>OZ010789.1:510317733-510917733 GCA_963932465.1 Maratus speciosus | reverse complement strand
TTAGGCGCTTCTTTTATTGATCACAAAGTTGTCAAAGTTTGTACCGTTTTAAGTGGCCGCATAATTTTAGAAGTCGGCTAGATCACTTTTGTGAAAAATTCGTTGAACACTTCCTTTATTTACAGTTATTATACATAATGTAAATTTTAAATTGTTTTTATTATAGTAACTAAATTAATTATATAGACACCCGGTATTTCATAAAGGAATTTGTTGCTAGATGAAACAGGCGTTCATCAAACAGGCGCTAGATCAAACAGGCGCCACTTACCGTTTTAAGTGGCCGCATAATTTTTGAGTCGGCTAGATCACTTTTGTGAAGAATTCGTTGAACAATTCATTTATTTACAGTTATTATACATAATGTAAATTTTAAATTGTTTTTATTATAGTAACTAAATTAATTATATAGACACCCGGTATTTCATAAGGGAATTTATTGCTAGATGAAACAGCACCGAAAAACTTGCGATAAATCACAATTAGAAAAATAAAGCTTGTTAATGTTAAATGTTTATGTTATTATATAATGTTAAAATCACCGTAAAATACAAAATAACACACAAGAGGCATTTCAGGATGGAAATTTAAACAGCACGTCATCAGTAATCACGTGTACGGATGCGGACAGCGTCATATATGAACAGGATGGGAAGAGAGGAGAACTTACATAGAATGCGACAAGTAGCGCTAGCTGTAAGGAAAACACCACGGAGGTAACAGATACATGCAGATGAAGTTTTTCATTTGGCGTGATGTTAAAAATACAACCCTGAAACCGGTCAAAATCAAGTCCAAATATTTGCTGTTCCACAGAGCCTGTTTGCGACTGGGCCAAATGAGGGAATTTAAATTCGAGCAATAACCACAATAATATAACAAACGTTTTTAAGGTATGCTTCCTCTCTATTATTATTTAGAACTCTATGGGAAAGTTTTACTAATCATAAAGTAGCACATTTAGAAAATGAAAGTGTTGTCAAAATAAAAGAAAAAATTAACGGAAAAAAAAAGCAACGGAAATTAAAAAAATAATAATAATAAAATTTAAATTAAAACTAAATAAATGCAAAAAAAATAAATATAAATAAATAAATATATAAATAAAAATAAAACTAAAAAGAGAAAACACGAGAAAAACAAAGCAAATGAACCCTTTTATTCCTTTTGTTTGTCTTCCCGAAACGCGTCCGATGTGTTCTTTTGTATTTTAGGGTGATTTTAACAAAGTTCTATTTTTATAAATTGTTGATAGGTTAAATGAATGAAAAATGATATTTTTATCAAATGAAACTGAAAAACATTGAATTTAGTGTTAATAAAATTACTTTTATATATTTTTGTGTAAATAATTAGAAAACAGTGATCATCAGTTAAATTAAATTTCAATCAAAAGACTATTTAAACATCTCAATTAATTCCAAAAATAAAATAGTTATTGTCCAGCTTTAAAAATTCTTGGGAATATTTTTAATTACCGTATTTATTTAAATATACCTTATAGAAAGTTTTTATATGTCACTTCAACATTCAATATTTCTAGATTCAAATATAAAGAAAAAGTTAATATTTAATAAATAATCTTGAAATAATCTTGATTATGTTCGAACACATGAGAAATTTAATTAACAGGGTTTTTCAAAATCAGTGGTGCGAAAATAAAACATGCCCATGACTATAACAATGAATTTATATCGCATATACTAATATAACTTTAAAGGTTAACTCTTCAAATCCCTACATATATTATGTCTAGCCCGCTTTTGTGACATGAACGACCTCTAGAGCACTTTGCTTACGGTCTTGTACTTCTTGCACCCGTTGTAGAATATCGTGCTTTGTAAAACGGCCGCATTGCCCACCCTCAAAGGAAAGAATTCCAAAGCATTTCATCGGGTAACCTATGTGACAAAGCACAAAAGGCATATCATTCGATCGAGCATGGTCAACCTAGTTATTTGGAACTTATGTATTGACGTAATTTGAATGGTTAACATAAAAGTTATGTATCGAGGTAATTTGAATAGTTAACATGGAAATTTGGAAAGTTATTGTTTGAAAATATTTTGATATAAAATCCTGATAGCAGACATACATATGTATCTTGTACCATTCAGTTTGAAGTAATTAGCAATTTATTCACTTCCAAAAGACAAAGTAACCCAAGTACTATAATCATATCGAATAAACGTAGGCCTACCGTAGCCTCGTTCAGGTATATTTGCCACCATATCAATTACTATCATTATAATTTACCTTATAAATAAATAGGAAATTCCATGTAGCTGATCTTAAATTTTTCTCCATTATCATATTAAAATTGCATGACATTCCAGCTTTTTTAGGTGTATATTGACAAGAAACGTAGAAAAGACCATAACGTAATCACTAGTGACTGGCTATTTTCACCTTCTTCATATATTTCATAGCTCGTGAGAAACTGATTAATGTAAGTAAAGTGTAATTTGAAAACTTTATTGAGAATTAGTAGTTGAATAACGATTGATAACAGTTTGTTATTTTCATTCTCCCGACAGCATGAACTGGCGGCAAAACAACCAAACACGACTACTCTTGGGTGAAAAGATTTAATATTATATAAAAATATAGATTTTTGAAATGTGAAGCATGCAAAATACACGAATATGGTTTAAAAAGCAAGTATCTGAAAGTTTCATTCATGCGTTAGAACAGAGCTTATCTTAGCTATTGTTCATATGTGTTAGTATAAGCTTAAATATATATATATATATATATATATATATATATATATATATATATATATATTATAGACAGAACCTTTTTTGCAGAGCCACAACAATGGTGTGTGCAGCAATGACCCCGTACCCGGCGCTTTCCGTTAGAATATGCATTGATAAGCTTAATCGCCGCCGACACTCTGGTGATGCACCGATTATCGGTAGAAAAACTAACAAGGTGTTTGATACTGCTACAGAAACAGAGTTGCAGCAGTGATTGCATTTAAATGGACAGTGGATTAAAAAAAAAATTCTTTTAATTTTCATAATAGAGATTTTAAATTTTGTGCAAATATACATTTTACTATAAGTATACAGAACACCTTAAAAGAAATTTCCAACCTTATTATCATTTTAAGATCTTTTAAAATATTAAAAAAATTAAAACGAAATTTTAAAATGCTCCTTGTGTCTTAATTTTTCAGATATTTCAGTGATTTTGGATTTTAATCATGTAAAACTCCATTGCAAATATATTTGTTTATCGAGTTTTTATCCCTTAAACAGTTAATTTTTTTTAGAGATATTTTTCTGAATTTCATATCGATTGTCATGAAAATTCTACCTTATAACAAGTTGAAAATCAAATTTAATTTTCTTAATGAAGTCGAATTTTAAAATTCATACACAGTTTCTTTTTAAGCATTATCAAGATTCTTCCTTATACCTTTCATGAATTTTGATCAAAAATTAAGGAGCAAGAAGCATTTAAAAAAAAAGAAAAGCTGAAATATCAGTATTGAGAAAAACAGATTTAAAGGAGATTAAAAGGCTAAAACATTGTTTGTGAACAAAATTAAAACACTTGTAACTTTGCGTAAAATAATCGCATCCGCATGCAATTTACCACGAATGACGTAGTACAAATTGGATAATAATAATACACACAAAAAGAAATGTCGATTTTAGGGTCCATTTTTGCTCGAATAAAGGTCCACGGTCCCCTAAGCTGTTACATAAAATAAATCAAACTTCCAGAACGTATATGATTCTATCAATATTTATAAAAGTATTTTTTTTTTGGTATCTGATACAGGAAGGTACTATTTAATTGCTTCCGAAATTATACTCTTACCTTTTCACAAATTATTAATGGAAAAAAGAACATTTCATAATAATCCTAATTCAACTTTAAAGATATTGGAAAATATTTATAACTTGTATAAAGCTTCGGATTTGTGAAAAATGAATATAATCATATTTCACTTATTTAAAGATTTCACCTTAACAAAGAAATCTAGATACAAGTTCAAATCGATTCCCAACTGTAAAGCACCGAATGATGAATGACACGTATATTTCACACGTAAAGTACTCTTCCATTGAAACCAATGCCTGATAATACAATTTATCATTCATGATCGAAATGTCTTTCTTGATAAATTGCAAATAATTTTTCGAATCGATGAAAAAACATTTATTTTTTACTATGGATTCCATTATTCACAGAACTTCATATATGAAAACGAAACAATTTAGAAAAAGTTTATGAATATACATATATCACAAAGTAGGTGTATATATACAGGGTGTCCCAGGATTATTTGAAAAAAAAATAGGGGATGGTAGGGGGCATCACATAGATTCAGATTTGCAAATAGTAACCCACGGCCTGAAACGGCTTCTTTCGACGTTAGGTAGTGTTGTTCAAAAGACCCACGTTCTCCTGATTTAAGCAGCATAAATTTCTTTCTTTAGCGTGCAGTGAAAGGTGTTTTGTACGAAACGCTAGTGGATTCCGATATGGGTCTGGTTGCAAGACTTGTCTCTACTGCTGCGGATATCCAACAAAAAACAGGTGAATTTGAGCGAGTCCAACAATCCGTGGTCCAACGCGACGGTGCAATGCGTATATCGCTAGCAATGGTGGAAACTTTGAACTACTTTTATGACATTTTCACATACCATCTACCACAGCACATGTGATATCTTTGACTGATAAATTATTTCAGATGATGTTTGTCATGTGCCTCTTCATTTCTTGTACCTGTCATAGGGGAGACCGGGGCTAGTAGGCGCAGTTTTTAGTTAATTTTTTGTTTAAGTTTTTTATGAAACTTAAACTGTACTTTTAAAGAACAGGCATTGGGCTATAAATACCTGGAGTTTTGAGTATGTAGTTTATGTTTAGCGGAAGCTTAAAGTAAAAGGAAAATTGTGCGCTAACCTACCCCGTCACGGGGCAAGTTGCCTATACCTATGGGGTAAGTTGGCACACGCATTATAAAAATTTAAATAAAACAAGCAGTTAAGAGAAATCAATTTCATTATTACTAGTAAGTTTAAACAAAGGCGTTATCGCCGTTCAATGTAAATTCTAAGTTATACAGACATAAAAATAATAAATAAAACATTAACAATGAGTAACATCTATCCTACTCGATATCATCATCAGAGTTACAATTGTCACAAATAAAAAATCGAGTTTCTCCGTTTGGGCAAGCCTCGTGTGCCCAAAATCTTGCATTGCAACCACGTTTCTCGGTGTTTTCTGTTTTTCAAGCTACCGGCACACACCAGACACCGAGCCAACGTGCCCCGTGTTCAATGCGCCTACTAGCCCCATAATGAATTTCTTCACAAAAGAGACACGTAACCATCTAAGCATAAATAATCCTAATAAATCACATATGGGGTAGGTACAGTTAATCATACACTAAGAAAAACTGCGCAAGTTAAATCGCAATTATTAAGATAAGTGTTAGAAATTAGAAAAAGAATGAGGCAACAAAAAATTACTTAAGAGTACAAAAAACAGAAAAATCGTAATAAATATCCACTGTACGTAGGTAACGCTTCAAAACTACAATGAGGATTGTAAAAAGCAAAAAGAAAGGTACTCTGTGACTGGGTGCGCAATCTACCCACAAACAGCCGATTTATAAGGACTGCGTCTACTTACCCCTGTAGCCAATTAGCCCCGGTCTCCCCTACTACTTTACCATCACGGTTCCGACCATAGGTTGCTAGTAGAATCTGCATCATTGTGATGTCCTCTACTTTCCCTTAAAGTTTGTCACAATAATTCTGGGACAACCTTTATATCTCAAACATGCACAGATACGTCCTCATTCACCCATCCACATACACAGATGCATAAAATATTTATAAATCATGTTTTTTTTTTTATATATATATAAAACACAATGTTATCCGAAATTTTAAATTAAGATTCATAAAAATTTTGCATTTTTAGTTACTAATGCCTTCTTTTAGTCTTTAAATCAAAGTATAATGTATTGAGAGAAAAACATAGAAAGATACATTTCATTCGATTTCCTGGAACTGCTAATTTCTCTTTAACAACGAACTTCTAAGCAACATTCTCAAATTCATGAACTTAATTGACAAAAAAAAAAAAAAAAAAAAAAAAAAAAAAAACTATTTTATCAGTTACAATTTATAAGTTTGCTAAAGTACAAATTTTATTGTTTGGTAATGTTAAATATTGTTCATTATTATATAAAAGCGTTTGTATTACATAAACAGTTATTTTATATTATCTGAAAAATTACTCTTTAAAAATTATATCAAGACAGCAATAATACTTCAATGTTTCTATTATACAAGGTGGGACAAAATGATTGTTCTGATTTCAAATGATGATAATTTTGTTATTAAAGAATGTGGATGAAGAATTTGAAAACATTATGCTACGATGTTACAAGTTGCATGCGTACAATATAACTGTTGTATGTGACTTCCCTTAGTCACAGAGAGTACATACAGTGGATTGTTCATTTGACGCCAGGTACTTCACAGTATGTTAGTAGTCATTTACACACCGTATCTTTAAAACGTTGAGGCATGATCAGTGGTGTAAAACAACCAGGTATATTTTTAAGGATAAATACCCAGGGTATATATCCGGATAGGTACCAATTTTTGGTATTTAGCTGGGTATTTATTGTTTAGTTAAATATAAATGTAAATAAACTCTCCTAATAAACTATTGCAGTTAGTTATACTAGATTAGTCAAAAGAAAGAAAACTTCAGAACCTTGTGTTTCTTATAACTATTAAATTTTAAAGAAACACAGCATTTTGCATTTAAATATTGTATTTAAATGTATTTTAAATTATAATGAAGAATGTGAAAAATCGAATGTATTTATTCAAAATAAAAGTAACAAAAATATACTTTTTATTAAATTATGTAACGTTTAAAGCTAATATATGCAACGTTGCTTAGGCTATTGTATTAAGAATACGTAGATTAACACCAATAAAAGGAAAATATTCTTTAATTCTTCCCACAAGATTTTAATTTTCCTGATACACACTTTTTCTCTATAAATAATTACAGTTCCTTAAGTTGAGTACTATTTAATTTCACATGATGACGAATTTCGTAAATAATGGTCAAGTCTCGAGTAAAACTAATAGTTTCAAGGTGTAGCAACAAGAAAAAAGAGAGAATTCCCCCTTACATTGTAATCACTAAATTGTCCCATAAAAAATACCAAGATAGCTATCCGGCTGGAAATTATGTATTATTTTAATTTACATTTAAAAAAAAGCTTATTGATTTTTTTCATACTCAAATTGTACAAAACTTCTATACGAACACCTAATTTTGATATCATATTTGACTGTGTCGTAAATTTTATTTTAGATTACCAAACGGGAAGTCAGTGAGTCAAGTGTTTAGGAATTGTGAAAATTTAAAATTTGGAACTCCTAAGGTTAAATCCATTTGCAATCTTTGCAAAGCACATTTTAATGTGGATAGTTATCCATATATATATCACTCTATCGTACGTGGCACAAAAATCGCGAGTATTTGTTAATTGTTTAATGGCAATGCCCGGATAAAACGCTTCTCATTGGTTATTGTGTAAACGCCCTTTGGCAGGATTTAGGCGGAGGTAAATCCTGTTTATTTTCGTTTCACTCTTTCGCTGCAATTAAGAAACTTCACAATATCGTTAGAAATGCCCGTGAAAGATCTCGGCGAATGCTTTAAGGTGAAGAAGATGCCGCATTAAGAAGAGAAAATCGGGAACGCCGTCAATCACAGAGCATAAGCAATCGCCAAAATCGGCTTAATAATCGTCGCAAGGGCGAACGCGTTGTTTCTGAAATCCAAATTACTGATTTAAACGTTCCGGAGCATAACTGTGGGCAGCATAAACATCTATTTTGTTATGCTAATGAAACCGACTTGGGGGGGGGGGGAAGAAAAGAAAAGTTTTACGCTCCGATACGGAACCTTCATTTACTAAATTGTTCGTAGCGTTTGTGGCGTAGACGTTTAACGCCTCAGATTTCTGTACGAACGTCCTTAGATTCGAAACTCGATTGGGCTAAGTTGAAATGAGAGTTAGTATATTTTGCTATTTTAAGGATTTCATTCTTTTTTTAAGGATATCTAAAGTGAAAAAAGTGATAATAAGTAAATAAATACATACAGTAAATATTGTTAATTTTAAAACAATTGAATTATTAAAAGAAAAAAAAACTGCAAATAAATTAATCGAATTATAAAAAAAATACTACATTTTATAAATATCATTGTTCAACGTATTTAATTAAAAGAAATTTTGTATTTTTTTTTTACAATTTTAAGGGTTTCTAATTATTTTTAATTTTAAATCAATTGAATTATTTGAGAAAACAAGCCATATAAATGAATCGAATAATAATAACAATAAAAACTTCATTTTACATTATCTAATCGATATAATTAAAATAATATATATATATATATATATATATTTTTTTTTTTTTTTTTTTGCAATTTTAAAGTTTTTTTTTATCTATACCAATAAAAACATTTCTTTCACTTATAAAAACACTCGCTAAAAGCGCCAAATAATTAAAAAAAACTGTCTAAAGATATAAAATGATACAAACTTGACCGTACAAAGGGTCTGTCCGTTCTGGTAATAATTCCCATACAGGGCCCCCACTAGAAGTAAGATAAAAAAAAACCTGCTTAGACGGGAACACAACGACCAGTGATAAATTCCGTTTTATGCAGGCTGTTTAAATTGAACAAAGCAACATTACATTTTTTTGGAGGGGGGGGGGAGAGAGGGGGGCTGAAACCTGTTTTTTTTTCAGTTTATTGCACGACTCCGTTATAAACAGGCTTTACTCTATTAGAAAATAAATTTGCTGGATAGTATCTTTTTTAAAAAATCTATATAGCAGGTAGTATTTGCTTGCAATTTTATTGTTTCTTTTTTAATATTACAGTTTATGATGCATTTGTAATTACTTTTTCATCTACAGATTTTAAATAAAAATTTAAAATATTGAAATCATAATTAAATTTTTATTGAATTCATCAATTAATTTTGAATAAAAGAGTTTAAAGTGTGAGACAAATAAAAATTCAAAATCTTAACCTCTGACTTTACACAACTTTCCAACTCAACAAGAGCCAGACCCTGCTAATTTGCACCGTCTCTACCCCCCCCCCCCCCCCTCCCACACTCTGTACCGTCCTGCGACACAAATTTCAGGTTTATTTAAGAATATTATTACGGGACCGGGCAACTCCGGGCGGGGCAGCTCGTTTAATGTATAACTCCAGAACTACTTTTGGGAATAAGCTATAACTGTATGAATCCCATATTTAAAGTCTTTAGAAATCGGTTTTTTTTTTTTTTCTTTTTTTTTTTTTTTTTGTTAAAACAAAGTCATTAGTTACATTTCCTAATTTTTGTGGAGAAATAATTTATTTTTAATTAATTTTCGAAAAAATATTAATTATAACCTATTATTTCTTTTATACCAGGAATTACTTCCTAGAATCTTCTATTATTATAATGTAAAAAAATCTCATTTCGCCAAGTAGTTCTGGAACTATGCTTTAAAAAATCTATCGATATTGCAAATTTTTTTGCAAGAATTTCAAATGAATTTAGCATATTTGGAGTTAAAATTTCACTACGAGTATATCATTAAACTTACTTTTTAAACATAAATGGAAAAACTCATAATGGCTTTTTCCTTTTTTTTCTAGCCTTTTGGACATGCATATATTTAATTGATTTTTGGATGGCTATATTTCCTCGCATCACTGGATTTAAATATAAGTGTTGCAAAATGAATATATATAATAATTTTTAAACGATGACTTAAGCCAGAGAACTCTAAATTGAATTACCTGAATTTTTATTCACATTGCTAACAAGGCATAAAAGAGATTCTGGATGCAAGATTATCGATCCTGGATTGATTTGTTCTCATATTGTATGCTGAACCAACCCAGAAAGACCCATGTTCGAACCCAGGCCTTGATGCTTTTTCACTTTGTTAGTTTTACGACTTGTTAGTAATGTGAATAAAAATTCAAGTAATTCAATTTAGATTTCTCTGGCATAAGTCACAGTTTAAAAATTATTATATATATATATATTATCGGTGCTGGATTAATTTGTTCTGATATTTACCGCATGATGATGTTCTATCTTGTGCTGCGGATGCAGCCTTACCAACATATAAGAGTGAAGGGTGCCAGGCTAGATGTGTCGTTCCAGGTGACTTGTTAAAGCGCTAGTACGCTGAACTAAAGGCCCAGGTTCGAACCCTGACCTGGATACCCTTTCCCTTTGCTGATTTACGCCTTGTTAGCAATGTGAATAAAAATTCACGTAATTTAATTTAGGAAAAATATAATGCGATAATATAATGCGAATTTTTCTTTCCGATAAATATACAGTAGGTAGTTTGAAGACAGTGTATTATGTTGTTAAGTTTTTTATTTATAAATGAATGTGAAGTTTATTTGATTTAAGGGATTCAATTAGTTCTAACATTGGTTTAAAAATGTAGACTATTTTTTCTATACCAATCCAGAACACATCACCTAAAACTTTTCTATTTAGCTGGTGAGTCGATTCACTAACTTCCACAATTTTTAATATAAAATTATTTAAAACCTTTTATAGTTCTTTTGTATAACAATTTCCCACCATAGGTTTTTTCTCACCATTGCTTTCTAAAGAGTCAAGAGCTCACACTATCCCGCGAAGAAACACAAACGCTAATTGCCGAAACGTCAGTGAAGGCTTACTGTGGAGACACGAAAAGTTTTGGTTTCCGTTAGTCTGTCTGTCTGTTAGTCTGTCTGTCTGTTCCGCGATAACTGCCGTAAAAAGCATCCGATTATCTTAAAATTAAGGATGCATGTTGGTGAAATCCCCGGATTTAGCTGTATAGTTTTTGGTTAAATTTGGTTCATTCGTTCGGAATATATAGAACATTTTATTTTGCAACTTAATGCTTTCCTATAGCAATTCAGACGATTTTTCCATTTTTATTTGTTGAAAAGAAATGGCTCATATGATTAAAGGATTTAAATGCTAAATTAAGGATGATGAAATTTCCTAATTAGAACCATACATTATCCATAGTAGTTTGAAATTTTGTGTATACATTTGTCAGAGTTTTTAAATTCGGTGTATAACTTTTATGGAGGGATTTTATATATGTGTTTCAATAATATAAAATATTTTTTTTAATATAAATTTTCTTTTTAAGCACATATTTAATGATTTTTATTATCTTTTAACTGTTACCTAGCAGCGAACTACACCTAAAAATATCGTAAATGTGAAAGTATGCGTAATTGTTTGAAGTTAAATCAAAGTCAAAAGGGACGAATTAATGCCTTTGCGTCTTTACATAGAGATGGAATTTACCACAGAAATAAAGAAAGACTATGTTCTATTTATTTTGTTCAAATATTTTTCTTTTAAATTAAAAAGTTCATTATTTTCATAAGGAATAAATCGACATTTTGCTATGAAATTTAACAGTCATTTTTCTTTTTTTGCCGTTGCCACGAAAATTTAATCCCGGAATAAAAATTTATCCTAAACAGTTAATTTTGATTTGAAAAATTTTTATGTGCGAGAGGAAAATGAAATAAAAAATAGACATGAATACGCCTTCATATTATAAATAAAGTGAAAATACGAAAAGAAGGTGAATTTGATCACATATATCAAAAATAAAACAAATACGCTTTGAGGTTCAAATAAATGGGGCTTGTGTTATGATATTTATTCTTATTATTAAAAAAAAATGTTACTAATATCTCATGGTTTATCGTCTGCACACAGCTAACAGAAATGTTAATTCTTAATCGAAAATTCCAATAAGGAAAAAAAAACTTTTGAAGAGCAAATATATAGTAAATATCAAAATTATGCACCGCAAAATTATCGCTGTCGAAAATGACGTCATTGTATCGGGAAGTAAATATTTTCATCCTTAAAAACCAAGCATTAACTAGATTGCCTGAAAAAATGTTTTTCGACGGGTGTTCCTTCTTAATGCCGCCTCATTTCAGAAAATATGAATGAAAATTATTTTATTTTTAAAGGAAATTACATTTTCATTCATAAAACCTAAACGTTTAATATAATTGCGTCAATGTGAATCATTTTCTGTGTTACCAGTATTGAAATATAAGGCTCGGAAGTGTAAAAAGAAATCTAAGATTTGCGCTAACCATTAGCGCAATCAATAAAAAGTTACGTATGTAAATTAATAAGACCACGGGGGGTTCAGGGGGCTCCGCCCCCCTGAAGAAATCTACTTTATTATTTAAAAAATATACCAGAATTAACAGCTCATGAAAATTTCGAAATATCCTTCCATAACGTTTTTAATTTAATGCCTCTAATGTCTGAAAACTTCGTATTTTTTATTCTTATAAATAATTATGGTGTTATTACACGAGGACTTAAAGACGCTTGGAATCCCAGGCGTCTAGCGACAACGGCCGCCTCACGCTCCGTCTTTTCCAAGCATTTCATTGGCTGTTCCTGAAAAGGCTTTTCTATTATCAGATTTCCAAGCATATGATTGGCTGTTACTAGCGACTCGCCTCGTTTCGGGCGTCAAAGATGCTCCGACAGAAAAAAGACGCTCGCGCTCCAAGCGACTCCCCTGGAGCCATAGGAATACATGGAGACGCCCGGAATCTGAAGCGTCTTTGACCCCTCGTGTAATAACACCATTACATAATTTGAAAACTTTAAATTGCGGTATGCAGGAAACTGAATATTACCAAAGTGAGTCTAAAAACAATGACTTGCAGAGCAGACGTTGAGGCTCCTGATCTGCAGATTTACTAGTATTAAACCTATGGGAGACAACATTGCAGGTTTCTCGTTTTTATTGCCGAAACGTCAGTGAAGGCTTACTGTGGAGACACGAAAAGTTTTGGTTTCTGTTAGTCTGTCTGTCTGTTCCGCGATAACTGCCGCAAAAAGCATCCGATCGGCTTGAAATTCACTGGGCATGTTGATGAGGTACCCGGACTTAGCTGTATAGTTTTTGGTTAAATTTGGTTCATTCGTTCGGGAAATATGGAACATTTTATTTTGCTCTATAATGCTTTTCAATGGCAAGTCAGACGATTTTCAGATTTTCATTTGTTGAAAGAAATGGCTCATATGAAAAATGGATTTAAATGGTAAATTTTTGATGCTGAAATTTTTAAATAACATTATTAAATTATTCCAATAAATTATGTCAATATATTTGCGAGATTTTTTAAATTAGGTTTATAATATTGGGGGGACTTTTATGCATGTTTTGCAATAATATAAAGGATTTTGTATTATCAATTTGACATAATGCATATTTCATTTTTTTCCTTTTCTTTCTTTGTTGCCTAGCAACATGTTTGGTCCTAATAATATTAGTATAATTGCGTGTATAATGCTTGAGTAAAGCCAACGTCAAAACAGATGAATTAATGCATTTGTATCTTTGCATATAGAAGGATTTTAGCCCAGAAATAAAAATAGGCAATATTTCTTTTATTTTATTTATTTTATTGAAATATTTTGCTTAAAAATACAAAAGTTCATTATTTTCATAGAGAATAACGTAACATTTTCCCATAACATTTACCAATATTTCTTTAATTGTTGCCAAGAAAATCAAAACCCGGAATAATATTTTCTTTTAAACAATTTTCAATTGAAATGTTTTGTCGTGAAACAGGAAAATGAAAAATAAAATTAAGAATAGAAAAAATTAATATGGCGGGATATTGGAAATAAAAAGAAAACTCTCGGGTATTTCTTAATATAACAAGATGAAAAGTTTTGAGTAAGTACGCATAGCAGGTGAATTAGACGTCATTTATCGAAAACAAAGATGCTGGAATAAAAAGATCTTAGGTAAAATAAAATTAACTATTATTCACGGCGGAAAGAGATAGATGGAGATGCAGTATGCTGTAAAAACAGTTTGCAATACGATGTGCGTTATCGCTCAGATTTAAATGCCCTCATTCGGCCCAAACAAAACAAGCACGTGGAACAGGGACCAAATTCTTTGACTTCATCCTTTTTTTTTTTTTTTTTTTTTTTTTTTTTTTTTTTTAAGCACGTCGTTGTGTTGTGCCGAATGTAGCTGATTTTAGGGTTACATTTTTGGCGTCACTTCAAGATTTATTGTCTGTGTACGATTAACATGAATATTTTATTTAAAATTTAAATTTTATTAATTTACAAAAAAAACTTATGCTTATCCTTATAAATCACAGCGTAAAAAAAAACTAAGATATACTATAATCACCCGCACAATCAATAAAAAATTACGAATGTAAATTTAAATAGACTACGGGGGGTTCAGGGGGGCTCTGCCCCCCTGAAGAAATGCAATTTTTGATTTAAAAAGTTACCAGAAAAAGTAGCTCATCAGAATTTCAGAAAATGAATGTACAACCACTTGTTTAACACTTTTAATTTCTGAAACTTTACGAAGTATATTGTATGCTCATAAATATTTATGTAATTTGAAAACTTTAAAAAGCGATTTGTAGGAAGTTGAATATTATGCAATGAGTGTTAAAAAACAATGACTTGCAAAGATGACGTTGAGGCTCCTGATCTGCAGATTTACTAGTTTTAAATCTTCTGTTTCACGGACAACATAAAATAAGCAAAACATGCGCAACCCACGATATCCACGATCTTTTTTTATGATCTAATTCTATATTAAAAAAAGTAACTCTTTTAAAAAATAATTTGACATATTTTAACCCTAAAATATATGTAGATTTGAAATATGTAATAAAATAAATGCGGAATTTTTAACCTACTTTGATTTAAAAAAAAAAAAAAAATTGCGCAGCGAGAAGGTTAATATTTTTAAATGTTTTTTTTTTTTTTTTTTTTTTTTTTTTTTTGTTTTTTGCATTGGATATTTGAGGTTGATATCTGTGGTTGCGCCGTTGTACTTTTTCGATTTTGGTTATAGTTTTCTCATTTTAATATGCGGAGGGTTTCAATTATTTTGGAACCGATCGGAACATATTCTAAAAGTAAAACAAGCCTCATAAAAAATAAAAAAAACTGTCACAAAAAATGGAAAAGTACACACGCGCAGCATTAGATATCGATCTCAGGTATCGCATGCAAATAAATAAAATAAAATAAAATAAAATAAAATAAAATAAAATAAAATAAAATACATGAGATATATCTGTAAGAAATTTTCCCATAGGTTTAAAATTACCATGCTTTTAACGTGTCTCATACGTTCTTTTGACCCTGCATGCCAACATTCCGACTCATTTCTTCATACGCCTATGTAAGTGGTAGAACAAAGCCATTTTTCTGTTTTTGTTTTTCGAATAAATCGCTGTTTCTTCTTCCAAAGTGCTACAATTTATGTTATGTACGTACATCCTACTAATTACTTATTACCACTACGAGAACGAAATAAAACTTTATTCTGTTGTCTTACTAATTCCTAGGATTACCCCCCTTTTTTTGATATATGAAGAAAGAATTTCTAAACACATTGCCTTGGCTTCTTTTTATCGTGTATTTAAGAAGTATCTTTCTTTGGAATTATTAGACGAAACTTCACAAGTCCTTATTTCTTTGATTGTTCAAGAAATTCATATTTTTAAGTTTCGCTTAAGAAAATAGTTAATGCAAAGAAGGGCAAGGCCAATCAATCTGATAAGATGCAGGTATTTTTATTAGACTAATGCGAAATTAGCTATAATATTTGAAGCATTGTAACATTGATATCAAGAAATTTGTTTTTCATTTCATTCTGAGAATACCCAATTTTGGGGTATTTACCCTAAAGTTGGATAAATACCCGAGGAAATGGGCAAAGATTAAATACCTACCAGCTAGGTGTTTATCCTTCACACATCACTGGGCTTGAGGCATATCTGTAACAACATTTCTAAATATTTAGCAGGTGCCTAAGGGCTAAAAAATAGAACAATACAAATTTATTTTCAATTCAAACAGAATAAATTGACATTTTATAAGTCCGCGTGAACAAGGATATAACGTTTATAAAGCACAACAAGTTCTGAAACATTTTCTCCTTCTTTACAACAACGTTATTGTTATTTGAAATCTGGTATACATTTTGATTCGCCTTGTAAAATAAAAATTCATTTTCTGAAAATACTTTAAAAGTAAAAATCTTCTACAAATTGGAAAACATAAATCACATTATTTATTTATGGAATGTACAGAACATCTTTTATAACTACAGAAAAGGAATGGCATAATATCAGAAGAGCATAACAAATTTCCATTTATTTAACAATTACGCATTGAGAAAGATATCAAGACGCCAGCTGAGATCAATTACCTGCTTTAAAGCTCTGAATGACATATGACACTTATCTCACATACATACACTACTTCTCCCGAGAAAACAGTACTTGACAATACAATTTATCTTCCTTGGGATGGAATGGCTTTCTTGATAAATTGCTAAGGATGTTTCGATTTCATACAATAATATTTATTTTATTTATGAATTAGACTATTGTTAGCCCGATAGAAGGAACTTCGTACAGATAATATTTCTACAATGAAACGGTTGGCAATAATACATTAAAATTACCCTGTTTATAATTGTAGGTATTTCTTATTAGGTATTTAAATAATCAAATAAGACACACTTTAAATGACTTTTTGCCTACAACTGCTTTTCAATGTCTATTGTGTTCTGTAAGATTATATTTTGAAAAAATGGACTTTTTCTAGTTCTTGTTTAAGTTTTTTATCCGGAAAAAGTAGTCTTGTGCATCCTTCTAGATGTCCTATAGGTATGTATACACATTAGATGTTGTGCTAAAATTTAACTTAATTTCAAAACGCATGGCACAATCGGAATTTTACCTTCAACAATTTACGTCAGTAAGCAGAAAAGCGTTCGAATTATTTTATACATCCCTGTATATTAAATACAGATTTTTATACACGCATCATATTAATTTAAAGAATTCATAAAAAAACGCATGATACAGTTGAAAACGTAATTTCATAATTTACTATTGATAGACATTAATGTACGTAGTTTTTTGCGTAGCTTTGTATATTAATTTATTTATATTCTACAAACATCTAATACTAAATATTAGTTCAGCTGAAAAGTGATTAAAACACACACTCAAGAAATTCACCATCATGGAATTAAGCTTACGAAATATTTTGTTTAGCCCTGTATTTGATCAATAGAATTTATACACACCATGTAGTATGCAAAACTTTAGTTACATTTTAAAACTTACGCAGAAACTGAGAGCATGCCTGCAGCAATTAACGCTCCTAAACAGTAGGGTGGGCCGAAAAAAACTTTTTTTCTTTTTTTGATTCGCTATACCGCGGAAAACTTGCTGTCTAGGGTAGCTTAGTAAAATGCAATAACAAAATAAATATTTTTTTACGTTTGGCGGTAGCGCATCGCACTTGAATATTTGAAATTTATTGAAAAAGCAGTAGTTATCTTTCGATTTTTTAAAGCTATAAACAAAAAAGTTAAAAAACTGCTATGGTGAAAAGGCTTTAAAAGAAAGATAAAAAAGCACATTATAATTTAAAAAAAAAGAAACAAAATTACTTCATTTAGGGTAGCGCAAAGCAATTAAAATATCCTTAAATTGACGCATTCGAGCTGTATTACGCATCCGAGCTGTATTATGGATCCTTCTACTCTGGTAGCAGTCCAGCCCGACGAGCCCTGCTGCGAATTTGAGCCCGTCAATACTACTTGTACTGACGCTTCACAATGCACAGTGCGATACGCATGCGTGTGCTTTATGGCACAACGATTCCTGTGAATTGATCACTAGAATTTTGCCAGCAATAATTAGCAGTGTGTTCTTCTTGTGCGTTTCAATCGCGTTTCTTAAAGACTGATTTAATTAATGACCGCTTAATAAGTGATTCTATCGCTGTGTTATGGCTGTTTCCAAAGACATTACTCGCAGTGACTTTAACAGCCCGTTATTTGGCCACCTAAAAGAGTTACCGGTGAATAAACTTCCAACTTATGAAGACGTTCTCAAGTGTTGCTTCCATGAAAATTACAACTTAGTCTTGAAATCAAACAACAGGTAAGTTAATTTTTCTCACGTTTTTATTATTGTGACGCCAAAAGTTAAATCTGTGTTTGATAAAACTTCAATACTGAAAGAGAAAGCCTTAAAGAATTGTTCAGTTAATAAATGCATATCATGACAGTTATCGTAATCTTATGGAGTCCTTTAAGCGTGATAAGGGAAAGTAAAAGTTGAAAAAGAGAGTTGAAGATTTAAAAAAAAATTGTTTGTTACTGTTTGATGTCTCTGCGTGTAAGTGAAAATGACATTAGACTGCAATTGTAAAATGGTCCCTGAGGTTTGTGAGTGTCCTGTCTCTATTATTTGCAACTGTGAAAAAGCAAAAAATATACCCATCATTGAACTAAAATTCTTGTACTTTCAAAGAATGCATGGTATTGGTAAAATTGGAAGTGTGGACGTAAAGGAAACAAAAATATGTGATTGGATGTGATGGCACTGTTACTAATACGGTGTGTAAAACAGGTGTTATTCACATTGAAGAAGAATTTAAAAGACCACTACAGTGGAGAGAGGTGGTGTGTATGCCTCTTACATTTCAATGAGTTGCCATTCCAGCATTTGTTTCAAACTTTAGATGGTGAAACGACTGGGCCAAAATCATTAGTCCGATTGGCACGCAGCTCAGGAAATGTGAGAAACTCCCAGTGGTAAATTTAACAGTGTTGAGTGTGAATTTCCAGAACTGACCGGCAAAATTTAAACAAAGATCAGCAGTACCTACTGGACATTATTTGTACTATAAAAGCAGGCATAGCTGTCCTGAAGATTTATCTGTTCTGAGCCTGGCACACTTTCCACTCAAGGTGAGTAACGACGGAGAACATAATTCTAGAGTTGTATTTAAGTATTTAAAATCTAACAGACGAACATAAGATTATAGTTTCTTTTCTCCTGAAGTTTTATGTACCAGTATGGTTAAGTATAAAAAAAAAGTAAATACTTCAGAAATAGGCTGGAACATGTACTGAAAGTTATAAAATCGTCAAAAGTCCTCTCGGAAAACTTGCTGACGGTCATTGACCCAATAATTGAGAGAATCGCATTTTTGCCAATCCAGAAAATTTGCTCTTCAGTATGATAGTAGATAAAAGCGATCATATATGAGAGTTAAGTTTCAGAAGAATTATAAAGGTTAGAAACTTAGCTTCTAAAAGAAAGTTAATCAGGTGCTTTCAAACATCCAAAATCATTTTTCTAGATACAGACTACATCGAAATGATTCACTGGAACTGTACTACACTATCACCACCACCTTTTTCTGAGAAGAGCCACCAACGAAAAGATTTGGTCTAAGGTCGAATCAGGTAAAACAGCGGCCCAGTGGAAATTTGACCAATTCCCATGTCAATCCCAAACAGTAGAGCAGTGCGTGAAGCTGGTAACCGAGGCATCACAATAAGTCTTCGGGTCCAGAGATGGTTTTATAAGAACGACACTTTTCTCGGGATCTCCAGTGCCTAGTTTTTCAAGAAATCTTAATTCAAACTTCCAAAAGATAGTAAAGACAAGTAAAGGACTATATTTTATTACAAAGTGAAATTACACGCAGGTACAATCAGATAAAGGTAATCAGATCAGGTAATAGTGCAATCAGAAAAGTAGTTTTTATTTCAATGAAAATTTGCCATTTAAAAAAAAAATGCCTTATTTTTAAACATAATCCGCTGCCAATGTGTTGCGAAATGTATTTATTTTTTCCTTTATTTATCATTCCTATACTCTTTTCTACTAAAATATGTCTATAGCTGCTTGTTATATAAGTTGTTTGATTTATTTCCATTTATTAGAAAAATGATCAAAATCGTGTTTTTTCGCAAATTTTAAGCCCGACGCGCTACCGCCAAACGCAAAAATTTATTTATTTTGTTATTGCATTTTACTAAGCTACCCTAGACACAAGTTTTCCGCGATATAGCGAATCAAAAAAAGAAAAAAAAAATTCGGCCCACCCTACTAAACAGTACTGGAACTGAAATATTTTGTGTCTCTAAGAATAAATAAAAACTATTATGCACAACATTTCCTACAATAAGCACTTTGTAATGGACTTCAACAATGTGTATAAATTTCATTATGTTTAAAATAGTGAAACATCTTTAAAGGCGCTGGAGAGATTTTACCCCGTAGGGCATTATATAACCGAATTCTTTTGTGTTACCTCGTAAATGAATGATAAATACTTTACATTCTGTATTATAGAAAAGAAATGCTTTATTGCAACTCAAAAATGCATGTCAATTTCACTATGTTGTAAATAGTGTCGTTAAAATAAACCACAAACGATTTTTCTCCATACATCATAATGTAAACATTGCTTTTGAGCGTGTCAAGTGAACTAACTGCAAACAATATAGAATCAATTTTCAATACAGGACAAGCTTTAATAAATCTCAATAACATATATCAATTAAATGAAACTCAAACGTCAGATCACGGACAAGTGACAGACAGACAAACCAAAGTCAGGAACGCTTTTCAAATATGATGAACAGTGTTTAAAATGTTTATTCTGCACAAGTCATAAAATTAGCAAGATATCTTTTAGTAATATATAGGACGTCCATAAAATAATCTCCCAGTGTCAATGGTATATTATAACGGTTTAACTTAGACTATTTACATACATCAAATCATATTATCATACATCAAATTGAAGGTAAAATAAACTTGATTTCCTTACAACTGTTCAATATGTGCACCTTTAGTTATACGGCACATTTCCAACATAAAATCCAATTCTTCGATCCATAGCATCCCCAATTCTGCGCCTCAATTCTGGCAAATTATTAGGTAGCGGTGGAAAGTAGACATGATCTTTTATAAAGTACCAAGGAAAGAAATCGCAAGCTTCTAACGCCATTTAACTCGTTGTATGCCAAGTCTATTTTGTCTGTCTTTCCGTTTAGGCCACGAAATAAGACTCCCGTTAAAGAATCTGTAAGGGTCAGTAACCGCTGACTGACTCGGCCTAAACGGAAAGATCAGTGTCAGTCACCGGTTACTGACTTGGCATTCAACGTGTTAAGGGGGTCCGGTACTCAAAATTCTATTTTTTTAATTTATAGATATTTTGCTATGAAATTTTTTTCTGAAATATCTTTTAATATAATAAGAAAATTGCATGTAAAAAAGATCTGAAATTTTTTAAATATTTTTTAAATTTAAATTGTAAAATTTTAAACATATTTAATTTTTGATATAACTCTGGAACTACTTACTCAATTTATAAAATGTTTACACTTTCGTGTACAGAAAATATGTCATTTTAGTTTTTCTTCAGGATTTCTTAAAATATTGATTAGGAATTTTAGCAAAAAAAAAATTTTAATTAAAAAAACGAAGTTTTTTTATGAGTGAGTTTTGCACTAATCAGCGTATTTTTACAATTACTATTCAAAATAAAAATCCTGAAGACAATTTGTTAGAAATATAGCATAAAAATATCTCTGTTGTAAATTTCATTCATATATCTTACAAGAAGTTTTAGATATATTCTTTTAAAGTTGACAAATCGTGAAAAAATTCATTCTCAGATAAATGGAGCTAATGTTCTAGTCAGCGGGCAGCTGAAGAATCGCTTCTCAATGAAAAATGTGTTATATCTCTGGTTCTAATGAAAATAAAAGCATGCGGTTTGGAGTATTTAACGCTAAAAACTTAGCATTTTTTAAGCAAATTAAAAAACTGCATTTTTTTGAGAAAGTTTAGCCCCGGACCCCCTTAAATATTTAGCCTAGCAATAGCGCTTTACACTCAGAAATCTATATTTTTTGCGTATGTGGCATTGCAAGAGAAAAAATAACAATAAGTACTCTCTGATGTGCTTATTTAAATTTGTTTGATTTGCTCTTTATTTGTGACTTTGAACCAACACATTTTAACTCTTACAGATAATACTATTAAAATTTATAACTGAGACCTTCTTTTATGGACACCCTGTATATATATATATATATTATATATCACATAACTTAACCCTTAAATGCCTGATTTTTCAAAAACCATTGTAATAATGTTTTTCGGCTTTCATTTTTTAAATAAATCATGGTAAAAATACTTTAAAAAATCATATTTTGTTTTAAGTATAGTTTACGTCTAAAAAACAGTTTGTTACTAGTCGGAAATACTGGTGCAGTGATGCCGCTGTACTTGAAAAAACCTGGGTCCCCGGGACCCAGGATTTCCAAAAATCTGGGTCCTATTTTTACAAAAGCGGGTCCCCACCAATAATAATTTATATTTTAAAGGAATAAATGAAACTTGTTTATTTGGAAAAGATAAATGAAATGCATTAATCACTGTTTTAATAATAATTAAATAATGAATTAAAACCAGTATTATTTGCACTTAAAAAGGGTATTTTTAAAAAATATTAAGAGAAATTTTCTGTACTTTTTTAAAAGTAAAAATGCAAAATACAATTTTAATTGTAAAATAATGTTTATTTGAGAGTAGAGGATACCAAGTTCAACTAACAAGTACCACTAATGTTCTCATTTCTTTTAAAAAGGGGCTAGACTGGTTTATTGAAAAAGATATTTTTGCTGAAAAAAAGAATACTTATGTTAAGTAAAGGTGTACTTTTTGTTGAGTGAATGGGTGCTTTCATTATACTTCCCATTGAATTATTTGTCGGCGTGGATCTGTGTTGGAATCAGACATTTTCCTTGGAAGGGAAATTTACATCTAAATCATTAATAAGCATCAAATCCTAAATGTTCTGAAGGCGGGAGACATTTCAATGCAGTAAGAAGGAGGGGGGGGGGGATTTTTTACTGGTCCATCTACTGAATACATTATCAAAGTACACTGAAGTCATGCTGTATTTTTAAGAATCTCATAAAAAAATTAAATTCCATTTTATGAATTTTCTACCTATAAGTTTAGTTTGCACATCTTTTTTTGGAGCTTTGACTAAATTCAAGTTTTTTCCGCGTTACTTTGACGAAATTCGCGTTTTTTCCGCGATCCTTTTGTCGAAATTCGCTAAATCGTGTTTTTTCCGCGATACTTTGACAAAATTCGGCTGTATTCCGCGATTTTTGACGAAATTCGCTATTTTTTTAAGCGATCCTTTGACGAAAATCGGCTTTTTTACGCTATTTTGGGGGGATCCTTTGACGAAATACGCTATTTTTTGCGATCCTTTGACAAAATTCGGCTTTTTTCGCGATTTTTTTGACGAAATCCGCTAATTTGTCGCGGTCCTTTTACGAAAATCGCGTTTTTTTCGCAATATTTTGATGAAATTTGCGCTTATTTCCGCGATATTTTGAGGAAATTTGCGCTTATTTCTGCGATTTCTTGACGAAATACGCTTTTTTTTTCGCGATCCTTTGACGAAATACGCTATTTTTTCGCGGCCCTTTTACGAAAATCGCTGTTTTTGCGCGATATTTTGATGAGATTTGCGCTTTTTTCGCGATTCTTTGACGAAAATCGGCTTTTTCCCGCGATTTTTTGACGAAATTACGCGTCCTACGGGACGTGTAAGAGCTATTTTTTTGTGTCCCGTGTCCGATTTTTCGCGTAATTTACGCGCTATAGCGCGTCCGCGGCATCCCTGCTGGTGCTTAATTGAGAAAATAATTCCTCTTGATAAAATTCTACAATATTAAACACACAAGAATTTGAGGCACTATAATAAGAAATAAATTTTACTTGCTCACTGCAGGTCAAAATAGGGTATTTCGCAAGCTTCCAAACAAAACAAAAAGAACAAGTAGCAACATTTGAAAAAATAAATTTATCTTTATTCTTAACCCTCTAAGTGTTTGGGGCGTAATATTCCGTTCACTAAGCTCCAGGTTTCACAGCAATACACGCATTATTTAAGATAATATAATTCTATAGATTTAATGAATTTTAAATACATTGAAAAATGATTAATACTCTCAAGGATTACATTCATATTTGTAATTGAGTTTTTTTTATAATGTTGAAAGAATCATATTTTCTTAGCATTTAAAACAAAATGCAAAGAAAACAACATTATAATTTTACCCTTTTGCAAGACGCTCGGAGGGTTAAACAGCACAAGTGTTGCCATCTAAATCAGTGGCGTAGCTACATATTCAGCGCCCTGGAGCAAGTAAAGTTTGTGCGCCCTCTTGTCACTCAAAGAAGTTCTGCGTAATTTTGTTTTGAAGTTACATATATACACACACACACATATATATATATATATATATATATATATATATATATATATATAGTAACTAGCTGACCACATATATACATATATATATATATAGTATATATATATAGTAACTACCTGACCCGCCCGGCGTTGTCCGGGCTCGTTATAATAACGTAAACAAAACTCAAGTTTGTATGATTTTATATATTCATAAAGTAGTTCAAATGAACCTGTTTTTAGGGATGGCCCACTGCCTTCGGCAGCGTCTAGTATCTTCCCGAGAAACCTCTTTCTGAACAAACCTGTGGCCTGGGTCCCCACTACCAAAGGCAGTGTATGCCAGGAGTGTTCCGTACGTGCCGGAGGCAATCGAAAACCAAGATGAATGAGTAAACACCGTAGTAATCGAGCCCATAGAACCCGAGATAAGAATGCGAATGCTGGCGGTGGAACTATAATCTTTAAAACAATCGTAAACTAAATTGAATGGACCTATTTCCGTTGAAATAGAGCCCACAACAACCGAGAAAAGAATGCCCCGTTAATGTTCGAAAATGGTGGTAACAGAAGTTTAAAATAAACTTCTATAATGCAGAAAGTAGCTGAATAGTAAACTAAGCTTAATTATCCAATTAGCGTGGAAATAGGGCACATTGAACCCGGAAAAGAATGTACCATTAAGGGTGTTCTCAAATCAAAAAGGGCAACTTTCTGACATAAGTTTTAATTTATTTTTGCATATAAATGCATGAAACTAGCTGGTGTTGTTGTTCAGAAACTATGTAATTGAGCTGTTTTTTCCATTTTTTTGCAAACGCAATAGATCTTTCAGAAAATAATGTCAAAGTAGGCGTTTTGAACCAAATTTCCGCGCGGAGAGAGAAAGAGCACTCAGGAGCGGACGAAAAACGGGTTTGTCACATGATCGAATTCGCTTATAACTCAATAGGTAATTGATTGAACAAAAAAATGGAAAAAACAGTTCGATTCCAAATCGCTTCCATGGCCAGGCTTTCCAATTTTATATCTTTCCGTTAAAAAATGAATTTGTAAATATGTCAAAACGTTTTTCGCTTGTTGAGCAGAGCAGTTAAGAACAGCCTTAATGTTCGAAAATGTTGGTAACTGAAGTCTAAGACAAACTTTCATAATACAGAAAATAGCTGAATCGTAGTCTAGGTTGAATGAACCAATTCCCGTTGAAATCGCGCCCCTAGAACCCGAAGAAAGAATGCACCCCGAAGCTGTGGAAGGTGCTTTTCGCCCCCAACCCCTGTAAATTTAACGAATTATCTTTAACATTAACGTGACATTTAATTTACGGATAAAATCCCATCCCTCTAATGTTAACCACTTACCTTTAACGGTAGCGCGAATTTTAATTCACGGCTATAGTGAGTAAACATAAGTTGATGCCGAAAAAGAAGATTAATATTCAAAAAAGGTGGTAGCTGGAGTATAAAGAAATTTTTAGTGGTTTATAAAGTAGCCGGAGGACCCTAGAACTATGCTAAAGAAAATTGCAAGACTATCGGATAATTTTTAAAGAAACTGCACCAAGGACCCTGAGAAGGCGATTAATATTCAAAATTGGTGGTAGCTGAAGTGTGAGTATTTTTTTTTTATTATTCATGCAGTAGCTGGAGGACCTAAGAAGTTGTTAGGAAAAAATCCTAGTGAATCGGGCCATTTTTAAGGGAACTATAATAGCCTACTGATAAGGATATAAATGATATAAGGAGCCTACTGATAATTGAGAGCAAGGTCTAAGATGAAAACATGATAAAAGACCCTAGTACTTAGCGCTTTAGATTTTCAGTTAGTCGAAATTAAGTATATGGTATAACTGTTAATCATTAGACATTTTTTTATTCAAAGAAGTGCTTAAAAAAGAACCCCAGGGTCCCAATAAATATATGAAGGTGTTGGCTCGGAGAGAGAAGTCCAAGACTCTATTTTGAAGTTGAGAATGTGACACAATTAGTGGGTGAAAAATGCATGGTGCATAAAAAGTTACCCTAGGGCCCAGTGTCTTAACTGAAATGTAGAAAAAAAAATTAAATGGAAAAAGAGCCCCAGAAACGAAAGTCGGATTAAAAGGGGGCAATTTATTAACAATTTAGGGCACAGAAACTTCAAGTGGGCTCGTATGAAGCCCCAGGGATTCAGGGTATCAACTGGAATGTAGCTGGACAAGGGCATCAAGAAGGCGATTAATATTCAAATTTGGAGGTAGCTGAAGTCTAAAAAAAAATTTATATTGTTCATGTAGTAGCTAGATATCCTAAGATGTTGTCACAAAAAAAGTTAGTGAATCAGACTATTTTTAAGGGAGATATAATAGGAGGTCCAAAAGGGGCAAACTGATAGTTGAGAGCAGGGCCCTAAGATGAAAACATGTTAAAAGGTTCTAGTACTTAGCGCTTTAGATCTCAATAAGTCGCAATTAAGCATAGGGTATGTATTAATCATTCGAATAAAATTTTAAAGAAGCGCAAAAAAAGTGGGGGGAATTCTTAAAGAAGGGCACTAGGTGCCCAATAAAAATATGAGGGTGCTGGACCAGGGAGAGGAGTCCAAGTCTCAATTTTAAAGTTATGTCTTGAGAGGTTGGCAATATTAGGGTGTGAAAAACGCATGGCGCTCAAAAATTTCAAAGGGCCCAGAATCTTAACTGGAATGTAGAAACGGAGAATAAATAAATGGGAAAAGGGCCCCCAAAATGAAGAAGAGCTGATAAAAGGGGGGTGGGGCAAGTTCTGAGCAATTCAGGGCATACAAACTGAAAGGTGCTCTGTGTGTGTAGGGGGGGGGGGGGTCATAAAAAATTAAAAATCTGAGCTTCAGGTGTATCAGGACCTGTCTTGGACTACCCTCATCCAAATTTTCAGACTTCTACGTGCAGTATATTTCACTAGCCACCACACACAGAGCTAAACTTTCTTTTATTAGTATAGACTAGCTGACCCACCCGGTGTTGACCGGGCCCATGATAATATTCTTAAATGAACCTGAAATTTCTATGATTTTATTTCTTAAGGCAGTTCTTAAATGCAAAGGGACAATTTTACGGCATACGTTTTAATTAATTTTTGCTCGAGAACGCATGAAACTGGCAGGTGTTGTTATTCAGAACTTTGTAATCAAAAGACTTTTTCCGTATTTTTTGTAAACATATTAGATCTTACAGAAAACACTGTCAAAGTTGGCGTTTTCAACGGAATTTCCTGACGAAAGCAGAAAAATCAGTCAACGAAGGAAAAAAAAAAGTCTTGTCATATATCTTTAACACGATTTTGTCTGAAATAGTGCTCGATGATTGCGTGAAAAATCGGTTTAAAAAATAAAAAATAAAAACAATCCTGTTCTAACATATATACAAAATAGGTAACCGCCGTTCTGATTATCACATTTATAGACAATATTGAAACAGTCCCATTTTCATAGAAAAATGCAATTTTTAACAAAAAAAGAATGTTTGAATTACATTTTCTCTGCCGAAAATATTCTTTATAAATACTTTCGCACATCAAGCGCAAAAATCAATGTAATACACATTTATATAGGCATAGGGGAAATTAGAACCACAGCATTGTACGAAAACACGAAGCCTACACATTTCAAACAAATACTTAATAAATGATTATAAAATACGTATATATATATTTTTTTAAAATTGAGGCCACGCTCTCAGACAGGATAAAAATTCTTGGGGTAGACCATGTCGCTATTGGTCACAGAGAAAACTACAGAATATATACGTTAGGTTTTAAAAGATTTAAATGGTCCTCTGAAGCAAAGAAACTTTCAAGAAAAAACAACCAATTCTTCTGCCTTGCAAAAAGAAGTAAAAATCATTAATAAAAAATGTTTCAAAAAAGTGATCTTTTAAAAAATTATTAAATGATTTAAGACTTTTCCTATCTAATGTTTATAGCAAATTTTAAAACTATTAGCTTCACCTGAGGGAGGGAGCACCTTTACCTGGTTTAGGGCGCCCGGCGGGCCAGTCTGCCTTATTTGATCCTAAAATTCAGCGATTAAATAAGTTTTAATGCGGAAAAATACTGCTACAAAAAAGTGGTATAATTTTGCATATGCTATAATCAAGCCCTAAGGAACACTGAATTTGTTACTTAACTTTTTCACTCTTTTTAAATCTTATCGATTCTGCATTTGACATTTGCAATATTTTCAAACTCTCACAATACAAAACAATACTCACAAAATTTAATGTTTCCCATCACCCCCATCCCAACTAAATTTTGTCGCCATTGGCTGATGTGGAATATGTTTAAATATTATTGCTCTGCATTGATGCATGTTTAGTTTCCACGAAACAAACAAAAAACCCTTCAAAATTTTCGTTTTCTTGGTTTTCGTCTGTAAAATGGTCAATAATTTTCTTCAACTTGCCAGGCAGGCTATTTTTTTTAGAAATTGTAAAATAATTATCATTGTAAAATTACTAGTGTTACATCGTACATATAGGTTTCTCAGCGGTGAATTCTTTGGCTACCATTATTTCTGTACAGTAATCATCATGATAAATTTCTAAAACAATAGAAATGTACCAGAAAAATTATAATTTGGGAAAATTGGTAGCTAGTAAAGTGGCCGATGAGAGCCCTGTTAAATAAGTTTTGATTACTTTAAGATCTGAAAATCTTCAACACTCGTCTACAGAATGGTTACAGAAAAAAATCAAGCATGCTGAAATGGTGTTGGAGAAGTTACTTAAGGCTGCAATATGGTATGAGTTAAAATTTCCTTAATAGAAGTCATTTATTTCAACTGTGTATGAAAACATGCTTCAAATCGAAATAGTTGAGGTTAAACACAAGGCAATATATTTTAGGAATACGCTGATTGTAACAAGATGTATCTATAATGATTAATAATATGATTAATAATGAAAAAATATGTAAATATTTTAAAATAAAAATTTCTTAATTAAGAAATCTTTATTTCGCTTTTTCTAATTTTGCGCCCTTAGGATTCGTGCGCCTGGAGCAGTTTGCTCCAACTGCTCCACGGTAGCTACGCCCCTGATCTAAATGTTGAAAATCGATTTAGTAATATTTTCAGACTGCATTTTATTGGCAACATTAGGCATTATAGCTTCAATATTATTCTAATAGTATTTTAGAGCCTAAATTGGTTATGTTGTCGAAAAGCAACACCAGGCATTTAAGGGTTAAGGAAGAAACAATTTTTACACAATGCTATGGGAAATGTTCGACAGCGAAGAATCTATTTCCAGAAAACCACTGAAGTGTTTTCAGTATTTTTTTTTTTTTTCTTTTTTTAGATTTTGCAGCAGCAACACTTCAAATTTATCGCTCGGCATTAAACAAAAATAAAACTAATCAGATGTGGCAATCCCAAACATTTTTTTTTATTCAATACATGTTAATACTGCCTGGAAAAAGTAGCATAGCAGCGCCACCGGTTAGATGATTTACACCAAAGTCTAATCAGTAAAAACTTATGTCAAGTTCTAACTGAATCTAAAGTTTCATGAAAATCCGTGCATTAGTTTTTGAGTAGATGTATGGCGGAAATCGTAAGCGATTCTGAACAGCGGTGCCACCTGTTGGGTGATATATACCAAAACCTAATAAGCAACAACTTAAATCAACTTCGTAGCTGAATCTGAAGTTTTATTAAAATTCGTGCATTACTTCTTGAGATAAAACTATTGTAAAAATCAGGGAAAATGGAGCATAACAGCGCCACCTGTTGGGTGATTTACACCAAAACATACTCAACCCGAAATCATATCAAGGACTAACTGAATCTGAAGTTCGATGAAAATCCACGCATTAGTTCTTGAGATAGAGACATTGCGAAAATGATGAAAAATGCTGTGTAGCAGCGCCACCTGTTGGGTGATTTCCACAAAAACCAATCAGCACCAATTTATATCAGGGACTAACTGAATATATATATACAGTAAATTCTGTCTAAGGCGGACTCTGTATAAGCCGGAAATCTGTCTACCGGGGAAAATTTTTCAAGTCCCGGCGAACCCATAGAAAATTACATTATTTCATGCTGCATAAGGCGGAATCTGTCTAACGCGGAAACGGAAAGGTTTTTATGGTCCCACCGAAACCAAAATTTTGCACAAGCCGGAAAAAATGATAATTAAAAAATTAAAGGCATTTTGTTTATTAAACTTTAAAACTGATAAGTCAAATACTCAATGTCGAGCATGTTAGTTAAATTCCATAACACTTTGAAAAAGTTAATCGAAAAGAACAGAAACTGTTTAAATTTTAAGGAATTTATACTTATGCCATTTTTTCATATACAAAATTGCAAAATTTAAAAGTTAAAGTTAATATTTCTGGTAGAATGAGCATTCATCAAAATACATATTTCAGAAAGTACAATATATTATACTTTAAGGTTGTACTCAAATTCAAAGTTACAGCGTTCTGTCTCATTCTCGAAGTTTATTTATTTATTTATTTTGTGTGTGTGTGTGTGTGTAAACATCCAATTCGCATGTATTACAGCAGTACTAAGAAATTGAATAGCGTTTCTCATTTATCTATAAAGACAAAAGATCTTTCCGAATTTCAGTTTTCAACCGATTTTCGAGTCAGGAAAATCAATGAAAGGTCATCATCTTCGAGGGATATTTATTTATGTATTTATTTATTTATTTTTTTTTTGGGGGGGGGGGAGTTTTTTTGCATAAGCCGGAATATTGTCTACCACGGAAAATTTTCTCAGTCCCGATCGATTCCGCCTTAGACAGAGTTTACTGTATATTTATTTCGTGCATTAGTTCTAGAGATATAGCGCCCACAAAATTTGTATCACATACACATAGACAGACATTTTGTAAAAACATGATTTTCGGGATCCCTGACCCCTAAAACGTGTAAATCAGTCAAAAACCAGAATTCACAAATTTTCACAAATCCAGTACTTTTTTCTTGTACGGATAGAAGGAAGTAAAAAATCAACTGTTACGCGTGGTTAACTAGAAGCTTAACTTTAAATTAACGTTATTTTTAAAGAATAGATTTTACAGAAAGAAAAGAAAGAGACAAAATATAACTAATAATAATGCACACGCACACACACACACACACACACACACACACACACAAAAAAAAAACTGAAATCAGTTCAATAGTTTTGATAGCCAACAACAAAAAGATACATTAATAATTAGCTATTTGCTATAGAGTTTCGCAACTATTGTTTACAGTTTAATCTATAACTTCCTTTTTACAAATAATTTCAGGATTAATGGAAGTTACCATATATTGAAATAAATTCACTATTAATTTTGGTTGCAAATTTTCATTGCTAGCACAGATTAACAAATTTAAATGTTGCAAGAAAATAAAATAAATATTTATGGAGAAAAATGCGTTTAAAGCATTTTTCTTTTGTAAAAGTTTCATGTTTTATTTGTTCAGTGAAAAGTATAAATTTGGATGTTAGATAATATTAATTAAATTAGAAAATTAATTTCGATTAAAAAAAGGAAACTTTTTCCCATGTTCTCCAGTCTTTTCTTTTAAATGAATAATAACAGCAAGTACACGTAACCTGTTCCATAGTCATAAAATTACGAGATATAAGCAAAAGTATCTATAGCCGTATGTGAGAAACAGAACATACACAGAGGTTCTTAAAATAATTCAGAAGATATACAGACACGTATGACACCGTATAAATTACACTAAGGAACTGCACATGAAATTCAACATGTTTTACAAGATTGCTTTTCTTTTACAATTTTCATTCCGTACATTTTAATAAATAATTTTATTTAGTAAATTAGTAATTACTGTTGATCTAGTAGTACGTTTAAGTTTTGATGCTATATAATATAACATTTTTAAAAATATAGTTAAGAAAATTAAATAAAAAAGTAGCGCCACTTATTGTAAACTCCAATTAGGTTCAGAGGCACTTTCAGTATTTTACTGTTAATAAAAATAAATTGATTACTTATTTCTATACTATAAATTCACAACTTAATTAATGGACAATTCTTTCGTTTTTAAAACATTTTAAGGTAAACGCACCAGTATTGGGCAACTTAACACTAGAATGAGTGTGAAAGGGCCATTTTGGCCCTTACTAACTGAATATATTTCGGTGCAAACCCATAATTTCTTTATAAAATAAGATTAAAATAAACAAGTAAAAATAAAGTTAATTAGATAAGTTAAAAAGTTTGAATTAAAATTCCTGGTGTAAAATATATTGTTAAAAAAACTTGAGTAAAAGATTCCGACTTTCTAGTGTTAAGGAAATTTATCTAATTATAATTAAAGTGTTAATGGATCCCAAAATATGTGTATTTTTTTCGCCACAGTCTTAATCTTCATGTATCAGAGTAAACATTCAAAGTTTCTAAATATAGTCTTCGGAAAAAAATGAAAAATAAAAAAAAAATGTTACCTTTCTCTATGCTCCAGGATTGCGCATATTAAATTTCGGATCCCTGCACTTTTAAATTTTTGGCTTATCCAACAAATTATTTACAATGTAATAATGTAATAGATAAACATTGTAATAATGTAATGTATCAACAGCAGTTTCTCTCTATTCTAAAAAAAAGTAACTTAAGCTGTCACCGCCGCCACCACCGGTTTTGAATTTTTTGAGAACGGAGATCTTTCTTCGTTAATATTAAGAAAAATATTGTACACAAAAATATGAAAATGTGCGGTATTATAGAGAAATGTTTCATAAACACGCTGATGCAGACAGTTTTCAAATTGAAGAATTACTTTGAGAGATATTTAATGCTAAAGTTGGACAAAATCGTTCCATTAAAAAAGTTTTATAGGAGCAAAAACTATACACGGGAATTAATTCATCTTTAGATCATTTTATACGTTAGAATTTCCCGGTGTACACACTGCATATATTTTTAATTTAACTCATTTTTTGAGGTTTTATTTCTATTTTAAATTCAAATTTTCAGCATTTCGAGAGATATTTTTTGCTTATTTTAGAAAATGGTATTAATTTAAACTGTTGCCAAGTGTATGAACAGCTCAAACAATAATGTTTGCTTCAAATTAAAAAAATATTTACACGTGACTATAATAAACAGAAAAGAAACTTCCAAATTACAATTAAATAATTACGTATAAAAAGCAGGAACTTATTGAAAATTAATTTATAAAAACTATATTTACACGTGAATTTTAAAAGAGAAAGGATATTGCAAAATAATAAATTCATTAACATGCGTTAGAAGTCTTAAATAGGAGAAATTACGTCACATTGGCGTCACATTGCACTTATTACGTAAAATGAACAAAACATAATATTGCAAAACAGTTTAAATTAAAAAATTGCGCGAGACATTAATTTTGAGATGAACTTTTCAAGTATTTTTGTTAGGACAGAGCAAATAATATTTCATTTATAACAAAAGTATTTTCACGTGAATATTGAAAAGAGAACGAAAAGTTTGGTGAAAATTACGTCAGATTAAAAACGATATATTTAAAATGTCTTATTTAAAAGAACTTTCTTTTCGCTTTGTTAAAAAATACCAGGAGACATAGACTCTGTTTACTTAATTAATTTTATATTAGCTTATTCTGAAATGTTTAACTGATTTTATTTAATCAAAGACAAAACAGCCATTGTATCTTTTAACAGCAGCTGATTTTTCCTTAAAATTCCCCAATCAAAGAGAAATGAATAGAAACCCGCTTATAGGGAGATCGCCACTGTTTATTAACACTTTCCAACAAAGTTGAAATCTCTAACTCCCGTAAATACACTCGCATCGTTCTGAAATTTTTGGATGTTAGTGACCTCTACCATAGCACAAACCCTATTGCAAATGAAGTTTGTAGCATGTTTAGTTCATTTACAGGGGCAGTCAAAAGTTTTCCGTTACATTACGGCCTATGGGAAAAAATCATTTAAAATGATTTTTAATGATGTTACATGCTTTCAAACATAAAAAAATTGATATTCAGTTATCAAGTGCGCTAAAATATGCATTCCGTAGAATATGCGCTGCAAAGAATAAATATTATTCATTTACAGGGCCACACAAAAGAATTCCGTTACATAATGATATACGGGTGGAGGGAGTTTTTTCCGGCGTATTTTAATTATGTTAAATTATTTCATGTATATTGGAATTGATATAGGTCGCTGAGGTTTACTATAACTTATTTCATGTATAATACGAAGTGCATAGCATTTACAGGGACACACAAAAGATTTCAGATACTATATTGTATCCGAAGTATTGCAAGGTAGCGATGATTGCTTGAAATGTATTTTTAATTATGTTATGCGCTTTTATGTTTCACTATATTTATGCATTGTATATGATGTGTATAAATGCTGTAATTCATAAACAGGGCTACACAAAAGAATTCGTAATGGTTACTGGGTATGAATGTAAATTGCTTACAGGTGGTTTTTAAATGAGTTGTTCATTTTTAAGCTGAACTGCATTTTGTTTACTAAGAGATGTTTATATATAAAATTATAAAACATAGATAAAATTATATTCAGGGTCACGCAAAGAATTGGATACATGGCCGTCTATAAATGATAATTTCTGAAAATGTGATTCCAGTAGTTTTAAGAGTGTTTTACTTTGAATTAAACTTTAGCTCAATAATGGCGTGTAATAAAGTTACTAGGTTAACTACAGGGTTGTACAAAAGTGTACAAGTGTGTTTCCATCTATTAGTATAAATTGCTGAAAGAGAAATTTCAAACTATTTTTCGTTTCCTTGCTAAACTAAATTTCCCCATTATATAGCATATATATCAACCTACAGATCAAATACAGAGCTATTCAAAAGAATTGGAATACATATTTGATATGGATGGTAACTGCTGAAATCAGTTTTTGAAATGTTTTATGCGTTTTCTAAAATGTTTACTTAGTTCTTTTATATACATTATTTCCCTAAATAACGAAGTTTTGTTGAAGCATACAGGTAGCGTTGGAAAGTGTTTCATAATCTACGCTTAACGCATGATATTTCTTACTTGTTAAATTATAATTCAGTCTTCCAAAATTTTTCAAAGCCGATCAGATTAGCGTGCTTTTAGAGACTGTGGTGTCCGAACGGGAGTTGGCGAGCATAGCTCTTCGGGGACCGAGCTTCCTAGTAATTCAAAATAAAACATAATATTTAAAAAACAATATTTTAGATAAAAACTTATCTCTTAATGACATGTCTTAGAATTTGCCAAAAAATCTGTTTTTGAAGACACTGTAAAAAATAAACAAATATACCAGCAGAAACAAACAATTATTCCAAACAGTTCATGGAAATTTAACATTTAAGGATGTTAGTCAATCAGATTTCTTTCACTCTATTTTCAGAAATAAATTTTAGCTTAATTTTCAAATTTAAAGATTAGTGGCTCACTACTGGTGTGTGGCCAACTATAGAAGCATTTACCTTTCAATGCTGTTATAAAAAATTGAAATCCTGATAAACTGCAGATAATATTATGTCAGATTAATAAAAAAATGCAAACTGTATTTTAACTACATTGATAATTTATTCTTTTCAGATACTTTAGTATAAGTTTGAAAAATTAATGTTTTAATATTTTTGGCTTAATGGTAGAGTAATTTTGCTAAATGAGGCTTAAAATTAAATATATACTTTTAAATTACATTCAAGCTAAAGATTTATTTTAATTTTATGAAAATATTTAGTTGTTTTTACGGAAGCTTAATTAGTACATACTTTATCAGTGTCTATAGATGTCAGTTTACATTTTTATCATATTCGATTATATTTTTTTAACATATTAAAAAATATTACAAAACGTATAAAAACCTGTTCATGTAACTATTTTCTCTATTTCGAAAAGAGTTATGAATTGAGATGGCTTGCATTATTTACGACAAGCCGATAAAAAGCTAATAAAACGGTCAAGAGAGATAAAAATTCTATTGAGTTTTTTTTTTTTTTTTTGATTAACAATTTAGTAAGTTTAAAACTAAAATTATGCCCGATTTTCCCTCTTTTAACGTGTTAATTTCAAAATGGATCAAAATTCTCATATTTTAATCTCATTGAGAGATTGATTTTTTACAGAGCACCAGGCGAAGTTTTTATAACCTGTTCAGTTGTGACGCCCACATATCTTGATCTTTGTTCTTTTATTTCGAAAAACTAAAGTTTTTTTTTTTTTTTTTTTTTTTTTTTTTTTTTTTTTTTTTTTTTAGCTTTTGGCATAACTTCTATATAGTTGGATATTTTGTTTTGAAACAAAATAAATATATGGCAGCACAAAAGCTGCGATTTCTTTTTATGAAAATAGTTTATTTTGATACGACTTTGCAAAATGCCTTCAAGACAACATGGCTAAAAAAGTTAGAGATTTCCACAGTTATTTGAAATACACTGTAATAAACGATAAATCTTTCGTAATCTAAAAAAATAATAGCGTAAACACAAACAAAATTACACGCCTTCTTTATCTTTAGAAATTGCAGAAACTTACATATTTTCGAGATCTAAAGAAGAATTTGTAAAAATATTTTTTTTTTTACTCTGACTGAGTTTCGGAATCGTTTTCGTGTAGTAGTCTTTCGATTGCTATCAATTCTAAAGTAATAGATTCATAGTCAAGAAACATGCTTACAAGCAGACATGATAAATTAACAGCATTAAAATTAACATAAAAATAAATATCTTTTTGTTACTCTTGTATGCATAAATGCTGTAACCCAAATGAAAATGGTTAATTGAAAATTCATTACATCATAATAACTGGAATTCCAGTTAGTGAAAACTCATTAAAACACTATAAAAACAACTCGGAAAGATATCTGGAAATCATTTGCACCAAAGGAAGCTTTTTTTATAAAGGATTCTTTAAATCTCGAAAATACAGTGTTTTCCGGGTGTGTAGTTCAGTGAATCAATATCTTATAAAAAATACGACAAAACGTCTAAAAAGATGTTTATGTAACTATAATGCTCAAACAAATTAGGGGAGTAGGCAAAAAAGGGAAGAGAACAGTGCAAGATAGCCATGTATGGATACAAAATGGATAGTACATGTATATCAATGCGCAATACAGAAAAAAAAGACGCAAAAAATTTGTAAGGGAGCTTTTATTCTTTGAAAAGATGGAAAAAAACATGAAAAGATGGTTTGGGGAAACAAATTGGTTTTATGTAAATGATTAAAAAAAAGTATTGTTTAGAAATTATGCAAGATTTTTAATATGGCTTGTGGTCTCCCCAAACAGCCAATACTGCTGCACACCTGTTTTCCATGGATGCGATAAAGTTATCGATAACACTTTGGAGAATACTGTTCCACTGCTCAAGAATTGCAATCACCAAGTCCCGGACAGTAAAAAGAGGCCTTCGTCTCGCAGCAATGGGTCGTCTTAGTATGTTCCAAACATGCTCGATCGGATTTAGGTCAGGAGAGCATTTTGGTCATTCCATACACTGTTAAAAATTTTGCAGCATTCTGGCAGGTCGTTCGACTGTTTTTTGAAAAAACGGTTTCATAACCATAATTTAACTATATTCTCACCATAATTTGGCCAATAATATGGTCAGAGTAGTGTTAAATTCACGGTTGTGTAACCGTTTTCGGAAAAAACGGTCAAATGACCTGCCAGAATGCTGCAAATTTTTAACAGTGTACGCTGTATGGTTTTAACTTCAAGCATGTTTTTCACAAGACGAACTGTATGAGGTCTGTCATTATTATGCATGGAAAAAAAAAGAAATCATTAATTGCTGCAACATAAAATACGACACGAGGTCCCAGTATCTTTTCTGTATAACTTCGGACCGTCAAAGTGCCATTCTGTATGATATGCAGCCCCTTACGTCCACCTATGTTGATTCCAGCCCATAGCATCAACCCACCTCGTCTGTAATGTGATCATTCACGAATGAATGTGAGATTATTTTGAGTGTCTCTTTCTCTCCATGGCAAAAACATCAGATGTCACATCCAGACTGAATCGGGACTCGTCTGTAAACAGAATTTGACTTCAACAACGTTGCCTCCAAACTCGATGTTCCGTTGCCCACCTTCTTTGGGCCGCACAGCTGCTTGAGATCAACGGAATGCAGACCTTTTGCTTACGTGCACAAAGACAACCCTAATGAAGCGTATTTCAAACTGTTTGGCTGGACACTCTTCGTCCTGTGGCCAAGAACATCTGTGTTTTCAGTAGAATAGCATTGCCCGTTCCGTCTCGACGAACTGTTAACAGGATATATCGGTCATCAGTTTCTGTAGTAGTACATGGCCGACCTTGCCCTTGTCGGTGTCTACCATTCAATGTGTCTTGGAATCAATTCCACAGCCTTTCATTGACATCTCTTGCGACCTCAACAGCGTCCGCTACACTTCGCTGTGTTTCCCCAGATTCGACTGTCCCGACAACACGCCAAGCCATGGATTCCGGTAAATCACATTGTTGTGACATTATGAAGTCACATTTTCTCAAAACACAAGTTGAGCAATTGAATTTTACAACTGAGACCGTGAAGCAGACGTTTCTGAAAAATCCTGATTTCTGCACTTATCTCCTTTCTCTAGTTTTTGACATCATAAACTTTAATTTGCATGTAAAATTTTCTTTATCTGTTTTCTACTACGCTTTAAATTAGGGATATTTTAATTTACGTTACTTGTCGGTTGCGTAATTTTGTTAAAACCATGTGCTCCCCTAATTGTTTTGAGCAGTGTATTTTCTCTATTTCGAGAGGAGTTTTGAATTCAGATGTTTTGAGTTACTTACTTAGTTCTTTTAACGTGCTAATTTAAAAAAAAAAAATTTTAAATTCTCGTATTTTAGGATCACCTTAAGAGATTGATTTCTTACAGCGCGCAAAGTAAAGTCTTTATAACCTATTTAATTGTGACGCCCACAAATCTCGATCTCTGTTCTTTTATTTCGGATGTTGTATTTTTTTAACTGCGACTGAGTTTAGGAATCGTTTCCGCGTTGTAGTTATCAATTCTCAAATAACAGTTTCATAGTCAAGAATGATGCTTACAAGCAGATTTGAAAAATTAACAGCGTCATAATTAACATTAAAATAAATATATTTTTGTTACTCTTGTATGCATAAATGCAGTTATCTAGATGAAAAGTGCTAATTAAAAATTCATAGCATCATAATAAATGGGATTCCGGTTGGAGAAACTGATTAAAACACTATAAAAACTACACGGAAAGATGTCTGAAACTCATTTGCAGCAATAGAAGCTGTTTTTTAGAAAGGCTTCTTTAAATCTCAAAAATACAGTGTTTTCTGGTTATATAGGTCAGTGGTTTAAACTAATCTATATATATATATATATATAATCCTAATGAAACGAATTTTTGAAACGGATAAATGCAACGACTGAAATGAAATGAATTTATGAAACGATTCTTTGAAACGACTGACTAAACAACTAATTATGTTTCACGGCAATTTCTCCTAAAATATGCAATACTTTGCATTAAAATTAACACCAAAAATCCGCATTGATACGCAGATCTCAAAACTGGTATTAAATTTTTTTAAATTCGAATTAGTTTTAGAAATATTAATTTTTTTCTGATTTTAAATACTTTTTTCTAATGATGGCAACACAAATTTTAATCATAACAGATATTTGTTTTCAGATTTCAGAAAGGTTATTTTTTAAACGAATTTGGCGACCAGTTTGGCCTCCCTTAAATCTATGCTAAGAACAATGCTTTTTTTTTTGTATTTCGTTATTATTTTATTTAACACAAAACTTTCATTTAAAACTGAAACGTTTAAAACTAATGGCTTTCACTTCTTTCTTTTTTTTAAACGAAACGAAAAGAAAAATATTAGGCGCAGATATCATATACGAACCGGGGTACCTAATTGGTGCCAAAATAGCGTTATTTTGCCTGACACGATAACCCGACTATTATTGCTTATAATAAATGTTTATTTACATTTATTTTCTTTTTATTAAAAAATGTTATAAATTGTTTTGTTTTATAGTTATTAATTAATTATTTATTTATTTATTGTTATTTCATTTTAAAAATAATAGAAAATAATTTAAAAATACATATGTAACTGGTATTCGAAAACAAGGTTTTCGCCAAATTGTAAAAAAGAAAAAAAAAATCACGCCAAACACTATCAAATAATGCGATAAATCATTACATTTAATTTCAAATTCAAAGTAATGTTTTAGTGGTACTACTTATTTAACCTGTCGTCCGATTTCGCCAAATTATATAAATCGACAAACCACTCACCAAATTATACAAATTGACGTAATTTTTATTTTAAATTACGAAAGAACAAATAGATTAGTATAACATTAATAAAAATACAAATAAAACGTCGAAATAAAAATCCCTTGATGGCGTAAACACGTGTAACTTTCTTACAGTCAAGTGAATGTGACATATACGGTCAACCATTATTGGCATTTAAATGTCATAGTCTGGAGATGGATTTTTGGTGGATAGTATAACCCAGTAGTACCGCTTTAATTTACCACTCGGAAAATAAAAAAAAATGCTAACATGCGAGTTAAAAAAAACCTATTGGCGAGATTTGCACCCGGCTAACATAAAAGTACCAAGAATACTTTGCGATCATCATGGCAATTTTTATGTAGCTTTATTCGAAAAAATAACTTTGATTCTTTAATATATTTATTTACACGTGACTATTAAAATAAGAAAAAAACCCTTTAAAATTACTATTAAATGAGTATGTGTTAAAAGTAGGAAAATATTGATAATTAGGTCTTGAAATTTGTATTTACACGCGAATATTAAAAGAGAAAGGAAACTTTAAAGTAATAAATATATTAATATGCGTTTAATCCTTTCAGGGCCAAGGTACTTCTATTCGTAAAATGTTGAAATAAGTGAATGGCACCAGAATTTACAAACAAATTACGCAATACGAAAATTCTTTTGTTCACTTACTTAATAAAAGGAAAATTTTCATTCTAATATTCTGGTGCCAATCTGGCATTTAAGAATTAAAATTAAGTGGTCCAAAAGTGAACCACCGACCTTGAAGGGGTTGAAGCATTAAATTGTAGTAATTGTAGTAAATTGTATTATATTAATCGTTTTATAATGCTGTTAAAAAATACCGGGAGGCAAAGACTCTGTTTTTTATTTTAGCTTCTTTTCAAATGTTTAACTGATCTTCTTTAATCAAACACGAAAACAACCATTGCATGTCTTAACAGCAACTGATTCGGCCTTAAATTTTTGCAATCAAAGGAAATTGTTTACAGGGACATCGCTATAAGTTTTACCATTATAATACAATATTCTGTAATCTTTTTAATAACGATCTAATTAGCGTGCTTTTAGATTCTGCGGTGTCTGAACGGAGGTTGACGAGCGTAGCTTGCAGGGGGCCCCTTAGTATATTATAAAAATATGACAAAACGTATAAAAGGCTGTTCATCTAACTATTTTCTCTATTTGGAGAAGAGTTTTGAATTCAGATGTCTTGAGTTATTTATGGCAAGCTGATAAAAATCTAACAAAAGGTCATGAGAAATAAAAATTCTCTTGAGTTTGTTTTTAGATAAACAATTTATTAAGTTTAAAAATGAAATTATGCATGATTTTCCCTCTTTTAACATGTTAATTTCAAAATTGGTCAAAATTCTGGTATTTTAGGATCGCTATAAGAGATTGATTTTTCACAGCGCGCAAAGCGAAGTCTTTATAATCTGTTTAGTTGTGACGCCCATATTTCGGTCTCTGATCTTTTATTTCGAAAAACTAACGTATTTCATTTTTTTTTAACTTTTGGCATAACTTTTATATAGCTGAATATATTGTTTTGAAACAAAACAAAAAATAAATAAATAAATAAAATAAATGGAAGCACAAATGCTGCGATTTCTTTATATCAAAATAGTTTATTTTCATGTGACTTTGAAAGATGCCTTTAAGACAGCATGGATAAAAAAAGTAAGTGATTTCCACAGTTATTTAAAATACATTTCACATTTTTTAACTTATCAAAGTGGCGAACTACTTGTCACAAATGTGTTTTTACCACAATTCTATAAATACATCTTCGCCTTTGTATCAATAAGAATTTGTTGTACTTTTCTAAATTTCCTTGATGTTAAATAAATATGTTACAAGGTCTGCATTTTTATAATCACAAAATATGTTGAAGAGAGGATTACATTTCGCATTAAAATTGATAACTTATCAAGCATTCACATATTTTATAATTATCTTTTTATAATTCGATATAGTTGGTAGGAAAAATTTGACATTTAATTGTCTTTCTATAGATAGCACAATATAGTACAAAGTCTAAAGTTCGGACACCCAAACTTCAGACTTTCCAGTGGCAGTATTAAAGAAAGAAGTGAAAAAACAAAATTGTTAAAACAAAAAAGGCCTAGAGCAAAGAAGCTTTATTACTGAAACTTAACTTATCTCTATGTACAGAATAAAAGAAAAAAAATTAATGATATACCTAAATTAATAAAGCAGCCCACATTAAGTAAAATGTTCAACAGTTAAGAAAGTTATAATTTCTTCTTTAATTGTATGTTTCCTTAAGGCTGTCCCCAACTGCTTTGCTCGCCACGCGCAAAACCTTTTGACACTTTTACAAATTCATTTTTTCACGGAAAGATATAAAATTGGAAGGCCTGACTATGGAAGCGATTTGGAATGGAACTGTGTTTTCCATTTTTTGATAAATAAATTACCTAATAAGTTATAAGCGTTTTTCACCCTTCCTTAAGTGATTATTCTTCTTTCGCGCGAGAATTCGGTACAAAACGTCCACTTTGGAACTATTTTCTGAAAAATCTATTGCGTTTGTAAAAAAACGGAAAACACTGATCGATTATATAGTTTCTGAACAACAACACCAGCTAGTTTCATGTATCTCCGAACAAAAATAAATTAAAACTTATATCAAAAACTTGCCCTCTTGGATTTGAGAACAGCTTTAAATAAATGTTTTTGTTTTACTTTTTATTTTGTTATGATTTATTTAATGAAAATGATTGTTTAATTTAGTATTAATAGTTGTTATATGCAATTTTTGATATGTGAACGTCATATTTTGCCTGTTTAAGTAGTGAATTTTCTTTTTTTTTTCTTTGGAAAGGCAATATTTTTGATGACGCAAAGTTTGGAAAAATCCGAAGTTCGGACTTGGTAAAGTCCCGAAGATACCGGGCTTTAGACTTTGTACTGTTCAAGATTCTCAATTTTTTCATGATTATCATCTTTATCAGCTTTAAATAGCATTATTCCCCATCACAACACATTTTCTCTGTTTTCCCCTTCCCAATATCATTAATTGAAGCTTTGAGAACAAGACACAGTTTTGTGAAAAATGATGTCGAAGTGTCAAAGCATTGTTTGCCATGACATCTATTCGCTACATAATGAATTTTAATAATTTCAGAATTATTCATCTGATATAGCCATTTTAATAGATTGTCCAACTTATCTTGTGTATCAAGCTGCCAGTGCAAAGATGATTCAAGTGACATGGTCACTCTGGCACTGCCAAATTAAACACCATATGCTTCCTGAACGAGTTTCGTCTCCTCTGGATATTTTAAAAACTGGCTCAAAAGAGTTTAACAAAAATTTGTTCCAAATATTTGAAAGCATTTTTCTCGAAATCAAATCTAGTGATGTTTGCTCACTCTGGTTCTCAATGGCTCAATTGACCCCCATGTATATTTTAAAATGTATATTTAGTCATGTAAATTTAATTACTGTGTAAGATGGCTGCAGTAGAGACATAGATATTTACAATCTATCAATGTGCTTTTGTAATGCTATTTAACACTTAAATGCGCGACTTTTTTCTGTTTCGAAAAAAGTACATATGATACTCTGAAAGATTTATAACACAGGAAAAATGATGAAAAAAATCATCAACGATATATTTTTCATATAATACGACAATCTTTTCTTTTGTTGCACGCCTGCAATACAAGTAAAAACTACTGTCGTGTGGCTGTTTTATGCTAAAATAATGCAAATTAGTAAATACTTTCATAAGTATGACTCCAAATATCTTATTTTATATAATTATTTATTTTATAAAACTTAACCATTAACCCTTCAATTCCCATAATAGAATACGTTCTAGAAATTCCGTAGTTTAGAGAATCTGACTTTACACCAGAAAGTATCAATGGTTAATTTAGCTTTATTTAAATACGGAATGTCTTTTTTTTAATTAAAGCAAATATTGCTATTTTAATTTTCTGGTGTGAATTAGGAATATGCGAATAAAAAAATCTATTAAATTCAAAACAGTGTTGTTTGCATTTATGCTAAGCTGCGCACTAAAGGGTTAAGATTCATAAATTATATAACGCAGGTAATACCTCGATTTAATATCTTATATGTTGTTTTATCTTAAATAGGTTCAAAACAGTTGGTTTTATATACATATATTTAAGCAGTTTTACATGTAAAAGGTTCTTCTTGTGACATATAGCAGAGCGAATAGAAGAAGAAAGCTCATTTAATAGGGTAGACCGGGGCTAGTTGGCCCGCTTTTTCTTCTAATAATTTTTAAAAAATTGCAATTCAACATTTTAAATTTATTTTTATGTTACCACTATCATTGTACTTTCAGGAAGAAGTAACAATAGTAAAGTTTGAAAATATTAACTATAAGTATTAGTTTAGAAGCTCAAATTGACACCAAGTCGCTTGGGCCAACCTGCCCCGATTGCGGGGTAAGTTGGCCCACGTCACTTTTTAATGTTCTAATAGTGTAAAAGTTTAAGAAATGATCAAAATTTTACCAAATCTTAATTTTTATTTCTTTCAAACGAAAACACAATATAGCCTCCTAAATTAAAATAAAAAAATTTTGTCAATTCTCAAGATATCAAATTCACTTAAGTTTATCATAAATCCTCTTAATATTATCCAAAATTTTTGTATTGACAAGCTTTTGATAGGAGCAATTCTTACAGCAAAAAGAAATTAAAAGCAAAAAAAAAAGTGTGTGGGGGCGGGGAAGGGAGGTTGTATAAGAAAAAAATCATATTTCCATTAATCCGTTGCGGGCTAACATGCCCCGTGCCAAATGGGCCAACTAACCCCGTATCGCCATTTTTGTTTTTCATGACTGTAACGAATTATTCTGAAAGTATTTCAATAAAAAAAACATGCCCTACAATAACTATGAACAATTATTTTTCTGAATTATTATATATGAAAATCTAAAATGCAATTTACAAACAAATAAAAAACGATTATTTATAAGAGAAAAAATTTACTCACCTTTGCAAAATTTTGAAAATTCTTTAACGGACGCTCCGACTTCAATGGTGCTTATGTTGGAGGAGAAAAGCGAAGAAACGCATACTTGGCTGGGCTGACAATGTTATATAACGCAAAGTTAAAAAAAAATATTGCGACTGGGCCAACATGCCCCTATGGCCAACTAGCCCCGGTCTACCCTAAATAATCAAAAATGTTATGAAGAATCACAAAATACAATACTAACCAGAAAAAAATTATAATACCGCAAAATATATATCAAAATGTATTAAAACATTATTTGTATAATTATTCTGGTGCCAAATCTATTTTAAACCTTTGATTGGGAAATTTTTTTTTATTCAACTAAAGAAATTTATTTTTTTTAATTTTGATGGTATTCTACTTATAAAAGACAAAGGAAACTGATACGGAATTGGTGAGAAAGAAATTTGGAATTTCCCCCATTTGCCAATTGCGTAAGCCCAACGTTGGGAACCACTGCTCTAAAAGGAGGCCCTTTGATAATGTTTTCGATACGGTTTTCTTGATTTTTTTGCAGTTTAAGTGAAGATGAAAGAATATTTTCGGCGAAATTTCATATTTAAATGTGATATCATATGGCGAGGTTTGTATCAAATTTTGGAGAACATCGGCCTGAAGGTTGCGCTGTAACAGCGAAGTTTTTGAGAATTTTTGTTTTTCATCATCGGAAAGTGTATGTAGTTATGGACAGAAATGAACAAAATTTCATATACCAGTTTTCAAATATGGATGTCGCGAAAATGGGACTTGACTTCCGGTATGGACTCGGAAGGAATTTTGTGATAGCGATTTTTTGGGATTTTTCTCGATTTTTAAAAATTTAATTTAGAAAGTTATGCATTTTTTATGACGAAATTTTATATTTAGATGCAACGTACCGAGAATTATATACAATTTTGGAGAAAATTCGTCTGAAGATTGCACTGTTTCAGTGAATTTTGTTGGATATTTAGAAACGGACGAAGTAGCTGTTGAATACAAAAATCATACTAAATCACCCAATTTTCCAATTTAAGTTTCACTTTTATATTTGTTGTAAGCAAAATATTTTACTTCTAAAATCAATAATTAATAAAATAAGTTTCTGGAAGTATAAACATGTCTGAGATACAAGAAAGTTTTAGGATTGGCAAATCAGATTAGTTTCTGTATAACAAGTAATCAAATTTAGTTGAAATCACATTAAGTCCAACATCGCTTCCGTGTTTTGTTAATTTTTCTTTTCAAGCCCGTTTGCGCAAAGTTAGTCCCACAATTAAATGAAAGATATATATATATATATTGTATTATTGAATGAAATACATGAATTCCAAGGAACTTGTAATTGTTTTGCACGACTTTTATTATGACTATAGGGATAGAATATGATATATTTAGCATCCGAAACATGCTAAATATATTTCGAAAACTTTTTTAAACTGGTATAGTTTTCCTAAATACTTTGAATAATTTTATATTCTCCCTCCATACTTGATATAATTTCTTGACATACAATTTCTTAACATACTTGACATATTTTATTAGCTGAGAAACAAATTCATAACTAAACATGCTATTAAGCAACTTTGGAGGTTGAATCGAATACATACGTATACTTCTGAACATCCTTTTATTGAAAATCTTTAATCATGAAACAGTATATCGTATGTAGAAATAAAGCGTATCGAAATCAATAAAAAATATCAGATATGTTTAATATTTCGTATTTCAAGGAGTGGGAAGCTCTATGAAACACCAAAAACTAATAAGTATCTCCACATTCTTTACCTTTATTATATCGAAGATACTTATTGGAAAACCGAAAAGAAAAAAAAATACATCGAAGATAATTAAATATGGAAAAAAATCACCCTCGTTCTTATCAGGTTAATTGTGGTTGTCATTTAGAAAAAAAAAAAAAAAAAAAAAAAAAAAAAACTCAAGTGAATTCATCGATAAACTGATTACACTCTTCTAATCTAGAGAGAATTGAAAGGAATTGGAAAGTGTTGTCATATCGACTGGAAAATTGAGTTTCAGATCTGGCAACCATACCAAGTACATTTAGCACTAATCAATGAACTGCGTTCTCACGTTTTTATATTTCCCGTTTAGCAAATGCTTGAAAAATATTTTTCACGTTTACATAGTAACTTATATTTAATTTACTACTGTAATATATTTGTTCAGGTATTTAATTTTAACTGCATGGTTTGACTTAAAAGACTGAATTGCTCTTTTTAGTATTAAACAAGTTGGAAATTGCTCGTCAAACGTGGAAAATGAGGTGCGTTCGTACTATAACTAGTTTTATAATTATTTTTTGCACCCGATATTGTACTGAATGTGTATTTGTTTGCTCTTCATAAGTGCATAGTCTGTAACATCATTAAAATGCACTTGCAATATTTTTTTCCCATTCCCCTTAATGTAACGGGAAACTTTTGACTGTCCCTGTAATTAAATTACACATCCGATTTTCATAAAATTTGAAATGGCTCGACAAAATTTTGCAGCAATTATATATTTAAAATTTCAGCCCATTCGGAAGGCTGTAACATTATTAAAATGCACTTGCAATAATTTTTCCCATTGGCCGTAATGTAAAGAAAATTTTTTAACTGTCCCTGTAATTAAACTATACATCTGATTTTCATAAAATTTGAAATGGCTCGACAAAATGTCGCAATAATTATATGTTTAAAATTTCAGACCATTTGGAAAGCTTTAACATCATTAAAATGCACTTGCAATAATTTTTCCCATTGGCCGTAATGTAAAGAAAAACTTTTGACTGTCCCTGTAATTAAACTATACATCCGATTTTCATAAAATTTGAAATGGCTCGACAAAATTTTGCAACAATCATATATTTAAAATTTCAGCCCATTCGGTTGGGCAGTTTTTGCTCTGTTACATGCGGACGGACAGACGGACTGAACGACGACTATAGGTGCTACGTATTTATATAATTACGAACGCACCTAAAAAGACTAAAAACTTTACATTGAGACAGTGTTATTGGAAATAAATTAGAAGAAGATATAATTTTACATAAAAAATATTATAAGAACTGAATTTTATTTAACGATAATATTTAATAATGCAGAATACTTTACAATTTCCATAAAATTAATTTCGTTTAACTATTGTAATACCAAGGTTGGTTAAGTTTTAAGCGTTGTTATATTTTTCATGTTTCTTATCAGATATTTAATTCATTGAGATTTAGCTTCTGTCTACAAATTAAACAGTTTACCTGTTTAGGCATTTCCTGGGCCTCGTAGTTGACGGCAACCCTATGCCATGTCTACTAGTAGCTGTACTTCTGGAACTTAAGAGAGAAGGAAATTAAGCCTTAAGAGAGACGAAGTCTAATTCTAGTTAAATAATTGTGGAAGAAACATATTCTCGTTGTTATAAAAGAAATAATGTTTCCGATTTTGGGGAAAAAGAGTTTCTCCTGAAAATGGTAATATTCAGTTAACCCTTTATGTCCCAAATTATGAATTCATAAAAATTTCATCTTTCGAAAACATTTTTCGTGATTTTTTTTAACAGCATTAGAAGATTTACGCAAGCAATTAATAAATTTTAGTAGCATTTTGCCAATTAAAATTAATGAACTAAATCTGAATTGATAGAGATTTCTACTCAATTCTTATATTTAAAATATTTTTTTAATATTTTCTAGAATTAGCAAATTTACAAATATAATGCTCTTATAATAGAAATATAGAAATATTTCAGTACTGAATCTTTTCAACCGCAATTTTCCGCGTCGAGAAAGCTGAAGAGATGAAATTGAAAGAGAAATCATTCCTTTAAAAATAACTGGTGAGTCAAAAGTTCGCTACAACTTTAAAAACTGATAAAAAAGGAGGGAATTATGATAAAGCAGTGCGGTTTGCAGGAAAGAGCTCACAAGATAGTCGGATGTTTTTAGCAGTGAAAAAAACATTTAGTTAAGAAATCACATGTAGGTGGCACTGACGACCCGAAACACAAAGAACAGGCCAACAGTTGTGTCGTAGAATGTTCTGGAGGTCGTGTTGAACATTTGTTATTAGAAGAACAGATGAATGGAGCATATTGTTGTACTGTTCATTGTGTTTAGGGTCGTCAGCACCCTCTACATGTGATTTTTTTAAATATTTTTTTTGCTGCTAAAAATATCCGATTTCCTTGTGATCCGTTTCTTGCAAACCGCACTCTTTTATCATAATTTATTCCTTTTTATGAGTTTTTAAAGTTATAACGAACTTTTGGCTCACCCGGTATTTTTGCTTATTGCAACTAAGAATGCTTTCGGAACAAGATAAAGTAAAGCATCTATAACTCATTCTAAACTGCATTACTACTAACCGATGCACTAAATGAATTTTATAACAAGTTTTTTTAATGGTACTTTAAATTACCGTCGGAAAATAGAGAGTTAATGTCAAAAGAAAATTTAATTGCAATCCAATGACTGAATATATATATATATTCAGTCATATTGCAAACCGCACTCTTTTATCATAATTTATTCCTTTTTATGAGTTTTTAAAGTTATAACGAACTTTTGGCTCACCCGGTATTTTTGCTTATTGCAACTAAGAATGCTTTCGGAACAAGATAAAGTAAAGCATCTATAACTCATTCTAAACTGCATTACTACTAACCGATGCACTAAATGAATTTTATAACAAGTTTTTTTAATGGTACTTTAAATTACCGTCGGAAAATAGAGAGTTAATGTCAAAAGAAAATTTAATTGCAATCCAATGACTGAATATATATATATAGGTACTGTTTAAAAACAAAAGTAGTTTTGTAAAACGATTGCGATATAAAATCATACGATATATAAAAAAAGAACAATTTCTAGTAGATATAATATCATTTTCTAATTATCTACAATTCTCTCAAGATTTGAAGTGTTTAGCATATTTATCGATGAATTCATGCAAACATATTACACTCTTATAAACTTAAGATAATTGAAGTTAATTAGAAAATGTTATCATATCAATAAGAAACTGGAGATTAAATTCTGGCAACGATTCTACGTATAATTCGTACTAATATATGAGTACTGTCTAAAACTTTTTATGTCTCATTCTTTGCAGATATTTAGAAATCTATTATCATATTTACTTAAAGTATATTTATGTTCAATTATTTAAATTTAACTACATGGTTTTAAGTTTAAAATTGCTCTCTTCATATTACGGAAGACTTGAAACAACCTAGATAATTTAATTATTTTCAGTTGCTGTAAATGTAGCAAATATAATTTTGGAATTCAATTAAATATTTATAGGACATAATTTTCTATTTAAATGTAGTATATGGTTATCTAGAATAGTTTTTCGCCATGAAGTTCATCTTGCCTCTTTAACTAAGTTAACTTGCCTAAGTTAACATGTTTTCAACAAGTTGTACCGACTTGTATATTTCTATTTCTCAATACGTATGTCTCAGGTGTTTTAAACAGTACTGTTCAAAAATTTAACTCACAACATTTTCATTTTTATGATATTCTAATTAAATTAAAGGTTCAATTACAATGAAACATAATCAAATATTTAGAAAAAACAAATTTATAATTTTAATATGAAACATCACTAAAAATGAGACTAAGCAAAAATATTTGAAACAACATAGCTTAAAACAAAATGAACATTGCTTGAAATCTGGCAATAAATGCAATACTCAGACGCTGAAAAAAAGTTGGGATGCTATTTTTCTGAACTACATTTCAATACTTGTTTCAGAATTGAATCCAAGTGCAAGTTTAAGCCTTTACAAATTAATCCAGTGGCAATTGTTTTCATCCTGCGATGTATCCACTATTAAATCCTTCTTGCTATGTAATTGGCGCCCATCTCCATTAACTGTGGAAATAATTGAACTCCGATGACTATCAATAGCAGTTATAATCAGGTGGCGGGATGGTCAAACACTCGGCGGGAACATACAATCATTTTCTGTTTTTCTTTTTTCTTTTTTGTTCGCATTTCCACTAAATATGGAAATAATTGCACTCCGATGACTACTAACAGCGGCTACCAGGTATGTGGAACTTATAGAATATCTTACCAGCAAAGGATATATTTTACCAGCCAAAAAAAACTGCATATAGTTAAAATATATTATGCCAAAATTTATGCGGCTGCAAAAATAATTACTATTACTATTACTACAATGCATTTTCAATTTTATTTTTCCATACAATTAAGAAATGTATGTAGAACAGAGGAAATTTTAATATAAGATAGAACTTAGTATTGTGCTTACACTGTAGTAATTTGGAAAGTTCCAAAATATATCTAACTAGTAAAAAAAATGAAGTTTTTGGCATATATCTGTAGTTTGCAGTTTTCAATAACTAACTTAAAATTAACTCACCCTGTCAGCAAATTCACCGCGCAGTGACGAGTATAATGATGCATTTCCCCACCCCTGGCGGTTAGAATTAGGAGGCGGGATGGTCAAATCATCTACAGAAGATACAATCATTTTATGTTTTGATTGTTCCCATATCCATTAACAGTGGAAATAATTGAAATTCCAATGACTACCAAAAGCTGTCAAAAATGATGCGGAATAGTCAAATACTCGGCAGTAACATGCAATCACTTTCTGTTTTGCTTTGTTTTAATTATTCCCATCTCCGCTAACTGTGGAAAGACCTGCACTCCAACGACTACCAACGACGGGATGGTCAAATACTCGACAGCAACATAAAATCATTTTATGTTTTGGTTTATACATTCAATTGTTTCAACCATTTGATTTTTGACCATATGAGGGGATACAATAAGATTCAATGCTTGTATCTTAGTTAACGCACAATGAAACATATCTAAAATCTTAGAAATGTCACCACGTAAGCGTTGTGGGAACACATATATACTTAGTACGGGTGGAACGTACTAAGTATATATTTGCAATATTAACCAAAGAAAAACAATGATAAACGAAAAAATATTAAATAAAAAACGCTCAATACTTAAATGCTTAAGTTAGTTATTAAGAAATGTCAAAATGGCCTCTTTAATGAAATGATTACTATAATCACTTACAGACTCCCAGTAGATATATAAAAAATATGAAATTTAAAATGTTTGACAAAAGTTAATTCATGAGATTTAATAATTAAAATAAGAATTAAATAACTAAATAATATCAATAAATTTCAAAAAAGTAAAATTTGACATTTTATAACTCTCAGAATCAAAAACCATAAAATTAGCTTAAATTAATTTCATATGATGTTTTTATAACGACATTTAAACACTTAACATTCTTTATTTCAGCAAATCTCGCCAATGATATTTCAAGCATGAAATAATTAAAACCATAGATTAAAAATATTAGAAATTAGGTGTTAGAAACATAGTAACAGAATGTAATTAATTTGTAATTACGTTAAATCCTAATTAAATGAATGACTGCAAAACGGTTTTTTATTTAAAATTATATTAAAGACATTATTATGTTATTAAAATGCTATAAATATTAAAAATTAGGAAATAAACTAAGAAAATCGGAAATAAAGGGAAATATATATGGAAATATATAAGTGGAACTGACATTTCTGTAAGAAATGTGTAATTTATTTACTAAACGTCAGATAGGAGAAACCAGTATTTGTGACACATCCATCCACATACTGTGCATTCAGGTAGTATAATTAAAGAAAGTTTCCAAGTTTTATTCTCTCAATAATGATTAATTTAAGAATTACATGTATTTTAAAGAAAGGTTTTATGAATACTCCATTAAGGAATTATTGAAACTACAACAGAAAGAGATCTGGAAGAAGAAACATACGAGGTAAAAATAATAAAAGGACAATAAAACGTTATTTATAAACAATATGCAGAAAATACAAAATGAAATTAAAAGGTATAGTAACCCATTACTTTTTCACATAATCATCTAATCTATTCAATCTAGGCATTTATCTGAACGCAGGACTAACTTGTTTAGCCCAACGTGGTAGAAATCATATCCCTGCCAATTGAGCCAGTTCTCAGTAGCTGTTTTTGCATCACTATTTAAAGAAAACCCTGTTCCAGATAAGAGTCTCCGTCAATCTCTGAATCAGGAAATAGTTAGCGGGTACCAAAACTTGGCTGTTTTTTAAGGGGGGAATGGGGGAAAGGAGGACTCCAGACACCCCACGTGAACTTTTGCAGCAATTCTTGAATTTGGTAAGCATCATGTGGCTGGTACATGCGGAAGAATAACACGCTCACTTAAAATGCCACCCATCTCTGTTGGATGACTGCACGTAACCTTGTCAAAGTGGCACAAGCGAGATCGCTTTTCTTAAAATCTTGTCATTTCAATCGCTCTGATCGGTCTCCGAACTTACAGTACCTACCTGCACAACCGTTAGAAGATAACTAGCACCAACTGTCTCCAATATGGGAAAAACTATTCACTCTACAATAACAAATTTTCAAATGCTGCTGCCTGTAACCATTTTTTTTATACATCCTAGTATATCAGGATATGTTTTATAATAACTTAAAAAAATGCAATTTAACAAATTACAACGACCATTATGAAAATGATTTTTTCAAAGACTAAAATTTAAAACATAAAAAATCGCACGGAGTTGATAATACATTACGTACGCCATGGATTACATTTTTCGGTACTGAAAATTCTTGAACTTCTACGGAGCTGGTCATACATTACGTACGCCATGGATTAAACATTAATATTCCTGGACCAATTTTAAATGAAATTTCGTTCTTAAACTTCTAAACATCCCACAATATTACTTTTTACACCGTCGTATAGAGAAAAAAACGTACTTTTAAATGCAATTTGTTTGAAGGCTGTATCTCAATTTGTTTCTGAGTTATTAATATTTTTTTGCAGTTTTTATTACTTTTTTGTCATAGTGGCAACAAAAGTATCCATCTCTGTAGAAAGTAAAGGGAAAATATAGATTACTGTATAGACCCATCAGAAAACGAATAAAATGCGGATTCAACCAATAAAATGCTTCAGATATGTTTTGATTTCCTACTCTGACAGAGGACAATAACCATTTTTCCAAATGGTTAATAAAAAAAGTTTCTATTAATTATGCAGACTCATATATATGATCGCTGATCATTCCTGATCATTACTTCACTCAAAATTCCAAAACTGCTACACTATCGAAAATTGGATGAAGTAAACACACACAAATCCGCATGTGTACGAGTGATTTTCTGTGAACCTACATTCTTTCAACGGAAACGTTGTATTTTGAGTAGGAATTGTAAATTTTCTCAGAATAAATGGTAAATTGTCTTTTTATCCTTAGTCGTTGAATGTTAAAAATGGAAATGTTCACTCCTTCGTAAACAAACGAAAATGTTCATTCCACTGTAAACAGACGGAAGTGTTTATTCCATGGTATACAAAAGGAAATGTTAATTCCATGGCAAACAAACAAAAATGTTCGTTCATTCCATGGTAAACAAACGAAAGTGATCTTTCTATGGCAAACAAACGGAGATTTTCATTCCATAGTAAACAAACGGAAATGTTCATTCCATAGAAAAAAAACGGAAATGTTCTTTTCAATTGTTGTGAAAAAGAAAAATCCCAATTAAATTTTCGCAATGGGTGTTTTGGCGTAGAAATTAGTCGTTGGATTTTGGGCCAGTTGGTGTAGAAAACAGAGTATTTATCCTTCAATGGCAAGTAAAAGAGATCGAATCCGGAGGAATGTAATGCGATAAAAAACGGTTATTATAATATGCAATACAATACATTTTCTGTGTAAATATGCATCTGTATATATAGTTATAGTTTAGATTACTTTAAATAATTCGATGATGCTCCCATGTATTTATAAAAAGATAAATTTACCATCTTGAACAGCGGAAAATTTACATCTTGAAAATGTGCGAATAATTAAGCGGAGGATTTGTGAAGAAGACGGAAAATACACAGCATCTTTGCTGCTACATTATTTTCCGTTTTTCTTTGCAGATAATTTTTTGATAATGTAGTTATGGAGGTGTACATTATTTGTAAAAAATGTTTCAAATTCTTCGCATCCATACGTCGTTAATAAAGCGATTGCTATAACGTTCCTGCCCTTTTTGTGCCCATAAACCGTGAAAACCACAATCAATGTAACGCGAGCCTTACGATATTCGATAAATTGGTTTGTGGCCATTATTGCGTTAAAACAAGAATCATATTACAGTCAGTGTTCTCCTAGTAACTAGGCTATGCGTCGTACCCATAAAATATTAATATATTAATCATTACGAGGTGGAACCCGTCGAATTTCGCCGAAAGAAAATGTTTACAAAGGAACTGTTGCATCAAATTTATAATACATAGACAAGAATAATTACAGTAAAAAATCCTTCTTACACTTGTTAGTTTAACTCTCCAAAGACATATTTTAACCTAAGATTAACAAAATACTTTTTTCATAAACTTCAACTGTTAAAATTATTGAAAAATTAAACTTTATTCATATACGTAATCAGTAACATATAATCAATATAAGTATTTTTGATTAAGTTATGAATTGATGCTTGGTATTACGGAATGAAAAATCAGCAAAAATGATTTCACCTTGACATAATTATAGAATTCCCCCCCCCCTCCCCTTTAAATCTAAACCGAATCAAGTCATTTTCCACGTTTCCCATCCATATTAACCATTTAAAAACATTTTAACGCGCAATAGGCTATAGGCTATTAATAAATATATTTTCAAGTTTGAAGTCACGTTTGTCAACTATTACAACTTTCCATGTGAAAATTCCCACTCGTGATTTGAGGTCTTAGTATCTCTGTACCTGCGCGTAAAAATTCCAGAAATTTACAACTTTTAGACGTATTTAAGGGTAAATATCTCGTTTTATCTAATAAAATTATCGTATTCTTTTAAATATTGCGTCATTTTCAGTCGCTGAAATATTTCGCCTTATCTCAAGCTCAATATCAGCGAAATGAAAAAATAGTGTGAAATACAACAGCATCATCAGAAAAATTGTGTCTTTTTTAAAGCGTAATGTCATTTTCTGCTCAAATTTTTAAAAAAGATATTTTGAATTGTAATGAGAAAATGGCATCAATAAGAATATAATCAATAAAGATAACTAAACCACTTTTAATAGAAATTAAGTACTTCAGTTGCCACGATTAGAAAATTGGTATTAAAAACTATAAAAAAATTAATATCTCAGAAATAAAAGAAGATACAGCTTTCAAACAAATTGCATTTAAAAGTGCATTTTTTTCTGCATACGACGGTGTAAACATTTAAAATGTGGGATGTTTAGAAGTTTAAAAATTTGCAGTAGCAAACATTGCAAAACCGAAATTTCATTTCAAATTTCAAAGTGTTGCCATTCGCAGAATGACGTATGCGTTACGCACAGATATGTTTGTCCTTTATAATATAGATAGTCAGTGTTCTCCTAATATCTGTGATGTGCTTCGTACTCATATGACAAAGCCTAGTGCGATTCATTTCCCAAAATGTTTAAGACAACAATGGTTTTGTCGTGTTTTTGTGGTCTTTGTGCGAATTAATACTTTACTATTCAGTTTCTTAACGGGGAGACTACCCTATTCCGGGGGTATACGTAGTTCTCGATCCATAAATCGTTAAAATGACAATCAGTTTGTGAAGACCTGTGCCTTTCGCACTTACACCATCAATATAGCAAACCGAAAAAATATTCTAAACACTATATTTTTTAAAGTTCCATCGACAATCCGTAGTATTCCGAAAGTGTAAAAGAAGTATTGAAAATAAATATATTTATTTAACAACTTGTTAATGCAACCATATGCATTTTCATAGACACCTGCTTGTGAAAGCCTACTAGAGGTCTGCACGGACCCGAGTACCGTACCCGACCGGCGACGTGAAGTCGCGTTTTCAGACATGCCGGGTCGACAGAATTAGGACAATTTTTTCAACGGGCCGGGCTGGCAAGAAAATGTAACATGTCAGTCGTGCCGGGCCGAGCCGATAAAAAAAAAGTATTGTGCCTGGTGGACCGATATAAAAATTTATACGGAATGGATATAATATGAGCTATTTTCAATGAACATGACATTCGCGAGAACAAGTATAAATTTACCTCACGAGCCGATGCCAGTTTGACAAGATCAATACAGAAAAATAACATGCCCAGCGTAGAGATCAGCATCGAACTTTTATATGGTGTCTGATTTGGTCTTAATTTTTGTTCAGCAGACTCCTGCAGGGTTGAGACCAGACTTGATTTTTTTTTACATTGTCGAGCCGGGCCGGAACTGGACTTAATTGTTCTCAGGATTTGTAGGACAAGCTAGGTTTTGTAAAAATATTAATAGCGATAATGAACAGCTGTTAACTTAATATTTGGAAATATACATTAAGGTGGTTCTCAAATTCACTGCTCAACAACGTGAAACTTTGGCAGATCTTTTGACTTATTTTTGACTGTAAAAGTATAAAATTGACAAGCCTGACTATTGAAGGGTTTGCAATCGAATAGCGTTTTCCATTTTTGATAAATAAATTACTTGTAGAGTTATAAGAGATTCTTGTCACTTGGCTGCAGGTTTTTCATCTTTCTGTGTTGTCGCTTCCGGAAACTTGATTCAAAACGCTAACTTTGACAGTGTTTCTCAAAGATATATTTTCTTTATCGAAAAATGGATAACGCCATTTTGTTACATAGATTCTGAATATGAACTCCTGCCAATTTTATGCGTTTCCGAAAAAAAAAAAAACAGAAATGTGTCAGAAAGTAGCTCCTTTGGATTTGAGAAAAGCTTTAATAAATTACAGAGAAATATATTCACAAATCTAATTTTTATTATTCAGCTTTAAAAGTTATGATGTTTTTAACCCTCCTTTTTCTCTTTTATTCTAAACCGCAGTAATCTTTTAATGAATATTTATTTGAATGTTGAAACGTTTTAGAATCTAAGTAGTCATTAAAGTTGCTACTGTGTATGTTTTGTCGTACGCAAACATCGTAATTTCAAAATATACAGTAAAATTATCACATAAATATGTAAGCTGTATTCTTAGTGTTTTCCAACCTTTTATTTGCCACGACCCACCAAAGCATCTGTAAATCCACGATGCCCCCCCCCCTCCTCACACACATTACAAAACATATCTCTTATTATTTAAAAATAAACCTTATTCACTTAAGGGGAACGTAACAGAGCCTTAACAATAGTTATTCATTTGCTATTTTTTTTAACTTATCAAAGACGTGAAATTTCTGTCACATATCTATTTTTAATCTAACTCTATAACTGCAATGCTTTTTCTTTTATGCCAAAAATAATTTTATTGTTACTTTCCATCTTACCTCAATGTTTAACAAAAGTGTTATACTATATTTCAAATGAAAATTAAATTTCAAAGTAATTGCTTAAGAGCCGCAAAAAGCCAACATAGTGAACCACAAACATTCTATACCAAGACTCGAACCCGGGCCATCAGTATAGCGCACTGACGTTCTACCGCCTAAACCACATGGAACGATACCAAACCTGGAAAATTTCTCCCTATTATATGTTGTCAAGGCTACAAACTTAGCACAAGATATAATATTTATCGCGAGACATGAGGCAAACACGAAACTTAATTAAATCCAGCATCGATAGAAACTATATTAATACATGGAAAATATTCCAGAGAGAAACATTCGCCTTGCATAGAATATTTCAAATGGAAATTAAATTTCATAGTAATTGCTTAAGAGGCGAAAAGTCTAACCTGGTGAAAAAGATTCCATGCCGGGATTTGAAACCGGGCCATCAGTTTCGCTCTACCACTAAACCACATGGAACGATACCCAGCCTGCAAAATTCCTCACTATTATACTGATACTATAATACTGATGGCCTGGGTTCGAGTCCCGGCATGGAATCTTTTTCACTATGTTGACCTTTGCGCCACTTAAGCAATTAATTTGAAATTTGATTTTTATTTGAAATAATGTATGCAAGGCGAATATTTCTCTCTGGAATATTTTCCACGAATTAATATAGTGTCATACTGTCATTTTTATCGTCACAAAATGTTTGAAGAGACTCACATATCTCCGATTAAAATTGATAACATTGACACATGTTATAATTAATTTTAATAACTTATTAAGAGTTGGTTGAATAGTTTAGAACACTAAATTTGTATTTTATGGATAAAAACATACACAAGAATCATTTCAAGATTGTGACTTTTATTAATTTTAAGTAACCGTTATTCCCCATCAATTCATTTATTTTTTCCTTCCTGATTATCATTAGTTTATTGCCTGTATTATCGAATTTTAAAAATTAACTTGTATATGTTATATATTAATTTACATTGTAGGAGACCTGCACTGTTGCCAGATATATTTACGTACTATCTATTTATTTCCCTTTTTTAATACTATTAAAGATTTATAAATTTGATTAAGTTGATGGTATCTTGTTTAGTTATTTCAAATATTTTTTACGCTAAATATGTTTCAGGCAGTGAGATTTAGATAATCCTTAACCACTTAACTGATAAATATTTTTGAAAAGAATGCCTATTTTTTTCATGTCTTTTACCGAATTTTTAAACTTTTATCATCAGTTTTTTAAACATAAATTTTTGCCTAATTGAATCAAATGCTCGGATTAAATAAGGCAGAATTTACAATAAAAATTTACTGGTGAGAATAATAAATCATGATTGGAATATGAATGTCCGTATGTGGTACGGGCAAATACTGATTGACAAAAACATGTTGCCCGTATGACGTACGGGCAAATCAAGGAAGCGATTAAATAGCTACACGTGTAAATGTTTCTTAATGTTACATACATAAGAGCGAATAGCCAGAGAATACAAAGTTCATTCAATAAATATTCGAAAAAGTTAAGAAAATTGTAAAATACATTAATAACCAGAAAAGTTATAAGTATTTTTTAAATTAGAAAACGGTGTCAATATTTTTAAAGGTTGTTCATGTAATTATTTTGGTTTAGACTTCGATTTTAACTTTTGATTAGGAACTTTTTAAAAATTAGACAAAAAACTCTTTAAAATTTTAATTGTAGATTTTGCATATAATACTTTTACTTTTCGGTCAATAACATTACCTTTCTAAAAAGCTCACAGCAAATAGGTTAGTTACAAATTTGAAATTCCCCCCCCCCAAAAAAAAAAAGTCAAATTGCCCCCCGGTGGGGCGTACGCCCCATGTTGGGAGGCACTGCATGAATCTTAAATATATGTCGTGACAGATCGGACCGGGCCTGTTTTCACTGATTTATGTACGGGCCGCGCTCGGGCCGAACTTTTAAATTTTATAATGGGCCGGGCCAAGATCGCTTTCGTTTGGACTAGGCTGGGCCCGGGCCTGGAAATTCCAGCCCGTGCAGACATATACAACCTACGTCTATTCAGAGATGAAAAACCTCTTGTGTGTTTGAGTTTTAAAAAAATTGCATATCCATTTAATTTCTTTCTTATTGACAAAGATTTAATACCAAAAGCGGTAATGAATAAGTTCATCAATGTCTTCATGAAATGCGACTTCATTTAAGAAATAAAAAAAAATTCGCTATCTAAATTACATATAAACACTTTTTAAGTGTACACAATTTTCAATATTGAGAGGAAAATTGACATCTATTGTATTTAAGAATGCTTCACAAACTAAAGAGGATATCAGACAATCGATAAAAAAAAAATGTGAAAAATCAACTTCAATAGAAGGTAAAAACTATCTTATAAAATAATCAAAAACCACATTTTTGAATTTGGATCTGCTTTTCTTCATTAGGATAAATTCTACAGACGCCTACGTGCAATAGGATTTCCTTTTCGTCACATACATAAACAAACAGATCCGTTTAGTAATACTAGGAGATCCCACCCGAGCTTCCGGGGTTATAAAATATAGGTTAAAAGGATTTCTTTTAACTCAAAACACTAATAGAATGTTTAAATTTAATGCATTTTTCAGATTGCAAACTGAAATCATCAACAAGCATTTTTATATGAAAAATAGCAGTAATGTATTCAAATAAAGTTTTGATATTTTAAAATGGGATAGTTTCATATTAGCCACATGTCAGGATTTAATATCAGAAGACATTGTCAAAAGTAACGTTTCTTTGAGCAACCTGCTAGAGTCTGGAAATTCAAGTGCTTTAAGCTCGTACTTCGATTACATGTCTGTTAAATTAGGTAGATTTCGTATGAAATACTACCTATTGGGATCGTTCCTATGTTGGAATTTCTGAAAAAAATTTGCAGATCTACACCGATCATGACTCCTAGAACCCAAAACCAACCTCAGTAAAAAACTTTATCTATCTATCTATCTGTATATATATATATATATATATATCACTTTCTTCTGGACACGATAACTTTCGTAATTCTGCACAAATCTCTTCCAAACTGATACATAAAATCAAAGGGCATAAAATCTCGGTGAAGTTCGTTAATGGGCAAATCGGAATAAGGGGATGGAAATAGGGAGGGGTTTTGTGAAAACCGAAACCCCCCCATAACTTCTCAATTTTTGTACATATCAAATTAGTTTAAAGTTTTTATTACTTCTAAAAATATAGCCAAAATTTTATGTATCACAGATTTTTGATAAAGTTAAAAATGCGCTAAAGGGGCGCAAAAAATAGGGTTATTGGGAGAAAAAAATTTAAAACTTCGTCAATTCTCAAGATATCAATTGCAATTAATTCTATTATAAATTTCCTTAATATTATCTACAACTTTTATATTCACAAGTTTTTGATAGGACCAATTCGTACCGCAAAAATAAAATAAGAACGAAAACAAAAAGGGGGTTTGAAGAAGTAAAAAATCCATAACTCCGTCAATTCAAAAGATATAAAATCCCCATGAATTTATCATATATCTTCTTAATATTGTCTACAACATCTATATAGACAAGTTTTGGATAGGACCAATTCTTACAGCTAAAACAAATTAAAAATACATAGCGGTTGGAGAAAAAAATCATCTAAGAAAGGGTGTATTCAAATCCAAACTGCGTATTTTCTGACTCCTTTTACAATTCATTTTTGCTCTCAAAGGCTTCCAATTGATACGTTTTCTTACTCAGAAACTATATAATGTACCGTAATGGTCGATTTTTTGATAGAGGCAGAATATATTTTTAAAAATGCTGTTAAAGTGGGCATTTTGAACCGAATTTCCCGAAGCGGATTGTGTTGGAAAAATCATTGCATTAAGGATGCACTCAAATCCAAACTGCTTATTTTCTGACTCATTTTTAAATTCATTTTTGCTCTCAAACGCATTTAGTTGGTAGATTCGCTTATTCAGAAACTATATAATATACCGCAATGATCGATTTTTTGATAGAGGCAGAATATATTTCAAAAAATTATGTCAAATTGGGCATTTCGAACGGAATTTCCCGAAGCAATTGTGTTATCACTTTCTTCTGGACACGATAACTTCCGCAATTCTGCACAAATCTCTTCCAAACTGATACATAAAATCAAGGGACATAAAATCTCGGTCAAGTTCGTTAATGGGCAAAAGTGGACAAAGGGGATAGAAATAGGGAGGGGTTTTGTGAAAACCGAAAAATCCCATAACTTCTTAATTTTTGTACATATCAATCCAGTTTAAAGATTTTATTACTTCTAAAAATAGCGCCAAAAATTCATGCATCACAGATTTTTGATAAAATTTAAAATAGATTCAAGGAGCGCAAAAATAGGGTTTTGGGGAGAAAAAAATTCCTTACTTCGTCAATTCTCAAGATATCAAGTCCAATAATTTTATTATACATCTCCTTAATATTATCTACAACTTTTATATTCACAAGTTTTTGATAAAACCAATTCGTACCGAAAAAAGGGGGGGGGGGTTGAAGAAGAAAAATTTTCATAACTCCGTTTATTCACAAGATATAAAATCTCCATGAATTTATCATATATCTTCTTAATATTGTCTTCAACATTTATATAGACAAGTTTTTGATAGGGCCAATTCTTAAAGTAAAAACAAATTAAAAATACATAGTGGTTGAAGAAAAAAATCATCTTACTAAGGGTGCATTCATATCCAAACTGTCTATTTTCTTACTCATTTTTAAATTCATTTTTGCTCTCAAACGCATCCAATTGCTAGATTCTCTTATTCAGAAACTATATAATGTACAGTAATGATCAATTTTTTGATAGAGGCAGAATATATTTCAAAAAATGATGTAAAAGTGGACATTTTGAACAGAATTTCCCGAAGCGATTGTGTTAGAAACGAAAAATATTGCCCTACTGAGAAAATAATTATTTATTAATCAAGTTTTAATTAATTGAAAGAAAAATAAAAACACAGGTAGCTTATAAATCTTTTCAAAAATCACGTCAGCATGTTTCATATATTTTTTTTTATTAAAAATTAACCTGAAAATGTTCCAGAAAATTTCGAGTTGTTGAGTATGGAAAAATATTTTTGTTAATATCGCCTTAACATGATTCTGATAAAACCAGCTATTTTATAAAAAGGAAATAAAAACTCGTCAAAAGTAGACAGATAAAACTGTTAAAGTTGATTTATATCTAATAATGATTTATTTTTTGTTGGTGAAATTAGTATACTTAACTTCGAAATCTACCTCTGCCTGTAGGCCGGGCCGGCAGGGATTTTCTTTTTCTTTTATAATTACTATTTTAATATTTTGTTTATTTTTATTAAAGATTTATTTATTTATTTATTTTTTGTAATTTTGAATATTATCGGGAAACAAATGCTGCACTATGTACTGATTAAGTGCAAACGGGTTATTCGTTTGTAAGCAGGTTGCACGCGAGATAGAGATATATTAAAAAAGAATTTTGTTTGAAAATTATTTTAAGAATCATAAAAAACAATAAATTTAGATACAGTTTTCAAGGAAATTTCTTATGAAGGTATTTTTTTTCTGATTGTCGCTGTGAAGATTAAAATGGTGCGATGTTTAGAAATAAATAAAATTACATTAAAAGCGAAATTTGTCGGTTTCGGTCATCGTACAGTATGAAGTCAGCGTTACTAGCGAATATGTTTTGGCTTTATAATATAGATAGATGGGAAAGTCTGTCTGTTACAAACTATTACAAAAACAAAAAAAATAAAATATTACTTCTATTCTTATAAATGAAAGAGTTATGATATAAAGATAAATAAAATCAGCAAGAGTACACTGTAAAAAAAAATCTGTAACTCTACAGGTATAAAGTTTCAGATATCTCTATGCTTACTAAAATTTTATCTGTACACTGTACAAAAAATGATATAAATCTACAAAAACTACTTTTTGTAAAGCTTCAGAAATCTGCACCTTTACAAAAGAATCTACTAAAATTACAGTAATCTTTCTAAAATTTCATCTGTAACCTGGGTTGCAGTTACATAAATAATTCTAGGCATCCCAGTTTTCTAAAAACTTTTTAATGATCGTACATATTTTTTTGATTTAAGGTGCAAAAGTGTATATTTTACCTATGTTTTTGTTGTTGCCATTACATAAAAAGGTCTGGAAATCCCGTTTTCCCCAAAAACTTTTAGTAACTTTACAGATATTTTTTTTTACGCTGTAGCTAGGAGTAAATTTTTCAACCGCATTAAAGAAAAATAAATCATTAAAATTACTTCCGTTTAAAACATTAGGCTCCCAGTAGAAAAAAAAAGAAAATACAGAAATGGTGAGATAAAAAGGATGTTCGTGAAAATCGGATCTGTAAAAAATATTTATGTCTTCCCCCAGGACAATAAGAGAAGATCCAATTCGTTTAGAAAGATTTCCTTCAGATATCTACGGATATTTTGTGTGGTTTCAAGGAAATGTCACATACATTTAGTAAAAAAGGGTAGCTTTAAAAAGAAGTGAGTTGTCAAAATGCTATATTAAATGAAAATTATATGCCGATCAAATATGACAAAACAGAAGACGGAACCTTTAGATTGTGTTCTATTTTTAAACTATTTTATTTCTCACAATATTTTAAATTAAATATTAATCAAAATTAAATTACCATTCTATAGAGTCATTTCATTAATAAAGGTGTTTATGATAATAATTGGCAAAATAATTAAAAAGAAAAGAAAGTATCTCAACAAGTTTTAATTTAAATTTGAATGTAATTTCATAGATAATTTTAAGCTATGTAGAACTTATATCCTTCGAAAGAAGATTTTGCTAAAAAACTTGCACACGCGAGTTGCTTTTACAAATTCATATCAGCTGTTTTTGTTTCATTGTCTGTCTAATATTATCATTTAGAATTGTCATAAATATGTGTTCTGAAAAAGCTTTAGGTATTCATTCATGATTATACTTTAAATCTTAAAAAGTTAACGACAAAAAAGGTACGTGAATTCCGACATCATAGATCTTATACACTGTAAAAAAAATCTGTAAAATAACTAAATGTTTCTAGGAAACTGGGATTTCTAGAACATTTTATGTAACGGCAACAACAAAAATTCATGTAACAGATACACTTTTGAACATTAACTCGGAAAATCTGTAAGGTTTCTAAATTTTTTTTTAGGAAACTTGGATACCTAGAACATTTTATGTAACTGCAACCCGGGTTACAGATAAAATGTTAGCAAGATTACTGTAATTTTAGTAAATTCCATTGTAAAACTACAGATTTCTGTAGCTTTACAAAAATTTGGTTTGTAGATTTACATTTGTTTTGTACAGTGTACAGATAAAATTTTAGTGAGCATATAAATTTCTCTAACTTTACATCTGTAAAATTACAGAATTTTTGTTTACAATGTAGGCGACGATATATCTTATATTTAGGCGATTTATCTGCCCGAACTAAGGATCATTACTAGTATATATTTTATGTTGTACACTTTTGAAACATAAAGTTTTGGAACACCTTTCACTTTTCGTTTTCAATTGCGAAATTTCATATATCCAATAAAAATCTGATATCAGTTATATAAAATAAGCGTACTTATATTACTATAGCGGTGTCTTGCTGCATAGATTTAATTTTACCTTTTCGCAAATTATTTCGAGATTAAACGGCTTTTATTTGCATCTGCTGATTTTCCATTGCTTAAACTAACATAGGGTATCTCGAAATGTCCTGTTTTCGTCTCACAACTTTATTTTCTTCAAATATAAAGCATTTGTGTTTTGTAAAAGCGGAGAAATTAAAACATACGTTAAAATATTTATATTTCGTTTCGTGATGGCATAGTAAATACTCGTCTAGCTACCCGATCGGGTAATTCTGCGATAGCAAGGAGTTGGTTAGATTTGGAACAGTTGCTTCCTAAATGTTTTATTGTCATTTTCAACTTTGGAAATGTAATTTCACTAGTGACCACATAATGCTTTTTATCACCATGCTGTCGCTAGGGGATGGGGGAGATGTTGAAAACATCATTAAGTATCCTGAGTATTTTTATTAAATTATTATTAACATTTTGAAAGGTGTTTTACAGTGTAGGTACCACCTATTTATGCTTTAACTGCATAATAATGACAGCCAAACATACTAAGCCAATGTTTTCCATCTTATTACTTGATGCTTTTTTATTTGTTTAAGGTAATTCCCGTTATACTAATGCTGTAAAAAAGAAACAAATGTTTATTTGATTGCAATAGTCTCTGAGACTGTTGAAACGACTTTAACATTTTCTTTTGCTAGTAGAGAGATGATAAACAGAGTTCCTAAGTATGCTGCGCTGTATCTGTTTTTTGTAGGGATTAGCTGCAAGTAGGCTGCAATGGAGATTGTGTATTTAACTCAAGAATCATGTTCACCTAATGCAGTATAAGGATAACATGTTCTCAAAATGTGAATTAATTATTAATATTTAAATTATCCGTAGCAGTGCGATTCCCTAAAATGAAAATTAACTACACGAAAAAAAGTGGCTTAATTCAACAACGTACGCTAAGAGTTTTGCTAGTAATATATGATTTATTTTTTACTTCAAACTATTAACTTACTAACTTTAAAGAAAGAACATATCTATTTAACAGCATCATAAATTCATAAATTCCCTAACATAACACTGTATGTTTCAGTTAAGTTTTTACTGCTAATGAACGATTTTTTTCATAAAGACGTTAAAATCAATAATGTGTAGACACTAGACAAGTATAAGAGGATATACAAAGAGGGATGTGCAATATAAATGTATTTCCTTGACCATTCATTATATACACTGTAAAAAAAAACCACTGTAGATTTGCCAGAACAAACTCGATCACAGTGAATGGGCAAATCTTTCTTTGGTTTCCTTACTATATTAATGGTGTAATGTGCTGGCAATTTGGACACTTTTTTTACAGCACAAACTGCTGGCGTCCAAATTGCCAGCACATTGTTCTGTTAATTTTACGCAACTACTGTATTTTCCATGTTAATATAGTCAGGAAACCAAAGAAAGATACAGCACATTCACTGTGATCGAGTTTGTGCGCGAGATGAACAGTACTTTGTACTGTAAAAATGTCGTTTTTTTTTTTTTTTTTTTTTTTTTTTTTTTTTTTTTTTTTTTTTTTTTTTTTTTTTACAGTGTGCCCATGGTGTAAATAAAATTTTTATTGTAGTCACATAAAAGTTTTGAAATATTCATTATTCGATCTCGCTGTATGGCAGGAAATCTAGATAGCAGTAACGTTCATTCGATGAAGAATATACGTATTTATATTTTATATCTAAAATATCTATTTATAGTTTAGTTACATGCACTTGTTTATTCTAAACAAGATTAAGGCCATTTTTAATTCTAATAATCTAATGAGATTCACTTTTTTTGTGTGTAACTTTAATTTAATCTTTTTTTCCTTCTCGCAATGGGAAAAAAAGCTTTTAGAATTAATGAATATTTCACTGAAAGGGATTATTTTCATTAAAAAAATAAATTAAATTATCAACTTTCCTTTTACTTTTTTTTCAGGATTGCAATACTGAAGTATATATTCGAGACTGTATAAATATTCCGACTGGGGTTCGTCTCAAATAAAGCACGATTCCACACTTTAAAACATGTGACTTACAATCGGCAGGATCTTTTGATAAAAATACCATAAAAAACCCGAAAAATATTTCCAGTTGTTTCACCTCTTCAAAATATGTTACACTTTAAATTTTTTTAATGCTATACACACCAAATATAAGCAGTTTATAGATACCAAATTGCAGCATTTAATAAAACAGTGGTTTTCGGATTCAAAATTAATTGTTTCTAAAATTATATAGCCACACAGAATACACGAATATAATCCAGTTATTCTTCCATAATAAAATTATGAAATTCGTTTTATCTTCCGCTATTAAAATCTATCCTATTATTTTTTCTATTGTTGATATATGTTAATTTTTGCACTCTTTTATTTAACTTAAGTTGTTTTTTGTGTTTAACCCTTTATCTACTGATGATACCTATAAGTACCATTGCAATAACTTGTTATAAAATTCATTTAATACATCGATTACTTGTAATACAGTTTAGAATGAGTTATAGATACACTACTTTATCTTGTTCCAAAAGCATTATTGGCTACAGAAAAAGGGTTATTTTTAAAAGGATGATTTCTCATGTCTTTGCATCTATTCAGCTTTCTTGGTATTGGGAGGAGAGGGGGGGGGGGATTTTTCAATACGGAAATATTTATATATTTCTAATGTAAGAACATTATTTGCACATTTCCTAATTCTACAAAATGTTAAAAAAAAATATTTAAAATAAAGAATTTGAGTGGGGTTATAAACATTGCACAAATCACTATAAATTCAAATTTAATTAATCCTTCTAAATCCTTCAATCCATCTAAAATCCGTCTAAAATTTATTAAATGATTATTTAAATCTTCTAATGTAGTTTAAGCAATTTACGAAAAATGCTTTAGAAGATAAAATTTTCATGAATTCATAATTCAGTACATAAAGAGTTAAGGATGGCACTATGTGGTACTCTATATTTCACTCTCTCCATAATATGATGGAATTAGGATGATATGATGGATTGATTTGATCTATGACTCTCGTGACGTTTCTACCAAAACAATGCTGAGGTGGAGCAGGCTGTTTGATATTTCCTTGCATCGCAGGGCACCGAGTTTTACCAGAATGGTTTCTTCAAACTAATTGCAAGTTACGACAAATGTCTGAATATCGACGGCGATTATGTCGAAAGATAATGCTAGCTGCATAGCTCATGATGTCATGGTGTATTTGTTTTTTGGCAATAACGTTTCCGTGTGAAAAAAATGACGAAACTTTCTTTTGGAAGTGTTTCGCCTCGTAATTGCGAACTATGGCTTTGTAAATGTCATTTTTGTTAAATATAATATACAATATATATAGCAAATATCAAATAGGGTGACTGCTCCAGTAGTTGATACCCCTCCAGTAGTTGATCAAATTTTTGAAATATTGCTCATTTCCGGCGGAAATGACTTTTACAAGTAGCACTAGACATAATATTTTTGTTCGAATGTTAGTGCACCTGTTGCCCCATAGTTTTCAGCTATCCTCTGTAAGAGAAGCCATATTATGAAATTTTTTTATTAGAAAGCGTAAAAATTTAGTTTTTGATTAGTTGGAGACAATAACGGTAAGTTAGAATAACACCCTTCCATCTTGCTTATTTCAATTAATATTTTTATAAGAATTGTTGTTAATCAAAGTCCAAGGATGATATTTTAAATATTGATTTTTAGATTTTCGATGGACTTCTTTTTAGGGGTTGAAATTTGACTGCTCAACTTCTGGTCTTATTAAATAAGCAAATTCTAGAAATTGATCAGCTGTGATCAATTATTGGTTTCGAGGACTCTAGTTATTGATCAGTATATCAACAACTGGCTAACAACATGCGTTGCCATTAATTGATCTTTTTTTTTTTTTTTTTTTTTTTTTTTTTTTTTTTTTGCTTACCAAGCCATTATTACTTATTTTCTGAATTCATTATGCCGCCGAAAAAGAAATTCTTCCAGTACTCAGAAGAAAAGGGTGAGAAAAAAGGGTGTTTCAATAATTTCGAATCAATAGCCCTGTTCGAAATGTTCCACCTATGTTTCCTTAAAAAGCTTTTTTGTTTTAGGTTAAAGGGAAAACACCAGAGGTGAGACGGAAGGGACATTCATCAGTTTTAAAGCAAAGAAGAGGAACTGATCCTTGTTGATTGGATAAATGCTTATGCCAAAAAAGAGTTCCCGATTAAGAGGAGGATTTTATTTGAAACCGCAAAGAAAAAAAAAAAAAAAAAAAAAAAAAAAAAAAAAAAAAAAACATTGAAGCCTATAAAAGGCCAAACCCTTTTGCAAACTGAACTCCGGGGAAAACATGTTTTAACCCCTTGAGGGGCGTGGTGGGATTTCGTAGGTGGGATAAAATATATCCCACCTACGAAGATTTGCAGGAGGAAAATTTTATGAAATTTTACTTTTCTAACTTTGGTGGAAAAACGTCGTAAAATTGATTTTCCTTATTTTGAAATAATTTTTTTTAAAATTTCCGGTGAGAATTCCGCATTACTCAAACGCAGTTGCTTGCACCCAGTGGTTGCAATCAAGGGGTTAAAGGATTCATGCGAAGAAGCAGTTCTTTAGCTCAGATGTATGCAAATGCTATCAACACTGCAAGAGCAGAAGTGTCAGAGCCGAACATCTGCGAGTGGTTCCAAGAACTTCACAAATATCTTGAAACTGAAGGCTGCCTTGACATTCTTCTTGATTCCAGGAGAATTTTTAATACTGATGAAAGCGGTTTTCAAACTTGTCCAAAAACGGGAAAAGTCTTAGGACCCATTTCATTCAACATTTTATATGAATTAAAAACAGGTAATGAAAAAGAAGCTATAATCGTGATGGTTGATTTCAATGCAGCAGGAGAGGTTATTCCTGGTATGATCCTTTACCCATTGCAGAAAATATCACTTAAAATTGCACAGAATGTGCCAGACGACTGGGGAATGGGTAAATAAAAGAAAGGTTGTATGTGTGGGAGCACCTACTTTAAATATCTTGTAAAAGTATTTCTGCCTTGTTGAGAAAGCAAAATATCAAACTACCCATATTACCTCTGGTAGATGGCCACAAGAGCCACTTAACTCTTGAAGTGGCAAAGTTATGCTCAGCGAATCAAATACTTCATTTCGCTCTTTACCCGAATGCAACACACATACTCCAACCAGCAGACGTTACTATTTTCAGGCCTCTCAAAGTGCGCTGGCGGGTAACCGTTTACCATTGGAAAACTAAATGTGGGAACAAAGTGGTAACAAAAGCAGTATTTGGATCTTTGATTGCAAGTGTATTTCGAGAAGCAGACTCCGAAAATCATTAAAAACGGCTTCCGGAAATGCAGTCTGTTTCCGTTTAACGCAGACGCTGTAGACTACGAAAGGTGCATCAGCAGTAAGCAACGACATTGTCCACCAACAAACCCACGTGAAAATTAGTCTAGAGTAGGAGTAGAGGAAAACTTCAGCATCATGATGCTTTTGCACATTGAATCCCTATTCAAAAAAGGCAGAACACAGAAGTTCAGAAGCGTGGAAGGGGACGAATGGGAGATTGGTGTTGAGGCTCTTGAATTGTTCCATTTATGGAGGCAAGTGCGGAACAAATATCTTGAACAAACTCAAACGAACATTGCGACACCAGAGAGTGCACCTGAATCGCCAGTTGGTGATCGCCTAACACCAACTGCTTATATTGCTCTACAATCTGATGATCCTCGAACAATATTTGATCATGATCATACAACACCAGATCGTTCAAGGCAGACGGACACACTTCCAAATTCTGCGACTCCTCAGCGCCCAAAAAGCTTAGTTGTAGCTAAAGTAAAAAACGTCAGTCCATATTTTGCAGACAACATTCTATGGCCTCACGATTCGCCACAGAAGAAAAAACAGAAAAGAGGCGGTTGCCTTATGCGACAACATCAAAACAGTGGATACTGTCTTTCGAAGAAAGGGAAAAGGAAAAAGAAGAGAAAGACACCCGAAAGAAAGAAATGATTCAGAAAAGGGAAAAGAGGAAGCAACAACTTATACATCAAAGACAAGATATAGGACTATCTAAAATTCCGACTCGGTGGAAAAAACAACGACTGAGCAACTCACACACAGCTTTCAGTCCAGTGCCAAAGTTTCGTCCGGTGAGAGTGTGTGAGTGGAATCCTTAGATGAGAAAACTGTCCATACTTGGCAGACGGTCGAAAAATATATTGATGAGCACGTTGTCATTTTGGAAAATATTGGAAATGGAAAAAGAAGGAGTGACTGTGGCTTCCATGGCGGCATGTGGGCGCCTACGGAAGTGTTCCTTTTTTATAGGTTGGATCAAGTTATTTCCACATTGAACCCACAAAAATCAGTAGAACAAGAAATCGTTTCTCTGTCCCTGAATTAGAGTTTCAATATTGCTTATAAGTTATTGTATTTTTTACTTTTATCCGTCTCATTAAAATGTTTACTATTCTCAAATTGTTTAATTTTTTCTACTTACATTGAAAAAATTACCATAAAAATGACCAGTGATCAACTACTGGAATGAAATCGATCAAAAACTGGATTCACCTGATCAACTACTGGGGAAATGGCAATTAAGAAAACTATTTATGTATAATTCTGTTGCTATTTAATTTCAGCAGAATTTAATTATTGTCTATTATAATACATTCATTAAGGGTTGTAAAAATCATGTTAGTTTACTCCTAAAACTTAAAATGAAGGAAATATAATAAAAACCCCGTAGCACCGACTTTATTTGATCAACTACTGGGTCGGTCACCCTACTGATCATTTCTCTCCATTTCGTATTTGTTTAAGGGATCTTGCATCTTTTAAACGTGTCGAAAATTAATGAAAAACTTCAAAGTTTGAATTAGTCTATCTTGAAAACCTTTTTATTTATAAAACATGAAATTTTTTATATTGATTAAACAGATTGTATTTTGTAATAACAGATTGTGTTTTGTAATATGTTACCATTAGAAATTTATTAGCCTTTTACAGAATTTGTGTATTGTTGAAACCAAAATAGCTTTTTTTTTTACTCCTGAAGTCATTGCGCGTATGATATCTTGAGAAAGTATGTATGGATTATCATGAAATTTAGTAAAAGTACTAAGCAAATATGTATGTTTAAAATGAACTACTTTTAAGTATTTACAAAGGTAATATTTTTAGTTGTGACTATTTTTATTCATTAAAAATAAAAAAAATTAAAATTTTTTTACAAAAAATATTTTTTGTACATAGTTAATGAGATAGAATAAATAATTAGTACTATTATTAAGTAGAAAAAATAATTTTCAACGAACGTGGAATCTTTTATAGAATTATATTTACTATTAATATATTTATCATCTGCATAGAAATAAAAGAAAACCTAATATTTGTTTCTTATGCTATCAATTATTAAAAAAATTACAATCTGATATAATTCTAGTAATATGTACTGTAATATGTCTAGTGATATGTCTAGTGATATGTACAATTACTCTTCGGCTAAAGTGGGCAGAAAAATTGCAGCGCCATATTTGGCGACTTAACTCACTTTTGTTGTAAAATAAACAAATAAAAATTTAATAATAAAAAATTAAAAGTATAAAAAAGTATATAAAATATGATTTTAACAGAGAAATTTCATCGGTTCTCTAACTTTTATGTATAGGGCTACAAAATGCACCAGGTCTCGTTGCTAGGTTCGAGCAAAACCCAAAGTGGTTCCCTCGTGAGTCAACACCAATTCAGTCAAGCAACAGCCAAAGATGCAGAAAGGATTGTGTGATAGATATTTTCCTATTGTCAGTTGATCACTATCTATGCACCGGCATCGCACCGGTAAAAATACAAATAAAACTGCTTCCATCAAGCGCCAAACAGCGAAAAGTTTTGCTGGAATGCGGCTTTGAAATTAGGCATTTACCGTACTATCTATTAATTGCGTGCAAAGTATCAATGACGGGTGAGTCTTTTCTATCTGTTAAGAGTCGAAATCTCATCGCAATTTTTAGCGTATATTTTCATAACGGTAAATCAAAGATCGTCGCTGTTTTGAATTTTTATTTAGACTGCTAAAAGAATGCCTGAAACATTTTCACATTTAGGTATTTTACTACAAATGTACTCTTTTTTAATAGTTCATGTAGAGGATTGTCGAATTTCTATTTTATAAGAATTGCAAAAAATTAGGTTGTTTTAGAACAAAAAAAAAAAAAAAAAAAAAAAAAAAAAGAAACAATAAAGGGTTAAAGATCGATTTTTCAATGTTTTACGCCGAATCTTTTTTGCTAACATTTTTTTCATTTGGCTACTGTTTTTTATTTCTTATTCGCCAAATCGCGAATGTTGATCAAAATCGGGTGAGAACACTGATACATGATTTAGAATAGTTCAATTAGATCTTTTTCAAACTTTCCATATTCCGCGAGACCAAAATTAAAAATTATTAGTCAAATAAAGATACTGAAAAATGTTGTCATTCGAAAATAAGAATATTTTGTAACTATCGGGAATATTTAAATGTTTATCGTACGTTATTCCATAACGATTAAAATTTGTTTAGAAGGAATAATTGAAGAAAGGAAAAATGTATTTTCCTTCAAACTTTGATAGTTTTCTGAAGAATATTTTAAAAATTCATATATAAAGCATTTTAAAGTTTTAAAAGAAATGGCAACATAGTCTCTAAAGTATTTCGCAATGGAAAATTTTCCGATGGCTTTAAAAGTGAAAAAATGGCAACAGATGTTGCCCAAAAGAGAAAAGAAATAGAATAGAATTTTTTTTAGCACTGTATAGACAAATAAAATCTTTTTAAAAAGTCTTTGGTTTATTGAAATGGACGATATTTAATGTTGCTTACAGAGAGAGGTACAAAGAAACACATTATTTTTTTCTTTAAAAATAAAAAAAAATACTTTATAAATAACAGATAATCTGATATATATTTACGGAACTTAGAATATAAAAGTTTATTATATAATTTTTGTTTACCTACTGGCTGTTAGAAAATTGTCCGTCCGAATACTATGAAATCAATAGCGTTGTTCTCGGTGGAGGCATAATTTTTTAGGGTTTCGCTGATCTCACGAAACCCCTTATAGTATCGCTTCTCTGTCTGTTCGTCTGTCCGTCACAACGCTCGTACTCGGAAACTATTTAAGTTACAGACTTGAGTTTTTTTTCTTCTTTACGTAGAGCTAAATACCCCCTTTCATACCCAAAATCATAGAAGTTTGAAAAAATTATGTTATTTTAAGTAAATAAATTAATGTGTAATGACACCCCACCATTTTTGCGATTTCAAAACACAATCTTAGTTTTAATGATCTTTTCGTTAAATCAGCAGTCGTGTGGTAGAGTGTGTTATTTCTAACCGAAAGGTCCCGGTTTCGAAGCATGTCGGCGGAAGTTAAAGTTTTAATTTTAACTGTCCAATGGATTCAATTAAAACTTTAACTTCCGCCGACATGCTTCGAAACCGGGACCTTTCGGTTAGAAATAACCGAACGGTTAGAATATTCATCAATGTTAACATCTCTTTTTCGCTGCATCTGCTGAGTGTGTGGAAAGTGAAAGAATTAATATGGATTTTTCTGATTACTTCAGCATTTTAAATATCTTTTAAACAATTTTTCCTTGTAAAAAAATTATGTTATATTTATACCTCCGCTAATTTTTTTGAAATGCTGAATTTAAAAATATTAGGATTTTTTAGTTTTATTTAAATAATATTACTTGAATGTTTTTAATTTGGTCTAAAAATACTTTTTTAATTATTTAAAAATTAAATATAATGGTGCTGTCATTTATGTAACGGTTTAATAATTATTTATTAACAATTTTGGTTTATTAAATAAGGATGAAGTGGTTCAAAAGAGATATTAGACGAAACCCTCTGTGAGAACTGCGACCATACTTGCCCTTTGTTTTATAAAATAATATAAGTATTCAACAAACGATGAGTGTTTGCAAAGATTTAAATTAAATACCTGGAAGTTTTCATAACGAATTCATTTAAAAGTTACATTTTATGGAGAAAGAAAAAAAACTACAGTTATGGGGAAAGCCTGACGCCCTATTTGTGCATTTCAGCAATGGATGCATTATGAAAGTTTTTAGGATACCCTCTAGATTTTCTCACAAATATCATTTAAAGGGGAAAAAGTTGCCCTGCCTTGTGCTATATTTTTTCTTCTTTAAACATAGCAAGAAAGCATTTTCCGAATCTGTTATTTTTAGATAATAGACTTATTCAAGAAATAAATTTTGGGACGTTGGAACTACTGAATTTTGCCCACTTAGTATGGGCTTCTCAATACTACAATAATGTGCCAAAATAGTACTGTAAAAACTAACACATGTAATCGATATATCAGATTGAACTGATACTGTTTAAAACAATTGAAGTTCTCAGCGAAAGTGAAATACGATTTGCAATTGGATTTTTAAATATTAGGATGGGAGGCTAATAAAAATGTATATACAAATATTTGCCGTATACGGTGATACAGTTTTGAGTTATGGAATTATTGACTCAGTATCTTATCCACTCATAATACTGGGAACAAATGAAACAATGAAACACCTGAATTGTTTAAAACAATTGAAACATGATGAACAAATAAAACATTTGGATTGTTTAAAACAATTGAAGTTCACAGCGAAAGTGAAATCCGATCTGTAATTTGATTTTTGAATGTCAGTATGTGATGCCAACACAAAAGTTTATACAAATATTTGCCGTATACAGTGATGCAGTTATGAATTGTTGACTCAGTCTCTTATCCATTCATAATACTGGGAACAAAGGAAACATTTGACGACTAGCCACTAATCTTCCGCCCAGTGAATTCAACTTTTCTTCTACTTGAAGAAATTCTTACGTAGCTAACGTTTTGATGATGGTGACGAGACAAAACTGCTTTTACATTATGTCTAACCTAACGACTGACCACATTCTACAAAGCTAGCATACAGACTTTCATCTCTTCATCATAAATGACTTGGTGAGCGATTTGAATATACATAAAATAGTATAATGATATTTTAATAATTAAATATGTATGTCTGTATGTCTAAAAGTCACCACTGGCTAAATTCCACTGACTATGACCGGATGGTTTAAGTCATTTAAGAACGAAAGATAATAACTTGCAAAAATAAATGTAAGAATATCTTTAAAAAAGGTATAATAAGTTAAATCTTCTGCTGTCCTCAAACGCATTAAACACCCAGGCTAATCCAAAACTGCTGAGCGATGCATTAAAGTTATTCAATCTGTAATATATATAATTCAATATATAAAATCTTAATGAAACGAATTTATGAAACGACTTTATGAAACGATGTTATGAAACCACTATATGAAACGACCTTATGAAACGATTTTATGAAACCACTTTAAGAAACGACTTTATGAATCGATTTTATGAAACGACTGATTAACCGACTGATAACGTTTCACGGCGATTTCTTCTAAAATATGGAATATTATGTGGTGAAATTAACACCAAAAATCCTTATTGATCTATTTTTAAATTCGAAATAGTTTTCGAGATATTATTTTTTTTTCTAATTTTAAACAATTTTCTTTAACAATAGCAACTCAAATTTTAATCATAACAGATATTTTTTTCATATTTTAGAAAATGTTATTATTTTAAACTAATTCTGCGACCAGTTTGGCCTCCCTTAAATGTATACTAAGAAATGTATCATGTTACTTTTATTTATAATTCAATTTACTTGAAGAATCTTTCGTCTAATAGAAATATTCTGATAGAGAAATCAAGAACTCGGTATTTTTATGTTAGCTGGACGCAGGTGATAAATCTCCATGCATTATTCCCGTCTAATTTTTTTTTTCATAATTTTCCTTTAAAATATAATACATTCACTCATTTTATTCAAAATAGAAAACTACCATTTTAAACTGAAACATTTATAATTAATGGTTTTCACTTCTTTCATTTATTTAAATGAAACGAAAAGAAAAATATTAGGCACAGATGTCATATACGCAACGCGGTACCTAATTGGCGCCATAATGGCGTTATTTTGCATGACATGGTTACCCGGCTACTGTTTATTTATTAATAAATGTTTATTTACATTTATTTTCTTTTTTAAAATTATATAAATTGTTTTGTTCTATAGTTATTGATTATTTTTTTTTATTTGTTGTTGTTTCATTTTAAAAATAGCAAAAAATTTAAAAATACTTATGTAACTGGTATTTGAAAACGTGGTTTTCGCCAAATTGTTGAAAAAAAAATCATGCCAAACCCGGTGCGTATATGACTATGATATCTGTGCCAAATATTAAATAATGCAAGAAACCATGACATTTAATTTCAACTTCAAATCAATGTTTAATTCACCACTCGAAAAAAAAAATGCTAACTGGGAAGTTAAAAAAAGCTATTGCGATCATGGCAGCTTTCATGTAATTTTATTCGAAAAAATAATTTTGATTTTTTAATCATAATGAAAACCTTTCTTATGAAAAGCGAAAGGATCAGCCGTAATTGTTTATGACCGTTACATGACTTGAACTATTATAATATAGATGAAATGATGGCGATAGAATAATATTTGGTGACTGCCTGGCTAACATTAAAGTACCAAATGGCCGCCTGAAATATAAAAAGCGAAGGAGCTGTTGATGACAGTCATATGACTTAATCTATTATTATAGAGATTGTTTTCAATTGTAAAAACTGCGCAAAGAATAATATTACCTTATGATTAAAAATTTATTTACTATTAAAAACAGAAAAAAAAGAATTAAAACTACTATTAAATGAGTACGTGTGAAGATCAGGAAAATGTAGAAAATTATGTCATGAAAATGGTATGTACACGTGAATATTAAAATAGAGAGGATACTTAAAAAAAAAAAAAAAAAAAAAAAAAAAAACATTAATCTGAGCTTAAACCAGAGAATTATAGTAATTACGTCATATTTAAAAGGGCCAAATAATACTGCCAAACAATTTACATATATCTATGCGAGATATTTAATTCATATTTCGGGATGATCTTTTTAATTAATGTATCCAATACTAAAACACCGCGAATAATAATACTTCCTTTTCTAAAAACAAAAGTATTTTCATGTGATTGCTGAAAAGAGAAAGAAAATTTTAGTGAAACTTAGGTCAGATTTAAAACGATGCAATTAAAATGTCTGTATAGTATTATGCCAATCGATTTATAAAGCTGTTAAAAAATACCGCGAGGCAAAGACTGTTTACTTAATTCAATTTATTTTAGCTTCTTTTCAAATGTTTAACTTATCTTTTTTAGTCAAGCACGAAAACAATCATTGGATGTCTTAACAGCAACTGTTTCGGCCTTAGATTTTCGCAATAAAAAAGGAATTGAAAGAAAACCCGCTTACAGGCAGATAGCCACTAGCTTTTTTAATATAATTCAATCTTCTCTTATATTTTTAAAACCGATCCGATTACCGCGTTTTTGATTCTGCGGTGTTTGAACGGGGGTTGGCGAGCGTAGCGTGCAGGGGACAGAGCCCCCTAGTTTTTCCTTTAAATTTTTAAACGAAACTTACTTAAATGTAATTATTTTATTTTAATTAAGTATTTTGTAAAGTTTAAATTTGTTCGATTGATTGGTTTACTAAATCGTGCGTGATGTAAGTACTTTATGCTTAGTTGGAGGCAATTAGTAATTTTTTAAAACCTTTTTCATAGCATGTCTGAAAATCGAATTTTTACCTTACATTTGCCTGTTTTTCCATGTTTTTATCTGCAACTTTCATAAAAAATATCGTTAGTAATGGAACTCGTCTTTCAATTGGTTATGAAATTTAAATTTATTTATTTATTAATTTATTTTTTAAGTATTCCAACTTTGTCTTACAGAATATAAGCAAAAACCATTTTTTTATTGTAAATTCGGCAGATATTTTACATTTAATGTAATTTTATAGATTAAGAATTACAACACCGATGTACCTGCATATATTACTGTACAATCTTTCACTTTAGTAGATTTATCTTCGGATTTTTCAATGACATTCTTTTTCAAATCAATTGCAATTAAAACCCTGTTATATAATTACGAATCAATTACAGCAAACTCTCTGTATGGCGGAAATTTGTCTAAACCGGAAAGATTTACAAGCTCCTGCGAATCAATAGACATAGAGTAAAATTTGTCTAAAGCGGAAAATTTTGTTGGTCCCGATCGATTCCGCCTTAGACAGAGTTTACTGTAATTGAAATGATGCAATAAATCAAAGAATAAATGTTGTGTTAACTTGATATTAAACTGATCAGTTCATTGTACTGCGCTCTCACCGGAGTGGATAAACATAAATGATTAAAAATTACTTGCATGTATTGAAATCTTAAAAATATTTTAATTTAATTATCAGGAGAAAATGCTAAATAGCTTGTAAACCCCATACATAGAACCCTTTTCGAGGTTTTTGACTTTATATATGCATGCAAAGGCGATTATATGATCAAATGTTAAATGTTATCCTTAAGTCTGTATATTTCAGATAGAAAATAAACGTTATTAATGTTTAAATTTTAAATATTTTTTTATCCCTATTAAACTACCTAATACTAAATTTTTATGATTTAAAATTAAAAGTGCTTAATTATATTAATTTGTTGCGCTTTAAAATTTTAAGGAGTATTTTTTTTTTAATGTATTTCAATTTTGTCATATTGTTACCGTCAATGTTGATGTTTTTGCTTTTTCAAAAAAACTTTTGTGAAATCTACTTATATACAGTAAGACCTCCCTAAAGCGACCATGTTCTGTTCCATTAAAAATTGGTCGCTCTTGGTAAATTGGTAAAAGATTGTCTCTTAATGGAGGTCATGTTTAAATCTAGATTTAAATTGTTCAAGAAAGATAACAATTAAGGTTACTAAATTTTATTTTTCACATTAGAAGAAAAATATGAAATTTTAAGTATTAAAACAAAAGTTAATTACATAAGTTAATTACTGCAGAGTTTAAAAAATGAATACATTGACGTTTTTGAACACTTTAAAGTTACCGGGATAAAGAAAAATCTAAACTTATTTTAGAAGTTTGATGAATAATGCGCTCCCCGAAACTATTTTTCTAATAAAATCTTTTTCAAGCGACCAGAAAAAAACGGAATTTGTTCCATTTTCTTCAAAGGAATGGGTCTCTCATGGGGCCATTCAACTGGGATGGTCTTTGAATAAAGGTAAAATTAGTGTTAAGCCTATGAGAATAAATTTCGTTCCATGAAAAAAAATGGTCGTTTAGGAAGGTGGTTGCTTAATGGAGCTGGTTGCACATGGAGGTTTCACTGTATATAAAATACAAACGGAAATTTCGTTCCGACCCTCTATATTTCGAGTTCTACTGCATGGATTTGACGAAACTTACACTGTTAGATAGATATCGTTTCAGGGTAGGTTTTAAGCTATAACATATCGTTCTACGTAGATTAGTTATAGAATTATGACAGAAAGCTCTGTTATTTTGGACGAAAAGTTTGCCATTGGCATATGATTTACATCTTGGCATATTAAGCTATCTTTTTGTTAAAGAATTGAAATGTCTATATCATTTAGAAATTAAAATATACAAACAGCCCCAAAAAACTAATACTGAGTTTAAAAATACAAAGAAATACAGTTTTGATGATAAATAATAGTATAAAAAGAAAATATTTAATTTAAATATGAAAGAGATGTGTTTGCACTGCTTAAAAGAAGATTAATTTTCAAAGTCGAACCAGTGAAACAATACTTGACGATTTATCATCTTTGTGGTTTATATTTGGTACCTGGATAAGAAATATTTATTGAACTTTTATTTAAAGAATATATCGTTTTTTTCTTTTTAACACTTTCCAACAAAGTTGAAAAGTGTTTATGACTTCGGATTGTCTATCCGTCTGTCCGCGCTCTAACTCTCGTAAACATAGTCGGATCGTTCTGAAATTTTTAGATGTTAGTGACCTCTACCATAGCACGATCTCTATTTCAAATAAAGTTTCTAGCATGTTTAGTTCATTTACAGGGACAGTAAAAATTTTTCCGTTACATTACGGCCTATGGGAAAAAATCGTTTAAATGGTTTTTAATGATGTTACATGCTTTCAAACATTATAAAATTCATATGCATTTATCAAATGCACTAAAATATGCATTCTGTAGAATATACGATGCAAAGAATAGTTATTATTCATTTACAGGGCCACACAAAATAATTCCGTTCCAGAACGATATAGGGGTGGAGGGAATTGTTTGCGGCGTATTTTAATTATGTTAAATTATTTTATCTATAATGAAATTGATATGCGTAGCTGAGGTTTACTATAACTTATTTCATGCATAATATGAAGTGCATAGCATTTACAGGGACACACAGAAGATTTCAGATACTATATTGTATCCGAAGTACTGTACAGTAGTGATGATTGCTGGAAATGCATTTTTAATTATGTTATGTGCTTTTATGTTTCACTATATTTATGCATACTATATGGTGTGTATAAATGTTGTAATTCATATACTGGGCTACACAAAATAATTCGTAATGGTTACTGGGTATGATTGCAAATTGCTTAAAGGTGATTTTTAAATGAGTTATGCATTTGTACGCGGAACTGCATTTGGTTTACTGTGAAATGTTTGTAGAACATTGATAAAAGGATATGCAGGGTCACGCAAAGAATTTGATTCATGGCCGACTATAAATGATAATTTCTGGAAATGTGATTTCAGTAGTTTTAAAAGTGTTTTACTTTGAATTAAACTTTAGCTAAATAGTGGCGTGTAATAAAGATACTAGGTTAACTACAGGGTTGTACAAATGTATACAAGTATGTTTTGATCTATTAGTATAAATTGCTGAAAGAGAAATCTCAACCTGTTATGCGTTTTCTTGCTAAACTAAATTTTCCTATTATATAGTATAGATATATCAATCTATAGATCAAATACAGGGCTGTTCAAAAGAATTGGAATACATATTTGGCTATATACTGTAACTGCAGAAATCAGTTTTTCAAATGCTTCATGTGTTTTCTAAAATGTTTACTTAGTTATCTTATATACCTATTTCTCTAAATAACGAAGTTTTGTTAAAGCATTCATGAAGTGTTGGAAAGGGCTTCATAATCCTTGCTAAACGCATGATTTTTCTTACTTGTTTTAAGTTTGTCAGGGTTGATTTCAAAAATACAGGATGAATTTTGTTTATCATTTACACCATTGGATAAATTTTCGGAATCATTTGAATGCATAATTTACCTATATAACTATTATTATTATTATTATTATTATTATTATTATTATTATTATTATTATTTAAATAAAATTTGGTGTTTCTCTTTTTTTTCGCGCTCATAGGTTAATGTTGGTCATTGTTTCTCATCTTGGCGACGATGTATTATGCTATTATTGATGAATTGAAACGCTTATATTATTTAGCAAAAAAAATACGAACAGCATGGGAAAACTATTTGTAATTTTATTTAAAATATAATTTAAAAAAAAGAAATTAAGGGAACTTAGAATTATTCTTACGGAGATTTGTGTAATTACGCATTATTAAAAAAATTTTCATCGGGAAATAAATTTTTACGGTTTTTTTTTTTAAATATTCAAAAATCTTCCGTAAATGAGTACCCCATCCAATTGGCGTATAAATTATGTTACTGGAAGCATTTGTCATGTTTGAAGAGAATTCTTCAGATTGAATCCTATTACAAAAGATGAACCGATTTCACAATTAGTGATGATTTAGAAATTTGTGGTGTTTCACTTAATCAGTTTTCACATTGGCACACTCAATGCAGTAAGGAACAATCTGGCTGAGATTAAAAAAATTAAGAAGCTTGGGCCGTTATTCGCGGTTTCGAATATATATACAGTAGAACCTCGATTATCCGAAGTAATTGGGACTGATGATATTTCGGAAAATCGAAATTTTCGGATAATCGAGAATGCTTCAAATTTAAGATTAATAACAAATATATGTGGTCTTTTTTATTATAATAACAAGGACTTAATGAAAATAAAGCAACAGAAAAATAGAAACAAGAATAAATTACCTGGATTTTAATTTTGAAATTAAGTAATTTTTACATATTTCTCAAGGGTTTGAAACAAAGTTTTGTTTGGCGCTTTGCTTTGCAGATCTATCACGGGAAATTTTTTAATACTATTAGTTCATCCGTATCAGTCTTTCTGCTGCTTCAGCCATGCCAAATCTTTTGCAAATCATTGAAAAGCTTCAGAATTGCTAATTTGTTCGTTTTCTTCGCCTGCTAGATCATATTGACAAATTCTGGTTATCCTTCCTCTTACTGTGTTGTAGTTCACTCTGCATTTTACGGGAGCTCAAGTTAAATTCAAAGGAATTCTAAGAAATGGAATCCGAAATATTTATCTGTACTCGTGGTTCGGAAAGGACCGCTTGAAAAAAAAAAAAAATGTTTCCTAAAAGAAAGCTTAGATCATCTGTTTATTAGGTACTACTTGATTATACCGCCGGCCAATTTCGCCAAATTATACAAATCGCCAAACTAATTTGTCAAATTATACAAATGGAAGAATGCTGGAATTCTAAAATGTTAAGATAGAAAAATTAATGAATTTAAATTAAAAACTAGTATGTTGTGGCCACCACAAAACTTTCTTCTATATAAATCATGTCAATTAAATAATTTAAATAGTACCAGAAATTACATCCATTTAGCACCAATTCATATGGAAGTATATCTGAATCAGAAGTTTGATGAAAATTCGTACATTAGTGTTTGAGATAGAGTTATAGCGGAAATTCTGAAAAATGTAGCATAGCAGCGCCACCTGTTGAGCGATTTAAACCAAAATATAAACAGCACTAATTGATATCAAGGTATACCTGAATCTGAAGTTTGTTGAAAATCATAGAATTAATTCTTGAGATAAAGCTATTCCGGAAATCTCAAAATATACAGTCAAGGACTGACTAAATCTGAAGATTGGTGAAATTCCGTGCAGTAGTTCTTGAGAAACAGCTCTTGCGAAAATCGTAAAAAAATTCAGCACAGCAGAGCCACCTGTTGGGCGATTTACACCAAAAATTAAACAGCACTAATTTATATCAGGTACTAATTGAATCTGAAGTTTGATGAAAATTCGTGCATTTTTTCTTGAGTTAGAGCTATTGCGATAATCATGAATAATGCAACATTGCAGCGCCACCTGTTGGGCGATTTTCAGAAAAAAGTAATCAGTACCAACTATATCTTGACTAACAGAATGTGAAGTTTTATGAAAATCCGTGCAGTAGTTCTTCAGATATAGCTACTGCAGAAATCGTGAAAAATGCCGCATAGCAGCGTCACCTGTTGGACGATTTTCACCGAAAACTAATCAGGCCCAGTTTATATCAAGGTCTAACTGAATATAAAGTTTTGTGAAATTCCGTGCATTAGTTCTTGAGATAGAGCGCCCACAAAATTTTTGTCACATACAGACTCACAGAGTGACAGAGTGACAGATTGACAGACTCACAGACAGTCATTTTCTAAAAACCGTCAAATCGTGTTCTGGGCATTCTAAAACGTATAAATCCGTCGAAAACTGGAAGTCGAAAATTTTCAGGAATCCAATACTTTCTTCTTGCAAAGATAGAAGAAAGTAAAAACACTGAAGAATAGGATTACTTTAAGAATGACGTTCACTTATGGTAACATACCGAATATAAAATTTGATTTATTTAGATAATTTCCGACAAAAAAATACTAATAGTTTACATATTTAAATGTATATTTATTGAATTAAACCATAAACAAAGCGATAATTTTAAGATATAGTATTTGTGAATAAAATTTAAGTAACTTAAATGTAACAATCGAATTTATTAAAAACCACAATAAATATCAATGATAACGGAAAATTGTAGCGAACCTAATGCTCTTTATTTAGTCAAAAAATGTAGACGGATAGCTAAAAAATCAAGAAAAAAAAATCAAAATATGCAGTAATTTTAAATAACGAAAAAACACATAAATTGGTAAATTGTTAATAAAAATGCAAATAGAACGTCGAATTAAAAAGACTTGATGACGTAACAAACACGTGTATCGTGATTAATGTTAAGTGAATGTGGCATTTACGATCATCAATTATTGGCATTTAATCTTACACTTTGGCGACAGTTTTTGGTCGACGGGATAATAAAGTAGTACCGTTCATAACATTCCGGGCTAATATTTCGTAGCTGGATATCTCGCAAATTGACGTATGAAATATGATTTTGAAAGCATCGTATTTGTTTGAAGCAAAACCTTCATGATGTATTATCCATTACAGAAAATTATATCATATTTTACCATATTCATTTGCAATTCAACTGAAAGGTTTATATTATGTTGATAGAAATTACAATGTTAGTTTCTGGAGTTAGGTATACGATAGAATGCTCTACAGCGCTTAGTTATAGAATTACGGGGAAATCTCTTAATTCTGTGAACCCGATTATTAAAGAATTACTTTTATAAGAATCTCATAAATTAAAATAAGTTTTTTTTTTTTTTTTTTAGAGAGAGAGAGCTTTTAGTGACGTATTAAAAAGAGTGCTGCATTTTAACTGATGGTGCAAGCTACAGTATTATTTACTGTTATTACAGTTTTAACTGCATTTTTTTCTGCTGAAATGGAAATATGAAAAACTGTGAAGAATTGTGTTTTACGAAATATAACAGAACATAGAGCGATATAACATTTAATCTACCAGAATCACACATGGTGCAAAACTGAGAAGCTCGAAATTTAAAAGATAACAAATGAGAATGAATCATGACCTAAACATTATTTCGATGCGACGGACAATCTCTGCACTCATTGTAATGCACTTCATTTCAGTAGTGTAGCTATCAAAGGACATTTTGATACCTGTTGCCATAACGGCTTAATTTTCCTGTTAAAGCAAACTGTAATTGATCAACCAAAGTAGTAGATGGTGCTTAATAATTCATATTTTGTTCCAAAACATTAGTAAATATAATACTGCAGTGATACATAGTTTACGTCGTTTCTCTAAATCATGAAATACATTACCACATATATGTTTTCTTCCATTCAAGTTGAAAAAATAGGACCAGCGTAGCGGCGAAGCCTGCTAATTTATTTATATTCTCAACTAGCTTTTGCCAGCGGTTCCGCTAACGTAGAATGTAAGTTTAGAAATTCGGAATACGTATTTACGTATACTTTTTTTTTAATTTTTTGCATAGTTTATTTAATTAATGGTGAAACTCCCATAAAAATACACGCAGTAGAATTTTTTGAAAAGCCAATCTTTCATAATCGGATTAATCTAATTGTAGAATAAAAACGAGAAATTTTCCACGTTGCTAAATAAGCGTAAACTCAAAGAGTGAAAAATGACCAAGTAGGGAATCGAGCGCTCATCTTTGGAATAATACTATATTGCCCTTTTAGTTTAAGGGTAGAGCATTTGAGCGTTATTCCAAAGATCCGGTTCGACTCGGGCGTAATTTCACTGCTAAAAATTAATTGATAAAAAATTAAATATTATACATTTAATTGTAGACATTTGTCACAAATATCGATAAATAACGAACATAGGAGGATACTTAATGCACTAAAATCATCCTTGAAATGTTATCTATTTACCAATGCGAATCTCATCAAAATTTGTTCGGTAGAACTTTTCAAATCGATAATCTTTAATAATCAGGTTCAACTGATTATCGACCGTTCCCACACAATTCTATAACTAAGCAACGTAAAATGATACGCTACATACTAAAACCTTATCTGAAAAAGTACCTAATTAACAGTGCAAGTGTCATCAAAACCCATTCAGTAAAAGTTTTAAGCAGCCGGAACGAAATTTTCATTTTCTTTTTATATATATGGTAGATTATAAATGCATATAAATTAAAATTACGATAAAGGTAAATGTAATTAATCTTTTAGTTTTACGTCCTCTGAACCTCTTTTGTTTATTAATGATGACGTCACATTTTTAATACAGCATTTAGCTAAATGCATCAATTTACCAATACTTTTTGGTAAAAGTCTAAAATAAGGGTCGAGCTGCCCATTTGTCAGAAAGTTTAGACAGGTGTGAACGGCTGCAATCTTAAATCAGTTTGTTTTTCTGATAATATACAGGGTAAGTCAAAATGAATATAGCGATTACAAACGTCTATAACTATTTAATGGAAAAAAAAATTATCGATAAGATTAACACAGAATGTAGTCGGAACTTCAAAATTTTGTATATTTACGTCATAGATGTTCTATGTGACATCCCTTGGTCGCGCATTTGTTCCGTCACCGACATAAGCGCATTGCAAATGCGTACTTTGAGTTCTTGAATTGTTTTGGGCATGGGAAGCACAAACTCGCAGGGTGTCACGTCTGGAGATCTTAGTGGCCAAGAGCAGAATACATCGTCGGCATCTCCACTTCGATCGATCCAACGCTTTGGAAGATGTTGGTTTAAAAGTGTGCGAACCTCCTTACTCCAGTGTGTGTGTGTGTGTGGGGGGGCATTTTGTTGCACTGTGATAACAGAATGACATTTGTTAAATTCTAACGCGCAGAATGCTTTCTGCACGGGACTCGCTATTTTTACTAATGAGACGCCTGCAATGAACATTTTTCTTGTCGTTGCAAAATTTTGAACTCGCGCATGCGTAGGCTTCCGCTTCAATGCACCTGCGCCTTAAGTAAAGAAATTTTGAAGTTCCGTCTACATTCTGTATTAATCTGATCGATATTCTTTTCCATTAAATAGTTATAGCCGTTTGTAATCGCTATATCCCTTTTTGACTTACCCTTATTTTGCGTTTTCTTTATTGTGGAATTGTTAAGGAATCCATTACATTTTAGAAGAACATTAATTAAATTCCCTAGCGAATAGAAAATATACTAAACGCACACAAAGTAACCTTTTAATTCATTTGTTTTAAAAGCAAAGTAAAAAAATATTTAAAAATTGGACCCTTAATTATTTGTTTTTATGGCACTTTATTATAAAGATTAAAACTAAAAAAAAATAAATTCAAGTTTTTTTCATATTTAAGAAATTATCCACTAATCCTAAGTCAGACTACCTCAAGCTGAATTGTTGTACACATTGATATATATAGAATTTAAATTATTTTACTACATAACATAAAATTTAAATTTTATGTCTGAAACTATTCGCATAGGTATGTAAATATAAGGGATATGTATTTATTACTAAAACGAATTTACAAATATATACTACACAATATCACTAAAGAATTAGTAATGCTTATTTGATTTTAAATAGCCGAATACGAGACTACATTATTTGATGTAGATGCATGGCCTTTGTAATTTAAGCACACATTTGAGTCGCTTATAACGTAATGTGTGAACAGGGTAATAGTGATATATTAAACTAGCATAGTTCTGATTTATTATGAAATTGATATATTTCCATCCAAAAAGGGAAAGATATATTAATATACCATGATATTATATATGGTATTATATTTATTAACATTGAATTGTATTATATTAAGTTCAGTTACATAACTGTACTGTACTGTAAATAAAACTTTCTTTAAAGAATGTCCCTCATTTCTTATTATAAGGTGTTGTGTGTGTTTCTCTTCCTTTTTTTTCACGCAAACACTCAAACATTTAATAAAGTGTGATGCTTATTTCTGAAGATATGAATGAAATAAAATTATCCACCAACTAGCAAAAGCCATGCGTTGTTTGGATTCGCGAAGCATTATTTAATAAGATAAATATTTGAAAGTAACAATATTTTTTATATTATTTTTGCATCTTTATTAAGCAAAAACGTTATTTTATGTTTTGGCGCATTTTAATTTTAGAAATGTAAATTCACCCAAATAACTATGAATTTCCTCGGAATTTTTTATTTATGATATAACGAATTTAACAAATAATTTTATCTGTTTACAATTCTTTTGGTGCGTGCCACTTTACAAAAAAAAAAAAAAAAAAAAAAAAAAAAAAATCGTAATATAATTCTTTTAAAATGTGTAAGTATCATTTGCGTACATGATTTCACATAAGAATAAATAGTGCATTGGAATTCTTAACACTGAAAAATACTTTTATAATTGAATGTAAATAATTGAATTTTCACAAATTTTAATTCCTTAAAAATATGCTGTAATTTTTATAAAAAAGTGTATTTTAAAAACATCATAAAAGAATTCGTGAAACTATTTAATTAATTATCATTCTATCTATAATGACTAACTCCATGATTTATTTTTTCTTCTGAAAATACACGTGTTTCATTTTTTATTTGCAAAAATGCGTCCTTAATAGAAAAATATGTAAAATAAATTAAATAAAATAATAAATTTTAAAAGATTATTCTGTAAAAAAAAAAATAATAATAAAAATAATAAAAATAATAATATTGTGCAAATCTGCAGATCATAATTTATTTTTATGTTTAATTTCAAGTCAAAATACTGAATAGTTTTTTTGTAAACTGTACGACAGAATGTAATTTGTGTAGAGGATTCTCTTCGCTCATCCTAATAATTTAAAAATACTACACCAAAACATTGAAATAATAATAATACACCAAAATTTATTTAAACATTAACCGTCTATAACAGATTTCTATTTAAAACAGAACATTTTTTGAGAAGTGAAAGTTTAGAAATAATACAATTAAAACACATATATCGTATAAGCAGAAAAAACAACGTTAATAGTTCCAGAACATTATATATTATAGCAAACTAGTTTTGATAGCATACAGCGTATTGTCTTCAGTGCAAAGAATGACAAAAATTTGACCAAATATATAGAAAAGAAACGGATTCTAGGGAAATGTTTATTGACCAATAGAAAAATAGGAAATTACGGGTCACAGACAACAGGAAAATAGCATATAGAAAGGAACAGAATATGTAAAAAATTGCCGGAAGAAATTAAGAAATAGAAAAGAAAAGTGCCCAGCTAAACTGATGGCATTGAGCTCACAGGCTATTCACACTAATTGTATATCATACTCTTATTTTAAAGAATAATGCCCCTCAAAAAAATAAGTTATGGGGAATTAGCCCCGTTTCCCCATTTATACTTAACCAGTGAACCTCTAAATCTAATCAGGGAAGCTCCTTATCACAATAAACCGGTATACCAAATTTGGAGCAAATCGAATAATCCTGCAAAAAAAAACCCATTTATTTAAATTAAGCTGGGTGGACAAGCCCCCTTTATCCTTAACCAATGAATCCCCAAAACGAAACAGGGAAACTCCTTAACATAATAAACCGGTATACCAACTTCGGAGCAAAGCGAATAACTCTGCATGAAAAACCCATTTATAAAAATTAAGGGGGGTTGACTAGCCCCCTTCCCCCTTTATCCTAAACCAATGAACCCCCCAAACTAATCAGGGAAGTTCCTTAACATAATAAACCGGTATACCAACTTCGGAGCAAATCGAATCATTCTGCATGAAAAACCCATTTATCTAATTTAAGAGGGGCGGGCTAACCTCCCTTTTACCCCTTTATCCTTAACCAATGAACCCACAAAACTAATCAGGGAAGTTCCTTAACATAATAAACCGGTATACCAAATTCGGAGCAAATCGAATCATTCTGCATGAAAAACCCATTTATCTGAATTAAAAGGGGTGGACTAACCCCCCTTTTCCCCCTTTACCCTTAACCAATGAATCCTCAAAACTAATCAGGGAAGTTCCTTAACATAATAAACCGATATACCAAATTCGGAGCAAATCGAATGATTCTGCATGAAAAACCTGGACTAACCCCCCCTTTTCCCTCTTTATTCTTAACCAATGAACCCCCAAAACTAACCAGAGAAGTTCCTTAACATAATAAACCGGTATACCAAATACGGAGCAAATCGAATGATTCTGCATGAAAAACCCATTTATCTGAATTAAGGGGGGTGGACTAACCCCGTTTTCCCCCCTTTATCCTTAACCAATGAACTCCCAAAACTAATCAGGGAAGTTCCTTAACATAATAAACCGGTATACCAAATTTGGGGCAAATCGAATGATTCTGCATGAAAAACCCATTTATCTGAATTAAGGGGGTGGACTAACCGCCCTTTTCCCCCTTTATCCTTAACCAATGAACCTCCAAAACTAATCAGGGAAGTTCCTTAACATAATAAACCGGTATACCAAATTCGGAGCAAATCGAATCATTCTGCATGAAAACCCATTTATCTGAATTAAAAGGGGTGGACTAGCCCCCCTTTTCCCCCTTTATCCTTAACCAATGAACCCCCAAAACTAATCAGGGAAGTTCCTTAACATAATAAACCGGTATACCAAATTCGGAGCAAATCGAATGATTCTGCATGAAAAACCCATTAATCTGAATTAAGGGGTTGGACTAACCCCGTTTTTCCCCCTTTATCCTTAATTAATGAACTCCCAAAACTAATCAGGGAAGCGCCTTATCACAATGAAACTAGAAAATTTTTTTGAAGCAAATCGGATGTTTCTATCAAGAGTTATCGCGTTACGTACATACATTCATACATACATACGTACGTACGTACATACATACAGAACGGGCGGGCACATTAGCTCTCAGGCTTTGATAGCCTGTGAGCTAAAAAGAGGTTTGTATACATTATTTCCACCAATCTGATAATGTGGACAAGCGAATTCATACTATATAGAAATAAAAGAAAGTTGCGTTCTGTGTGTGTGTGTGTCTGCGTTGGCTAGCGAAATCTACGTCACGTACGAGTTTGAAAAATTTTGTTAATGTAGCCCAAAGTGTCACCTGATGTACATGAGACAAATTCACAAAAAAGCGTAAAGATTATTCCTTTTTAAAATGCACTAAACTGTTGAATTAGGCATTTTGGCAAATTTAGCCAGCTGTCATCAAGCTGGCTTTATAAATGTCAAAATATTTTTGCCGCAAAAATGTAGCGAAATTTCGCCAAGTTGGCCAAAATTTGGCATTATTGTGGTTACCCTGCATTAGTACTTTTCGAAAAATAATCATTTTCGAAACTTAAACTGATTTCGCTATAGGAAATCAACCCTTGCCCCCCTTAGGGATCGAATTTTAAAACTCGATGTCCAATTCATCTATAGCCTTCAAGAATACATATATATTTTCCACATTTCAAAGCTCTGTGTCAACAGGAAATGGGTGAGAAATGAGTCAAAAGATTTGACTGCCACATACAAACAAACAGAATTGCAAGTTAAAAAAGAAGCGTGTAAAACAAAATGTTTGATAATCTATCTCTTATGTTTTTAAAAATTTACGGAAATGTAATGTAACCTTTTCCGAGTTATTCTCGAATCCGGTAAAATTTCCTGTATCTTTAGACGTCTTTCAAACGAATAGATTTTGAGATTTAAAGAAGCGTTTTCGTAAAAAATATTTCTTTTTCTACTTTCAATTTTCGGCAAAGTTTTCTAGTAGATTTGCTGTGTTTTAATCAGCTTTCTACTGATAACATCAATTTTTCGGATACTATCAGTTCTCAAGTTAACATTTTCAGCAGCGTAGCGAAATTTATACATTCAAAAGTAATAAAATAGGGGAATTTTAACGTTAATATTAGTTGCTTTAATTTCAAAGTTAATGTTAAGTTTTCATATTTGTTGAATATGAAAATGGTAAAAAGACAACTATATATTTTTAATTTAAACAATCTAAATTAAAAAAGACACATAACGCATAACAAAAACAATAAACTAAACGTTTCAGACGAAAATGCATCTTCTTCAGTACTATGCAACGTAACATAACAAAAAATGACATAAACAACTTACAAACCTAAAGCAAGCATTCGAACATTTAATTCTAAAATTAAAGTCACAAAAAACATAGTATTCAGATGGGATTCGGCATTGTTTTGTTGTAATTTAATTTTACAATTAACTGTTTTAATGCATGTTTTCCGTTTTTATATCGTTTATATGCCATCTTTCGGAATTTTAGCCTTTTATAGTACTGATGAGGGATGAATTCCCCCCCCCCCCCGAAACGCCTACTTCATTGATTTTAATACTTTTATGTCTACTTTTTAATGTAAAATGCCTCAAATTATATTATAGTTATCTTTAATATTTGATAAAGATGCAATGTTGTCTTATCTTAAGTGAAAATGTTTACTTGAGTAACAAGTTGGATCTTGCACATCACACGTGGCAAATGAAATGCGATCGTAATATATCTAGTTTTATAAATTATTTTTTGCACCTCATATTGTACTGAATGTATATTTTAGTGTACTTCATAAGTGCATATCAATTTCATTCTGTTCGAAAGGTTGTAGCATCATTAAAATGCCCTTAAAATATTTTTTCCCATTGGCCGTAATGTAAGGAAAAACATCTGATTGTCCCTGTAATTAAACCATACATCCGATTTTCATAAAATTTGAAATGAATCGACTAAATTTTGCAACAGTTATATATTTAAAATTTCAGACCATTCGGTTGGGTAGTTTTTGCTCTGTTATATGCGGAGGGGCGTACAGACGGACAGACAGACAGAAGGACGGACGGACAGAACGACGACTATAGGTGCTACGTATTTATATAATTACGAACTCACATAAAATTAGCATACGATAAACCGGTATGTCGGGTTAAGAAATTTGATTAATTAATTGAAAAAAACTACTCGAAGACGTTTCCGAACACTATGCGCTGGAAAAAAAAATTCTGTTTTATAAATGTTTCTTTAAATCTTGGAAATGCATTGATTTCTCATGTTATTAAAGGTAAAAGACCTCTTCTTTGAACCATTGATAACACGTATGAGGCTATATTATAATTTCATAAATCTTAAAAAAGATAAGAAGTATATTAAGAAACATTTGTGTTTTTAGGATTTCATTCATCTGACGAAACCCTATTCGTCTCGCTCCTCTGTCTGTCTGTCCGTCACAGTGCTCGTTCTCAGAAACTATACATATTGGAGACTCGAAATTTTTCATACTTATAGCTGAACATCTCACATCAAACGAAAAATCATTAAAATTTCGAAAAAGTCTTATATTTAACCCTCTGGGCTCTAACTTGTGTATTTTAAGCTTTTTTTTCTAACTCAGCCCCTAATTAAACTGAAGAATTGAAATTTTGCAAAATTATAGCTAAACATTTGCGATCAAACGGCAAATCATAAAGTTTCGAAAAAGTCTTATATTTAACCCTCTGGGCTGCAACTTGTGTATTTTAAGTTTTTTTTTCTAACTGAGACCTTAATTAATTTGAAGATTTGAAATTTTGCAAAATTATAGCTAAATACTTGCGATCAAACGAGAAATCATAACATTTCGAAAAAGTCTTATATTTAACCCTCTGGGCTCTAACTTGTGTATTTTAAGCTTTTTTTTCTAGCTCACACCCTAATTAAGTTGAAGACCTTAAATTTTGCATAATTATAGCTAAACACTTGCGATCACACGACAAATCATAATAATTTCAAAAAGTCTTATATTTCCACTCCGGTTAACTCGTGTATTTTAAGAAATTATTCCAACTCAGCCCCCTAATTAAGTTGGAGTTTTGAAATTTTGCGTCCTTATAGCTGAACACTTGCGATCATATGACAAATCATAAAAATTTCAAAATGTCTTATATTCACCCCTCCGGTCTCTAACTTGTGTATTTCAAGCAATTTTTCTAACTCAAGTCCTAATTAATTTGGAGACAGCAAATTTTGCATAGTTATAGCGCTACACTTTCGATCCCACGAAAAATCATAAATTTTTCAAAAAGCGTTATAGTTACCCCTCCTGTCTTTAATTTGTATATTTTAAGAAATTTTTCTAACTCAGCCCCTAGTTAAGTTGGAGACTTGAAATTTTGCGTACGTATTGCCGAATACCTCAGACCACACGGTAAATCATAAAATTTTCAAAAAGTCTTTTATTAATTATCCTCCGGGCTCAAACTTGTGTATTTTAAGCAATTTTTATCCCCCCCACCTTTTCACCCGGGAGGCACTTTTCTAACTTTTGCCGACACCACTTTGTCTCTCTTTCATATTATTCACCATACACTTACACATTTTAGTTCCACTTTTATCGCCAGGGGGCGTCTACCTATCTCGGGTGCTATGGGCCCGACTCCCTGGAATAATGTATCTACGCATAGGTTGTAAAGCGGAGTTTCGTTCGGATAGAGGTTTGTTTAGAATAGTGTGAGCCCCCTGGTTGAGAAATGTGGAACTAACAGATTTTGTAAAAGAATAAATTTTTTTGAAAGGAATATTAAACGAAACCCTCTGTGCGATTTGTGATCACACTTACCCACTTGTTTTTACATTGTTACTAAACTTATATTTACAAAAATGGTATGTTATTCACATTAAGTTAAGATCTATTTGAAATTAAAATCAATATCATGCACTCTAAAAAGACAAATATTTATTAATCTAAGTTTTTTCTTTTAAGTTTTAAGAAAATATTATAGAACCTTGTCCTAGTTAACCTGCTATTAAAAAAAACGTTCTCTTATCTTAAAAAAACATAGTAAATCCCAGATACGTAAAGATATCTTAGATTGAAGAAGGAATTATGAAACAAGTGTTTCTTTTGCTACCGAATATACGGAAACGTTTTCGAGTAGTTTTTATAATGCCTTTTTTAATCACTTTTTTCAATCACATATATTATTTTTTCGGATGCTACCAATTCTGAAAAAAAAAAAATCTGTTCAACTAACTTGATAAATTAACAGAATTAACATACATATTAAAATCCATAACGATAGCAATAACATTAACATTAACCTTATTTTGTTATTCCTGCATTTATAAATTCTCTTACACCGCTAAAAATGCTTACTTGAGAATTAATAGTATCTGAAATTCCCATATTGCCTTTAGAGAAAATTCATAAATACAATGCAAAATCTACTCGGAAACATATCCAAAAGGTATGGGATTCAAAAGTATTATATGTTGTTTTAGAAACGCTTTTTTTGTAGCTCTGAAATATATTAGTTTTCAGGAGATTTCAAGAACAAAAGAATTTTTTTTTGGAATCGGCGGTAATTCGGAAGAGTTTATAATATATTTTCGTAACCATTAAAAAAGGTACTAGCTAAATTAAAAAATATCTACTGTATTTTACTGTGTGCTCTCTCTAATCAGGCTATAGAGGCAATATACGCGTGTCTGTGCAACGTATGTTAAACAAGTCGGAACTTGTACGGAAATCAAACGAGGCAAATGAGCTGCGTTCGTACTATAACTAGTTTTATAAATATTCAGATTTTGGTACAAGAGCTGCTGCACTCTTATGCAAAAATATATGAATACCAAATTTATTACGATTTTATGTATTAAAATCATTCATACTGAAATAATAGATTCCATCTTATATAGAACGCAATCACCATGGCAACCTACCACAATTATGATCGAAGAATCATAGAAGAAAGAATCATGAGATATCATTGAGTAAATTACGTAAGAGAGGATTTAATAGAATGAAGAAAACTTTTATTAATATCTTTTTAAGTTTTGATTCGATTTTCATAAAATTTGAAATGACTTGACAAAATTCTGCAACGATTATATATATTAAATTTTATACCCTTCGGTTGGGTAGTTTTTGCGCTGTTCTATGCGGATACACTAACAAACAGACAGACAGGCCAGACGACGACTATAGGTGCTACGTATTTATATAATTTCGACATTTCCCGTGACACTATAACGTAATGAAATACTTTTGGATGTCTCTGTAAATAAATTATGAAAGCTAAATGCTTGATTTTAAATACCGAACATGGCATAGTAAATATCAATACCATAAATCATTTACAGAGCAATCCAACTATATTTACGCACGTTAGAGTTCGGACAGACAGACAGATAGACAGACGGACAGACAAACCGAATTCATAAGCATTTTAATCTATGTTGGAAAGTGTTAAAAACACATAATAAGTTGAAATTTGACTTTCAGAAGTTTATACCAATATATGGAAGCATACTTGAATACTTTTGTACAGCCCTTTATTTTATCTACTATTTTTATATACAAGACTATAACACACATAAAACTAGTGAAATCAGACTTCCAGAGATTATCATCCATAGATGACCCTGTATCTAATTCTTTGAGTGGCCCTGCGTATCATTTTATCTATATTCTACAAACATATGTTAATATACTAAATGCAGTTCAGTGTGTAAAAATGCACAACTCATTTAAAACCACATTTAAGCTATATTTGTTCATACTCAGCAAACCTTACGATATTTTTGTAGTCCTGTATATGATCTACATCATTTATATACACAAGGTAATATGAAAACTTTTACTTAAATTTAAAAGCTCTCTCACAACTAAAAAGGCACTTCCAGTAATCATCGCTAATATACAGTATTTCGGGTACAATATAGTATGCGAAATCTTTTGAGTGTGCCTGTAAATACTGTGAATTTTCTATTATACGGGAAGTAACTTGTAATAAACCTGAGCAATGTATATGAATTTCATTATGTGTGAAACAGTTTAACATAATTAAAATACACCGCAAATAATATTCCCCCCTATACCATTATGTAACGGAATTATTTTGTGTAGCCTGTAAATGAATAATAAATATCATTTGCACCGCATATATTCCAGAAAGTTTATTTTAGTGTTCTTCATAAATGCATATCAATTTCATCCTTTTCGAAAGGATGTAACATAATTAAAATGCACTTGAAAATATTTTTTCTCTTTGGCCGTAATGTAACGGAATACTCTTGACTGTCCCTGTAATTGAGCTATGCATACAATTTTCATAAAATTTGAAATGACTCGATAAAATTCTGCATAAATTTTTATATTTAAAATTTCAAACAATTTGGTTGGGAAGCACGTATTTATATAATTACGAACACACTTAAAAAGAACACCCCACGCATTTTCATCACCAAATTGTAATACAATAAAAGCATAAATAGTAATTAGGCTGTAAATTTTTTTCCAGCCAGTTTATATTAAAAAATAAGCTTAAGAGATAATCTCCGTTGTTAAATTGTACCGAACGATGACATTTTCAATTTAAAATAAAAGCGTAAATAGTAATTAGGCTGTAATTTTTTTTTCCAGCCATTTTATATTCCGTTGTTAAGTTGAACCGAACGATGACATTTTCACTATAAACACCCAATTCTGACATCATATTTGATTTTTCGTTAAATTTCATTCTCGAATACAAACCAAATAATATGTCCTTTGGACAATATGTTTAGGAATTATGAATTTTCTGTTGTTTGTGACAAAAAGAAAATTAAAAAAGAACACCCCACGCTTTTTCATCACCAAATTGACACAAAAAGAAAAATGTAAATAGTAATTATGCTGCGACTTTTTTAGTCAGATTATGTTGAAAAATAAGCTAAGGAGTTAATCTCCGTTGTACAATTGAACTGAACGCTGACATTTTCACTCAGAACATCGAATTTTTATATCATATTTTACTTTTTCTTTAAATTTCATTCTCGAAAACAAACCAAATGATAAGCTCTTAAGTATATGAATTATGAAGTTTTTCATTTTTGATCTCCTAATGTAAATTTATTTGTAATCGTAGCAAAAGTGATTTCAATGCAGGTAGTTTTCCAAACTAATCTCAAAATCTACCTATCAGAGTAAGCTGAAATTATGGATTGACATATTGAAGCTTTAAATATCGATAGATGCAAAACAAATTATAGGTTACAATTTTTTTTTCTAAAATAAGTATTATTTAAATATTATTTTCGAAAAAAAAATCTAATATACGAATACTTTTACGTGAATCTATTTCTGATGCGAATTCAGAATTAGAAATAATTTCCTTAAGTAGTTGTTTAGTTATGCCATAAACTGTTTTGCAAGGAATACAAATGAATTTAATGAGTACCAAATTTTAAATATTCTTTAATTTTGAAGTACTGCACCAAAAATCTTCCCATTTTTTATAACTATGTACAATTTACCAAAAAATATAAACATGATGTCAAAATTAGGCGTTCGTATCGAAAATCATAGAGTTTGGCACAATTTCAATATGAAGACTACCCCTAAGTTATTTATAGCTGTAAAGGACACATAGCCGTAAGTTATTTATTCTTTTTCAAAAATTTTTCTCAATGGAAATTAAAATGTGTGCGGTATTAGTTTTGTTTTTGTCGACTGTGAATATTATATATGGCTTTAAACATTTTTCCATTTGGTAAATTTTCATTAATCACAATATATGCAAGAAACATAATGCATATGTATGCAAAAACGTATAATACAAAAGTAATAAAATATGATTACTAATGCAATAATTAATAAACGGTAATACTTACATTTTGAAACAAGAATTAAACATCGTATTATGTAAAACTTACAAACGTTAATAGAATGTTATTAAGAATTTGACTTTCATACAATGAAATGAAATATTTAAAAGAGCATTTTAAAAAATGCACATAAGTCAGTTAAAATTAATTATCAGCAATTTCTTTCTATATCCGGTAATGTGTGCGAATTATTTTTTGCATCTATTTTGTTGCTTTTATGCTATCTATAGAATTTTTACACACGACGTATTACCTTAAAAGCAGATAAGTTTAAAAATGCATACCACAGTTTAAAACTCACGTATAGCATTTATCGATCATATTGAATCATTTAAACGAATTCTTTTGTGTATCTGTGAAAATGCACGATAAATGCTATCCACTACAAATTTTTAGAAAATATGCTATTGCGTACTTTACAGATACTTTTAAATCTCAATTTATTCATACCTGCCAACCTTTGAAAAGGAGAAATCGTAGCACACAAAATTTAAATTAATCTGGAGGTTGGTTGGTTGGTTTTTCGTGTTTCACAGCCATCTTTTGACATTCGTAAGAGGAAAATAAGGTTTCCGTTTTTCAATTCAATATAGTAAATTTTTTTCTCTGAAAATTTTTATATGATTTTTAGAGTTTATTTTCGTTTCGCAGCGTTTTACGTTCGTAAAAGGAGCCTGGTTTCAATTTTTTAGCCCAGTGCAGTAAATTTTGACGGAATTCGCGATTTTTTTCCCGACATCATTTCAGGATATTCACAATTTTTTCCCGCCATCATTTCAGGATATTCACAATTTTTTTCCCACAATCTTAATTCAAATTTTCCTATCACGATTCTTTGTTGAAATCCGCACTTTTTACCATGAACTTTTAACGAAATTCGCATTTTTTACGCGATCCTTTGACGAATTTTGCGTTTTTTTACCACAATCCTTTGACTAAATTAGTGTTTTCTTTCTGCGATCTTTCGGTGAAATTTGCGTTTTCTTACTAATCTTTCGATGAAATTTGCATTATCTTACTGATCTTTTGATGAAATTCGCGTTTTCTTTCTGCGATATTTTGACAAAATTCACATTTTTACCACGATCCTTTAACGAAATTTATTTTTTTTCTGCGACCAATTGACGAAATTGATTTTTTTTACACGGTCATTTGTCGGAATTCGCGATAGTTTATCGCAAATCGTGCGATTTTGCACACTATTTCAAATCTTGCCCCTCAAGGAACCCCCTCCAGAATTCTTAAAATGGTACCCTTGTTTCTAAGGAACGGAATTCCTGTATACATATTTACAACAACACGATTAGAGTGTTTTATGTTAAAAAGTTTTTTTGCTGCCCAGATTTTTTTTTCTCATGTGCATTTTTTAATGTCCGAATTTTCGGACTAATGGCCAATTTTTTAAAACTTTCGGAAATGAATACTTGGAAATTTCGGAACAGAATCACTCCTGAAAAATATGCTGCGCGGGATAAAAATCGCAACTAGAAACAAAAAATGCTTTTGTGTTTTTTGCAAAAAAATCGTAGTTTAAGACCACTTTTCGTAGCATCGTAGTTCACAGGTCCAAATCGTAGCAGCTACGATTTTTTCGTAGCAGTTGGCAGGTCTGATTTATTTCACGTATAAAAATATCATTAAAATGGACCGCGAAGAATTTTCCCCCAAATACTATAATGTAAGAGAAATCTTTTATGCAACCCTGTTATTAATCCATTTAGGACGAGCATATTTTGCAGGAATTTTATTCAGTTCACACCACTTTTTTTTAAACACTTTCTTTTAATTTATGAATAACTGAAATGTGTCACCTCTGCCTTGAAATTTCCGATAATAGTGCCTTAAATAATTTACCTAATTATGACATACACAACAACGCTAATCGTAAATGACCCAAGTTGGGAATTATCTTAAATACCCTCCTTTAATAATTTTTTTAATTTTTTATTATTTTATTAAGTTATTTTATTATTATTGCACTTTATACTAACTACTGTATTTCTCACTATCTTTTCCCGCTGACTGCGAACAGCAGCTCAGACTCAGCCTTTGGCTCCTCCCATTCTCTCCGTAGCTTATATAACAAGACGTCTCCCATCGTTCCAGTCAGTCTAACATCTTACGACTGTTCTCTTCACGCTTATGTATGACTCACCAGTCATCTCTTCCATCTTTATGAGACGGGGATGTGGGGCAAGTGGCCCAAGGCTCCTCGACAAACAGTCCAAACAGTCTTCGAACGGTTCCAGTTAGTCTGAGCCCAGCAGTCACGCAGTGTACAGGGCGGATGGGCCGGTCCTTGTCAGGACCTACGGCATTGCCGAAGCGCTGCATCCGACACTTTCACCAGCATTCTCTCATGATGTTCTGCCCCCACTGTCAGGCGATGTTGCTCCGGGAAGACCGGATCTTTTCAGAGCAACGCTTAGGCGTAACGTCTTTACCGGCATTGACTCGACGCTCTGGCGGCAGGAATTGAAGACTTTGACGGCATCCCAGAGCGGATTCAAATGGCAACTTGTCACGAAGTTAGGCCTAACCACTAAAGATGCTCCAATTCACACTCCGATATAGGCTACCGTCTTTCCATACTAACATTTATTATTTGTTTTTGAATTTACTACTCATTTATTATAAAATTATAAAAAAAATTACAAAATCCAAAAATATATCTAGTTGTTGCAATGCTATACTTAAACTTCCTCCTAGTAAATTCTCTCTGCTTTTTCTTTTTTTCTATCATACTTTTTTGTTTTTACTTCAAGTAGCTCATTTTCCCCTCTTGTTCAGGTCTTTTTTACCCCATTTTTATATATCCCCCTCCACTTTTTAAATTGCTACCATCCAGATCTCAGTTGGCTCTCCTGCCATACCTCACCAGTTCTGATCCCGGTGATGTGTGGAGTTGTCCACAGGGTTCTCGGTTAAAAAGGTGTTCGAAGTCGAAGTGTTAGTTAAATAAAACAAAATTTACTTTTCTCCTTTACTCGTATAAAAAAAAATAAAATAAAATAAAAATCACACATATAATGTTGCGAAAACGCAATGTCAGTCTTTAATAGGTTGAAGTATCATTACTATTTTTCCTACCCTTCAGAGAAAGAGCGTACCATCACAACGTTGCTCATCAATCGCATTATGTTTGCAATATCGTAACCTTAATAAATGTTCCGATTTTACCGGAATATCGCAAGTGATTTTTCACCATAGACCATAACGAAGTCTTTTGTGTGTCCTTGTAAGGGAAGTATAAATGCTCACTGTTCACATTTTGTGTTTAATACCGAATTTTGTAACTAAACTTCGATAACATAAAAAATGATATGGCAATCTGACTATATTTAAGAGAGTTTTCACGGCCAGACAGCTAGACAGACCGTCAGACAAACTTAATTGATAAATACTTTTCAACTTTGTTTTAAAGTGTTAATGACGGAAAATATAACGTAAGTGAATTATCCTCTAATTTTTTATAATGATGTTCTTTCATCAAGGTTTTAGCTGTTTTAACATTGATAAAAACAGTTTCGTATTCCAATTCGAAAATCTTTTATGGATGCAATCGTAACTTCTTTCAAAAATTCTATACATGATATCTTACTTTCAATCTTATAAAAGTGCTATAATAACTACGTGGGTGAAAACTACTTCTCTTATATTTGTTATTGTTAGGCTAAAAACTTCTGTTTTATTACTTTTGCATATTTATGGCTAATATTATTATAAACAAAAATACATTAAATCAGGTAAGTACAATGGGATTCTTCCTGTTAATTCAACATACAGATAAGTGTGACTCGATTTAATATATTTCGAAAATAACCGTGTTGAATAAAAAATATATGTATTTCATGTATATGGTTTTCATTATTATGCATAAATTAAAAGAAATTGAAACGCTGTAGTATTAAATACAACGCAGCAGTCAGACTAAAGAAGTTCTTAAACGTTCAAATGAAAATGAAAAAAATATAAAAAGTGAATTATAAACATTTTAACTTTTAAAATATTCCAGCATGCAAAGCAATGTAATCCTTCGATCTGGAGGATCAGTTTGAGAATAATATCTCAATTTTTTATACAGGAAAAAGCTATCCTAAAAAAAAACAGTTACAAGAAACATTGGAATAGTTTTCTCTGAATATCCTACTTCTTGTATTGTAAACAAAGAAAATATGAAGCATCCTTGATACGTGATACGTGATTTATCAGCTAAGGATTTCTGAATAGACAAATTAAAATAAGTTAATTGAAATGAAAATAAAAGACAGAAGCACTCAATACTATTTTTATTCATTATTAAAAACTTATAAATGTACATTTAAATTTTTATATAGCATTTCTTTTATCAAAGTTTGTGCAAAATAATTAAATTAAGAAAGTGTACCTTACACAAAATTATAAAAGTGCCTATTCACTTGATTTTACAAAAAAAAAAAAAAAATAATAATAATAATAAGAGAAAATATGTGTTCCTTTTAATTTATATGCTTAAATAATGCTTTAATATTATGCTTAAATCCACATATGATTTTACTGATCAAACTAGTACATTAAATTAAATTAGTACATTAAATGAGACTAGTATATTAAATGAATATATTAAATAGATATGATCAAACTAATTTATTAAAATATTAAAACATGATGTGTAATTTATTTACTTTGTTTATTGAAATAAATTCTATTAAAGTTATATAAGAATATATTCAATGATTATATATCTAAACAATACCTAAGATAAATTTTTGATACAAAATAAGATCACATAAGTGACACATTTCAAAACTACATACAAAATGGCGCTAAGGAGAATAGTTTGATTAGTAAACTTCTCAAAGTACCGGATTTTTAGTGACAAAAAATAAATAAAGGAATGAAGAAATATATAAAAAATATTACAAAATTTGCGACAATTTAGAAAAAAAGTCATTCAAACCGCACTCAGATCCGAGAATTTGATTACTTTTTAGGATTTTTGGAAATATGAACATACTTATGGTACATACTATATATTCAGATATATCGCTATGTATATGCATACTGTTACTTATATAAAACAGACCATTTTCAGCTTCTAAAGAAAATTGTTTAAGGGGTCTTGTACCTTTTAAACGCGTCGCAAATTAACGAAAAAATTTAAAGTTTGAATTAGTCTATCTTCAGAACCTTTTTATGTATAAACATGAAGTTTTGAATATTGATTAAACAGATTGTGCTTTGTAATATGTTATTATAAATTTATTAACCCTTTACAGAATTTGTGCATTGTTGAAATCAAAATAGCTCATTTTTTTTTTTTTTTTTTTTTTTTTTTTTTTTTTTTTTTTACACCATAAGTCATTGCGCGCATGATATCTTGAGAAAGTATGTATGGATTGTCATGAAATTTCGTAAAGATACTAAACAAATATGTGTGTTTAAAATGATCTACTTTTAAGAATTTACAATGGTAATATTCTTAGTTATGACAATTTTTATTCATTAAAAATACAAAATTTTTATTTCTTTTTACGAAAATATATTTTTTTATATAGTTAATGAAATAATTTTAGCCTAAGAGTAGATCATTTTAAACACACGTATATGTTTAGTATCTTTACCAAATTTCATGCCAATCCATACAAACTTTCTCAAGATATGCGCGCAGTAACTTATGGGGTGTTAAAAAAAAAGCTGTTTTGATTTCAACACTACACAAATTCTGTAAAGGGTTAGTAAATTTCTAATGGTAGTATATTACAAAGCACAATCTGCTTAACCAATATCCGAAATTTCATGTTTATACATGAACAGGTTTTGAAGATAGACTAATTCAAACTTTGAAGATTTTCGTTCAATTTTCGACGCGTTTAAAAGGCACAACACCCCTTAATGTTTTTATATGAACAAAGTAATTTCCTCACGATATAAATTAAATGAATGCCGTTTGGCATTTCTTTATGTGATACCCATGGTTATTGTGAAATTGCTGATGGATATAGAAAAATGAAATGGTGATAATTAAAGAAAGCATGGAAAAGTAATCCTTCAATAGTATGAGTTAATATGAGTATAGAATTTCAATTTTTATACTTTAAAATTTTATTCTCCAAATAAATTTACTTTATAAACTTTATGAACATTCTTATTAGTTCGAAATTCTTACATTATTATGTGTTTTCAGGAACTTTTTTATATTCTCATTTTTTAAAGCATCTTCTAGCATGCTTTCAAAGAAAAAGTAGTTGAATGTTCCAATCCAAATCGTTGTTCTATCTCATACATGTTAATACAAAATTTGTTATCAATGTGCGAAAATTAAATGACAAAATGACACTCTATGCCCATCATGGGAATTCAAATGATATGAAATTCCGTGCATTATTTCTTGATCTATGACTAAAAGAGTGTGTGTCGCTAAGATCATGAAAATCCTGAAAAATGCAGCATAGTACCACCACTTGTTAGATGATTCACGCTAAAACCTAATCAGCAAAATATTACGTCAAGGTCTAACTGAATATTAAGTTTGATGAAAATACGCGCATTAGATTTTGAGATTGACGGCTATTGCTAAAATCGTGAAAAATGCAGCATAGCAGCGCCACTTGTTGGTCGATTTACACCAAAACCTAATCAGAAACAATCTATATCAGGGACTAATTGAATCGGAAATTTGATGAAAATTCTTGCAATAGCTCTTGAGATACAGCAATTGCGGAAATCGCGAAAATACTGCGCAGCAAAGCCAACTGTTGGGCGATTTACCCCAAAAGATAATGAGCAGCAAATTATATCAAGGTATAACTGAATATGAAGTTTGATGAAAATCTGTGCATCAGTTTTTTAGATATAGCTATTGCGAAAATCATGAATAATACAGCATAGCATCAACACCTGTTGGGCGATATACACAAAAAATAATCAGCACCAATTTATGTGTGAGAAAAACTGAATCTAAAGTTTTCCGAGCATTAGATAAGATAGAGCGCCTGCGATTTTTTTGTCACATACAGACAGACTCAAAGACTCTCAGAACCACAAACGCACACGTGGACATTTTCTAGAAACAGTCAAATCTTTTTCAGGATCTTATAAATCGTATGAATCTACCGTAAATTGGAAGTAAAAAATTTTCAGGAATCCAATACTTTCTTTCTGTAAAGATAGAAGAAAGTAAAAATAAATAAAGCGAAAAAACTAGATTAATATTAACACAATTATTCCAATTGGTAAACAAATCATATCAGATTGAAAAATGAAAAAGTTCGACTAGAATCGTCCGGGATAGCTCAGATGGCAGAGCACTGGCGGCTTCAGCCAGGAGCTCCCGGGTTTGAATCCAGGTCCGGACATTTTTCGCCCAGTTGGAAATTTACATCTAATATGATTTGTTTACCAATTGGAATAATTGTGTTAATATTAATCTAGTGTAATTTCGGATCCAGCGATTTCTGGAGTTCCATTACCTGAGAGTTATTCTGTTGAGCTGAACCAGGTTTCAGAGCAGATGCTGTAATCATCAAGATTAGCTGGGTGAAAAAGTTCGACCAGAATCGTCCGGGATAGCTCAGATGGCAGAACACTGGCGGCTTCAGCCAGGAGGTCCCGGTTTCTAATCCTGGTCCGGACATTTTTCGCCCAGTTGGAAATTTACATCTAATATGATTTGTTTACCAATTGGAATAATTGTGTTAATATTAATCTAGTGTAATTTCGTATCCAGCTATTTCTGGAGTTCCATTACCTGAGATTTATTCTGTTGAGCTGAACCAGGTTTCAGATCAGATGCTCTAATCATCGAGGTTAGCTGGGGGAAAAAGTTCGACCAGAATCGTCCGGGATAGCTCAGATGGCACAGCACTGGCGGCTTCAGCCAGGAGGTCCCGGGTTCGAATCCTGGTCCGGACATTTTTCGCCCAGTTGGAAATTTACATCTAATAAAGCGAAAAAAGTTTTTTTTCTATAAAAAAATAACTTGAATTTTCTCTTGCTCAATTTAAATCATTTAATAAATCTCAAGAACTTTGAATAACTTTAGAAAATTCTATTTTCTGATGATCATAATAAGATTCATATAACTTTTTTCTCGGACGTAAAATTATTTTTAAAATAACTGTGTAATTTCAAGAACATATATATCAATATTTATGAAAAATAATAATATTTGGCTCATAAATAGTTGTTTTAAACTAAAATAAATCTATATTTTTTACTGCACATTTAAAGTACTTCGAAATATGTTGAAGAATATTTTGACGAAGCGAACTCACGTAAAACGATTATCGATCACAGCACCTTCTTAAGGTATTTGAATCTAAAGTATAAAAGTTTTGAGGTATAAATTTCTGAAGTGTGTATGAATACATATTATATATTTGGTATGAATTTCTTATGATTCCAACATTAAGTCTTGTAAAAGAAAGCCATGGAAGTAAGTAAATATTCATGTATTTTTAAAATATACTCGTATACATGAAACCAAAGCACATTTATATAAAACATTCTACTCTTACAATAATATATGATAGCATTACAGTAATGCATTGAGTAATATCCATTACATTTTTATGAAAACTTGTCGTAAAACCGAATTATTCACAATATGTTGTTTCATAAAAAAGAAAGATACAAATTTAGAAGTCATCAGTTTCGTTACAAATTAAACATTTTATTACAATAAATAAACTTGAAAACATATATCACGTTTATAGGAAATTATTTTTTCTTCTTGAAAGTTTTATATATGTTAGCTGAAATTATTTTACTAATAGGGGTATAAAAAAGTAAATAATAGAATACGTTTATAACTGCAATCCTACTTTCGTATAAACATCTTTTACATTACTTTATTCCTAATAATTGTAATAATAATTACACGCTGCACTTACTTAAATATAAATTCCTTCGTTATTTAATAAAATATTTGTGTGCAAAAAAGTCTTCTTATATACACATTTTAAAGGCATTCAAGTAGCAAAAATGTCATTAATGATCATGTAAATTTTTAGCAATTTATGAAACAATACTTCTTCAATATAATCATTGCAATGAAGTTGCCAATCATTTTTAACATAAAATGGATTGGTACTTTTGATAGGTTGATCTTTCAGGCCTACTACCCCACCAATAGACATTACTGATGTAGTCAGTGCCATCGCTAAGGCTTTTTATTGGTGGGGGAGACAACCTTAAATTGCCAAGTCAAACTTCAGTATTTGCCAACTCGTTTTAAAATTTTGTCAACTTACCACAGTTACAAAATGTAATATAGTTCTTATTTGTTAAAAGTTTAATAATATTCCCCATTAGTTTTGTAATTTTTGCCTAGTGTATCAAAAATAGAAAATATATTATAGTTTTTAATTACAATTTTAACAAAATTTGCCGACTAAGTTTGTAAATTTGCGAAGTGTAATAACATTCACAAATGTTTGAGAGGGAGGCTACCCCCTTCCCCCCCCCCCTTAGTGAGGCCCGTGGATATAGTTAATACTTTACAGTGTCCCTTATAAAGATTCTGATTCTGTTTATATTGGTAAACTGGACCATAATACAACATCCGCTTAGAATAACATAAATGAGCTTAGAATTCTGGCTATCTATAATCAAAACTTGTAAATCATTCAATAGGTACCAAGCACATCCCAGATTTTGAAAACATTAAAATATTTGAATATAAGTGCATTAATTATAAAGCAAAATTTTTTCCAGTATGTCTGTTCAAAAGATTACCAAATGCCCAAAACGAGTCATGCACAATTGCACCAGAAGATGTGGTCTTACTACAACATATACTCCATCATACAGTTATTTTTTCAAATTAAAAAGCATTTAAATTTAAAATATTCAAATATACAAATACAAAAAATAAAAGTAGTTACATACTTCTCAACCTTAAGGGGAAAGGGACCTTAAAATCCTTAAAAATATTTTTTATTTTATTTTTTGTAAATTTCACCTAAATATTATTCAAGGGTACATTATATGCATTATGACATGCATTTATCGCAAAAAATAAATAAATAAATATTTTTGAGAAAAAAATGGAATTTTACTCGTCGTCTTAGAAATCTTCGAAATGCCCCCTGCGCATTTCGAAGATTTCTAAGTAAAGTTCCATTTCTTTCTCAAAAATAATTTTTTTTTATTTTTTGTGATAAATCATGCCATAATGCATATAATGTACCCTTGAATAATATTTAAGATGCAATTTACAAAAAAAAAAAAAAAAAAATTAAACATTTTTGAAATTTTTTCGAAAAAATTTCAAAATTGTTATTTTATTTTTACCTTTAAACTCAAATATATAAAATTCGATGTTCTATTTTATTTATATATATAAATAAAACTTGTATATAAAAAATTATTGGGGATTTTCATTGATATGGAACGCGCAGGGGAATTTCGAAGATTTCTAAGACGACGCTTAAAATTCCATTTTTTTCTCAAAAATATATATATATATTTGTGATAAATGCATGCCATAATGCATATAATGTACACTTGAATAATATTTAAGATGAAATTTAGAAAAAAATTATTTTAAGGTCCCTTGTCCCCTTAAAGTCTTCATATGTAAAATGTCGGATCTCTCTGTTTTTTTTTTTTTTTTCCAAATTTTTTATTTGTTTTTTACTTGGACGTTTACCGTAAATCTGAAAAATTATTTAAATGTTTTTTTTTTATTTTTTAATGTTCTTTTAATATCTATATATATGTGTACTAGGGGGGCTATGCCCCCTCTAAGTTGCGCTCTCAACTCCCGTTCAGACACCGTAGAATTTAAAAGCACGCTAATCTGATCGGGTTTTAAAAGATAAGAGAAGATTGAATTATAATTTTAAAAAAAGCCTCCAATGATCTCCATGTAAACGGGTTCCCATTCCATTCCCCTGCTTTGCGAAAATTTAAGGACGAATCATTTGCTGTTAAGACAACCAATGTTTGTTTTCGTGTTTGATTAAAGAAGATCAGTTAAACATTTGAAAAGAAGCTAAAATAAAATGAATTAACAATGGCTTTGCCTCCCGGTATTTCTTAACAGCGTTACAAAACGTTTGACAAAATACAATATACTACAATTACTACAATTTACTGCTTTAACCCCTTCAGGGGCGATGGTTCATTTTTGGACGCCTTAATTGAAATTTTAAAATGCCACATTGGCACCAGAATACTGGAATGAAAATGTTCTTTCTATTAAGTAATCATAACAAACATTATCAAACATTAAGAAAACAGTGCAGAGGGATAGGGGATTACAAGCGTCATATAGAAAGATTTGGTATAATTCTGTGATAGAAAAACAAATAGCAGTTATTCTAGACGAATCCTTTCGTTTTTTATATTCCAGGGGGCCATTTTGGCATTTTAATGTTAGCCAGCCACAGGCGATAAGTCGCCGAATATTATTCTATAGCCACCATTTCACCTATAATATAATAGTCCAAGTCATGTAACTTCGCTGCCATAAACATTTACGGCCCTTCGCTTTTCTTATGAAAGGTTTCCATTTTGATTAGAGCATCAAAATTATTTTTTCGAATAAAACTACATAAAAGATGCCATGATCGCAAAGAAATCTTGGTACTTTTATGTTAGCCTAGTGCAAATCTCGCCGATAGCTTCTTCTTTTTTTTTTTTAACTCGCCAGTTAGCATTTTTTTTTTATTTTTCGAGTGGTAAATTAAAACGGTACTACTTTCTTATCCCGTCGACCAAAAATCTATTGCCAAACTATAAGATTAAATGCCTATAATGGTTGATCGTAAATGTCACATTCACTTGATTTTAAGGAAGTTACATGTGTTTATGCCATCAAGTGATTTTTATTTCGACGTTTTAGTTGTATTTTTATTAATGTTATACTAATTTATTTGTCCTTTCGTTATTTAAAACAAGAATTATGTCAATTTGTATAATTTGGCGAGTTTTTGGCGATTTATATAATTTAGCGAAAGTGGTCGACGGGATAACTAAGTAGTACCATTTAAGCATTGCTTTGAAGTTGAAATTAAATCTCATGATTTGTTGTATTATGTAATGTTTGTTTGGCGAAAACCTAGTTTTCGTATACCAGTTACATATGTATTTTTAAATTATTTTCTATTGTTTTTAAAATGAAACAACAATAAATAAAAAAAAAATTATTAATAACTATAGAACAAAACAATATATAACATTTTTAAATACAAATAAAATAAATGTAAATAAACATTTATTAATAAATAAGCAACAATAGCCCGGTTACCATGTCAGGCAAAATAACTCCATTTTGGCGCCAATTAGGTATCCCGGTGCGTATATGACATCTGCACCTAATCTGCACCCTTCTTTTCCTTTCGTTTAAAAAAGAGAGAAGTGAAATCCATTAATTTTAAATGAAAGTTTTGTATTAAATAATATGAAAACGAAATAATAAAAAAAGCATTGTTCTTAGCATAGATTTAAGGGAGGACAAACTGGTCGCCAAATTAGTTTAAAATAATAACCTTTTCTGAAGTATGAAAAAAAGAAATATCTGTTATGATTAAAAATTGAGTTACCATCATTAGACAAAAGTATTTAAAATTAGAAAAAAATAATATTTCGAAAACTAATTCGAATTAAAAATGCTAATACCAGTTTTTTGATCTGCCGATCAATACGGATTTTTAGTGTTAATTTCATCGCAAAGTATTCTACATTTTAGGAGAAATTGCCGTGAAACATAATCAGTCGTTTTAGAGAATCGTTTCATAAATTCGTTTCATTTCAGTCGTTTCATAAATTCATTTCATTAGGATTATATATATATATATATATATATTCAGCATTACTATAATTGATTATCATTGTATATTATATACTAATTAGTTGTTTAATGTTAGATTATTATGAAAAGAATATACTCTGTCTAAAAGATCAGAAGAATAAATATTTTTAAATTGCTCAAAACTTTGATAATATCTGTACAAGTAAACATTTCTAGTGAATTCCTGACTGTTGTTCATTTTGTATTTTATTTCAGATGACTTTTACGATATGTTAGCTGTTCCACTCAATTAAATTTAATTGAATGTTGGAAATATAATTAATGTCCTTTTACACTAAATTAAGTATATATATTAATGCATTTTAATTGGGCTTATTTTAACGAGACCATTTCCCCCTGCTTTTTTCACTTCATTTATTTTGCAAATTATTTTGCTTTGTAAGTATTATTTTTTGTATTAATACTTAATAACCTGATGTTAAATGATTAATTAAAGTATTATATTTATTCTTTTTGATTGTGTTTGAATTTTAATTACTTTTTTACACTATTGAAAAATCTTGCTAGTTTTGAAATATATCATATCAGCTCAACCGCAAAATATGTGACACATCTCGATAAAAGTAAATTTCACAGAAGAGGCAAAATAAAAATTGCCTGATTTTACTGTAACATGAAATTATACTACTTTGTTCTACATGCAGGACTAAAAACGTGTATAAAAGCGTAAAACCCTTAAGAATGAAGACGTAGGATTGGGTGTTTGGACGGTTGGTTAATTTTACCTCTCCACACTATCCACCCCTTTTCTGAGGTCACAAATGGACAAAAAGTGTAATAAAGTGATTTTCCGAATAACTACACGTTTGAAACTTTTTGTATAGCAAGTTCCACCTATGACAGACTTATTAGTTGAATAAAACAAAAAATGAATTTTTGCGAGATATGTCACATTTCTTGCGGATGAGCGACATGGAAAACTGCGAAGAAAAATTAAATTTTCACTTCTACAAGCGCAATATAAAATTTTCCGCAAAATTATTTTATAATTTTTGTTTTACAGATTAATTACACATTTTTGTGGCTTGAAGACTCTCTACACATTCATTCAATTCCTGCTATTAGCTCACACTCTCCCTATATATATTTATATGCTTATATACTAGGGGCCTCTGCCCCCTAAGAGCTACGCTCGCCAACCCCCGTTCAGACACCGCAGATTCTAAAAGCATGCTAATTTCATCGGTCTTAAAAAGATTGAATTATAATTTAAAAACAGTGACGGTCTCCATGTAAACGGGTTTTCATTCATTTTCCTTTGATTGGAGATTTTTAAGACGAAATCAGCCGCTGCTAGAGATACAATGGCTGTTTACGTCTTTGATTGAAAACAATAAAGAAAAATCATGCGTACGGCATAGATTATGAAACACTTTCCAATACTCCCTGAAAGCTTTAACAAAACTTCGTTATTTAGGGAAATACGCTAAATAAGATAACTAACTAAACATTTAAAAAACTGATTTCAGCAGTTACCATCCATAGCCAAATATTTATTCCAATTCTTCGGAACAGCCCTGTATTTGATCTGTAGGCTGATATATATACCATATAATAGAAAATTTAGTTTAGCAAGAAAACGCATAACAGATTGAAATTTCTCTTTCAGCAATTTATACTAATAGATGGAAACATACTTGAATACTTTTGTTTAGTCCTGTTGTTTACCTAGTACCTTTCTTACACGCCACAATTTAGCTAAACTTTAATTCAAACTAAATCACTCTTAAAACTACTGAAATCGCATTTCCAGAATTTATCATCTATAGGCGGCCATGTATCCAATTTTTTGCATGGCCCTGTATATCATTTTATCTATATTCTACAAACATTTCTTAGAAAACAACATGCAGTTCAGCATAAAACATTTTAAACCCACCTTTCAGCAATTTACGGTCATACTCAGTAACCTTTACGAATTATTTGGCGTAGCCCTGTATATCAACTATAACATTTACACACACCATATACTATGCATAAATATAGTGAAACTTAAAAGCGCATATCGTAATTAAAAATGCATTCCCTGCCATCGCCGCTAATATACAGTACTTCGGATAGAAAATACTTGTCTGAAATGTTTTGTATGGTCCTGTAAATGCATTGCACTTCGTATTATACATGAAATAACTTAAGTAAGCCTCAACGACGTATATCAATTTTATTATTTATGAATTTGTATAATTAAAATACGCCGCAAACAATTTCCCCCAATACCATTAGTAATGGAATTCTTTTGTGTAGCCCTGTAAATGAATAGTAACTATTCGTTGCACCGCATATGCTACAGAATATTCTGCATATTTTAGTGTACTTCGTAAATGCATATATTTTTTATTATGTTTGAAAGGGTGTAACATCTTTAAAAATCATTTGAAATGATTTTTTCCCATTGGCCGTAATGTAACGGAATACTTTTGATTGTCCCTGTAAATGAACTAAACATGCTACAAACTTCATTTGAAATAGGGTTCGTGCTAGTCTAAAGGTCAATAACCAAAAATTTCAGTGCGATACGAGTATATTTACGAGAGTTAGAGCGCGAACAGACAAACCGAAATCAACAACACTTTTCAACTTAGTTGGAGAGAGTTAAAAATTAGTTAAAAATTTGAAAGTAAGCTAATGTAAAATGAATCAAGTACACAGAGTCTTTGTCTCTCGGTACTTTTTAACAACGCTATGAGAAAGTTCTTTTAAATGTATCGTTTTAAATCTCACGTAATTTTTACCAAAGTTTCCTTTCTCTTTTTAATATTCACACGAAAATACTTTTGTTCTTAGAAAGGAAATATTATTTGCGCTGTCTTAAAATTCACGATAAAAGTTGAAAAGATTATCTCAAAATATGAAATAAATGTCTCGTGCAAATATATTTTATAATTTAAAGTGTTTTGCCAACTTTTATTTATTTGGCCTTTTTAAATATGACGTAATTTCCTTCATTTGTGACTTTTAACGCATAATAATGAATTTAGTATCTAAAAAATTTCTTTCCCTTTTAAAATTCACGTTTAACTGTAGTTTTTATGATGTAATTTTCAACATTTTCCTGATTTTTAACACGTAATCACTTAATTCTAATTTGAGTTTTTTTCTGTTTATATTATCCACGTGTAAATAATTTTTTTATTTGAAGGAAACATTATTCTTTGCGCTGTTTTAAAAATTGCCAACAGTTTGAAATAATTGCCCTTTTTTAATATATCTAAAAAATATTTCTCGAAATGCTGAAAATTTGAATTTAAAATGGAAATTAATCCTAAAAAAATGAGTCAAATTAAAAAGATAATTGCAGTCTGCACATCAAGAACTTCCAATGTATAAAATGATCTAAAAATGTTTAAATTCCTATGTATAGTTTTTCTCCTATAAAACTTTTTTAATGGAACGAGTTTGACCATCTTTAACATTAAATATCTCTTGAAATAATTATTCGATTTAAAAACTGCACTGTTAAAAATTTTGCAGCATTCTGGCAGGTCATTCGACTGTTTCTTGAAAAAACGGTTTCATAACCGTAATTTAACAATCTTTTGACCATAAAATGGCCAATAATATGGTCAGAATAGTGTTAAATTACGGTTGTGTAACCGTTTTCGGAAAAAACGGTCAAATGACCTGCCAGAATGCTGCAAATTTTTAACAGTGTGGGTGCATCAGCGTGTTTATCAAACATCTCACTATAATACCACCTATTTTCATATTTTTGTATGAAATAGTTTTCGTATTATTAACGAAGAAAGACCCCCGATCATAAAAAAATATGGATGTCGATCTAGTAGGAGTATACCCGGATGATCTACGCAGATTTTCATTGGTCCATTTCCAAATCAACACTTGTTTATATATATAGAAGGATATATCTTGTTCAAATTTTCAATCGTTAATAAAATACTCATTATTTATCCTATCAAGTTGAAATATTTTTTTTAACTTGAACTGGACGACAATTGATGTTAATACAGTTTTTTCAAATATTAATTAATTAATTAAATTTAGTTTTGCATGGGAAACAAAATGGCGGCCATTGGTTATTGATGATCAATGAAAGTATTTTTAATAAGGGGTTACTATAGGGGGGACCCTGTTCTGTCGCCAAATAGCGTTAAGTTTGTCACCAACTTGGCGATATATCACCAAATTTGGCGATCAAAATGAATCGCCAAAAGTGACGCCAACTTGGCGATATCTCTAATATTTCGCAAAATTCCCATAGAGTTCCATTGTAAACCTACTTCCTTATAGAAAATCAACAAATTGAGATATTTTAATGCAACAAAAACTAATATTAGCTTAAGGGATTATATTAAATTTTTCTTTGATGACCTAAGTAGGAATTCACTTTAAAATCAAAATTTTTATATTACTTGTTTTTATAGTAACTTTTAATGAAAACACTTTTCACTGCATTTACCGTAAGTATAAATTTATACTGCTCTTTTTCAGAAAGTAGTTCATATGAGTTGAGACATTTTTTGCGAATTTTACCCACACTGATAGCGTACATTGAATGTTAAATTAAAAGACTACATATGCAATACATTGTGGGTATAACCGTAGGTTTTATCAAGATCATTGTTGCTTCTATGGAAAGATAAAAATGCACACTTATATGCTAATATTTGAAATAACTGATATGGAAAGCTGCAGATTTTCTACTTTAATCTAAAATACAGATTATTACCAATTTCATTTTTTCGCATACCTGTATATGATTTGATTATCATAAGTCCGATTTTTAATTATTCTGTTTTGACCATGCTGATTCTAAAGGTGCTTTTTTTTAGTATTTTTGTAATTGTTTCGATAATAATTATTTTTTAAGAAACAGCTTCAGCAAAAATATACATATTACTACGCACATTGGTCATTTTAATATGTAAAACATTAATGTTTAAAAATGTATTTCACACTTATATTGGTAAATGGCGCTTAAGATTTATATTTGAGTAGAACAGATGCTTCTTGGGACTGAGGTTTCTGAAGGCTTTTTTAATGAATAGGCTTTTTTTCTTTTCCTTTGTTAAGAACGCTATGAGACATAGGTTTCCAAATGTAAGTTTTGGGATTCAGATACCATAAAAAAAAAAAGAAAATTTTGGACTTTTAACAAAAATAGCGTTAGAATAATAAACAATCACCTGTTATCATTAAAATATATGATAAAAGTGATCGAAGTAAATACAAAGGAGTAAAAACTATTTAATAAACAGCCATACTACTTTTGTTCACACAATCGGTGACATTTGAAGATGAGTAATGATAAAATTATCCATATCATAAAGAAACATCTAATTACATGTTTGTTCATGAAATTCCATTTTTTTTTTTTTTTCGTGGAAGTAGATTATTTTATTATCTGAAGAATGTCACCGTTTGAGTGAATGACACTATTAGGTCTTTGTAATAAGGTTTTTTAAGCCTTTTCGTTTACTGTAATGACTTTCAGATAGAGTTAGACAGAATGCCCAGTATCGTTTTTCTTTTCGTCACAAAATTACATTTCCGGCGAAAATACTAATAAATATTCGACAGGGGCCGAGTCCGACGGAAACTATCCGTATCCCAAAAATCGCGTTTCTTCCTTGGGGATTTTCAACATTACTTATCGATTTGAGCAGTATTGGCTGAAATGAGTTTTTTTTAGGGTTTCCTTGATCTGACCAAACCCTATTCGTCTCACTCCTCTGTCTGTCCGTAGGTCACAGAGCTTGTTCTCAGATTATACAGTGTGTCCACGTATGACCCGACTGACCTTTATTTTCGCAACCGTTGGTCCTAGATGCATACTTCCAATTACAAAAATGGTTTAAATAAGGTATAGAATTATTTTTAAAGCAATTTGGGTCAAGAAAAATATTTATTAAAAAATTACGAAATTTAAATTTTTATACGGTCCCCCGGTCCTATAAGTGATACTTAGTAAAAATTTACTGTGACACTAACAAGTAAGACAAAAAAAGTCTCCTTCACCTAACTTTAAAATTGACCGAGTTATGAAACTTTGAAATGCATGACTTATACCAGTTTTTTGCATCTCAAAACAGATGATTTCTGCCATGCTTTCAGGGATCGTATATAAAGTACTTAAACTCATTTCAAGGTATCTGCGCTTTGAAAGAAATCGTACAACTATTACGATTCAGTTAACTTTTATTAGTTAAGTTTCATATTAGTTAATGTTAGTATTTAAATCCCAATGAAAAAAGGCGTGAGTAAGTTCGATAAAATTGGGACTTACCCGTTCTTCAGGATACTTTTTATTTCGGTGTAAATCCACATTTTGTGTAATCCAATATAGTGGTTTCCCAATGTAATGTGTTAGTTGTCATAATTTTAATCAACCACTTTTTATAACCTCCTTTGAGAAAAAATTGTAGACTATTATATCAAATGAATAAGCAGTGGTAACACTTTAAGCTATTTAATTCACTTTCTTTTAAAATTGTGAAAAAAGAGAGAGCATTTTTCATCCCTCTTCTCTTGAACAACTACATTTTCAGAATGAAAAAATATTTACATTATAAGATAATAAATCAGTAATAATAATTGTAATAGCAATATCATAATAATAATAATAAATCAGTTTAATGTCTATAAGTCACTCAACAAGTCATTATCTTTATCAAGGTTTTCAAGGTTAAATACATCTTTCACATTTGAAAAGATTTATGGCTGAGTTGAATCGACACATTATTTATGTAACTAAGGAAATTACTTTTATCACAGCTAATTAGCTTGATTTATATCCATCAGTTAAAATAGTTGTATTTGAACATATGTTTTATTTTGTAAGAATTTGAGGATATGATTTCTTTTAACAAAAATTATGTTATATTCACATGGTTTCATTTAATTTGCAACGATCGTATTTCCAGTTTAAAATTTGTACTCAACTTTAGCGCATTTTCAAATGTCCGATCGAAGTTCAATTTTATATACTGACTTAAATCCGATGACTATGTAATATTATTATGATTTTAGGCGCTTACTATCTTATAAATATTTATATTAGAGGTTAACACACACACAAAAAAAAATCGCATAGATTACCGTCAAGAAGTTTCAGAAAGTGTTTTAGATTAGATAACATAAACCTGCGATGGTTGTGTTTTTTAACTTTTATAATTACGTTTTATGTATTTTTTAACGCTGAATAAAAATAGTACCTTCACTTTTGACCATCATGTCAGGATTTTTCGCAAATCGTAAATTTCAAGATTAAAAAATAGCGAAAAATCTGTTACTAATAGTATAGATGTAAGACTTTTTTATTGAGTTTAATTTTAATTATTTCAATAATTTATTCAATTTTTTTGGCTGATACTGGGTTTCTAAAAGCTAAACAGCTCAGGGGTAGGATGAGGTTGGGAGGGGAGGGGGATCAGTTTTATCTTTGAGCTTTTTAACTTTCAAATTTGCTTTTTGAAAAAAATCCTGATGTGATGGATTAAAATAAATGTCATTTTCGGATTCAGCGCTAAAAAATACACAAGAATCAATTTTCAAAAAATAAAACACATGGCACAACCCAAAATTTGAAAGACAATGAAATCTATCAGAATTTAAAAATATGTATCATTTTATAAAGTATTGAGGCTGTTGTTTTTCATCCTTTCATTTAACAAAAATTCTGCTATTTGTATCCTCTTATATGTTCAGGTTCAGTACAAATTGTATATTTTGAAGTAATATGTCAAAATGATTAAAGATTTCAAATTTACATTGCAATACTAATTTTACTCTCAACCAGTTCTTTAATATATCTCACGAAGTTATATTTCTACTAAATTTGTGAATGACCCCTAATTTTCAGCAAAAAATATGCTCCAACTTTAAATAGCTATTACTCGGTCAATTTTAATCGTAGAAAAACGGGACTTTTTTGCCTTAATTATCAGTGTAACAGGAAAATTTTAGTAAATATAACTTATAGGACCGGAGGAGTGTATAAAAATTTAGGTTCTGTAGTTCTTCACTAAATTATTTTTTCACTTCAAACTTTTTTTTATCTTAACTCTGCACCTAATTTTGACAACTTTTGTAATTGGAAGTATGCATCTAGGACCAATGGTTGCGTAAATAAAGGTCGGTCAGGTTATACGTGGACACACTGTATAATGTGTTCGAGACTTCAAATTTTGCATACTTAGCCGAACATCTCACATGAAACGACAAATCATAAAATTTTGAAAAAGTCGTAATTAACGGACATTATTAATTAAACAAGAAAGAAAAATCACGCGTTATGCATATATTATGAAACACTTTCCAACACTTCCTGAATGCTTTAACAAAACTTCGTTAATTAGGGAAAAAAAGATACATAAAATAACTAAGTAAGCATTTTAAAAAATGCATAAAACTTTTGAAAAATTGATTTCAGCAGTTACTGTCCTTAGCGACATACGTATTCCAATTATTTTGGTAAATTATTTTATTTCTAATTATCCATGTATTTCATCTGTAGGTTGATATATATATATATATATATATATATATACTATATAATGGGGAAATTTAGTTTAGCAAGAAAATGCAAAACAGGTTGAAATTTCTTTTCAGCAATTTATGCTAATAGATGGAAAATACTTGAATAATTTTGTACAACCCGTAGTTTACCTAGAACCTTTATGACACGCCAGTATTTAGCTAAAATTTAATGCAAATTAAAAAACACTTAAAACTACTGAAATCACATTTCCAGAAATTATCTTTTATAGACTGCCATGTATCCATTTCTTTGCGTGACCCTGTATATCATTTTATCTGTACTAGCCGTCCTTGGCTACCAGTTTGGTCGCCCTTAAAATTTATGTTTGTGAAAGCATCCTAAGCATTGTATCATGTTACTTTTATTCAAAATTTAATTTACTTGGACTCCCTTAAATGTAATTAATATAATCCCTTAAGCTAATAATAGTTTTTGTTGCATTAAAATATCTCAATATGTTGATTTTCTGTAAGCTAAACCCCATTAGTTTACAATGGAAGTCTATGGGAATTTGGCGAAATATTGGAGATATCGCCAAGTTGGCGTCAGTTTCCGCGAATAATTTCGGTCACCAAATTTGGAGATATATCGCCAAGTTGGCGACCAAGTTGGCGACCAACTTGGCGGCATTTGGCGACAGAACAGGGTGCCTTCTATGGTAAACCTCCTTATAGGTATGGAAATGCATTAAATGCGGTTCAATAATCAATGAGATGCGTTTCATTCGGGCATTGCCATTAAACAATTAACAAATAATCGCGATTTCTGCGCCACATACGATAGTGTAATATATATATAGATTCTACGAACATTTCGTAGTAAATTAAATTCAGCTCAGCGTAAAAATGCACAACTCATTTAAAAACCACCTTTAAGCAATTTTCACTCATACGCAGTAACTATTACGAATTCTTTTATGTATATAATATTTGAATATATTATGTTTATAATATTTGAATTATAGCATTTATACACATCATATACTATGCATAAACATAACGAAACATAAAAGCGCATAAAATAATTTAAAATGCATTCCCAACAATCATCGCTACTGTACAGTACTTCGGATACAATATAGTATCTGAAATCTTTTGTGTGTCCCTGTAAATGCTATGCACTTCGCATTACATATTAAAAAAATATATATATAGTAAACCTCAGCGACGTATATAAATTTCATTATACATAAATAAATTAACGTAATTAAAATACGCCACGAACAATTCCCTCCATCCATATATCATTGAGTAAAGGAAAACTTTTGTGATGCCCTGTAAATAGAATAATATACATTCGTTAATAACATATGCTACACAATACATATTTTAGTGCACTTCAGAAAAGCATATCAATTTTATTATATTTAAAAGCGTGAAACATCATTAAAAATCATGTTAAATGATTTTTTCCCATAGGCCGTAATGTAACGGAAAACTTTTGATTGTCCCTGCAAATGAACTAATCATGCTACAAACTTCATTTGAAATAAAAAACGTGCTATGGTAAACATCAATAACCTCCAAAAATTTCAGGACAATCCGAGTATATAGTTACGAGACAGAGCGCAGACAGACGACCAGACAAACTGATGTCATAAACACTTTTCAACTTTTTGGAAAATGTTAAAAACACCAATTACAAGATACGAAAGACAATCATAATTCACCAAAAGCATGGATTTTTTTTTATCAAATTACAAAAACAATCTTTTCTACCGATTAAAAACAGATGTCATTTTAACGGGAAATAAGGACTGTTGATTTCTTTCAGGCGTGATTGCTTTTTTCTACGCATGTCAGAAATTTGAAATTAGTACCACAAGACAGGAAAAAAGTCAGTTTTTAGAAATTTTGTATATTTTCTCAATTGTACCATAAAATCTCGAAAATTCGTTAAAAATCGGCAAAAAAAAAAACATTTATTTTCCTTTATTTGTAAAGACATGTGTGATGACATTGAATTTTCGGCGATTATGAGAGAATGTAAAGCAGGTTTGTGGTCAGAAACGGAATTTTTATACAGGACCAAAAAGTTTTTAAATATCAATTTTTGAGCTACGATTTTTACGCCATCCGACGTAAAATGTCATTCTCTTTCAGAATATGTCTTTATTTTTTTTTTTAATTTCGACAATAGGAAGGGAAGATAATTAATTGTTCGGTAATTAATTCCAGAATTTTTTCCAGAACATTTAATTCCAAAATTCCGTGCATTTTTTTTGCACGCCAGGCCACGTGACACGGAAAGAAAAAGAGATGCATTGTTATTATACTAGGGTTTAATAATCGCAGTACAAATATTTTTTAACTATTGATTCTACGAGTTTGGTTATTTTGCATCCGGATGTTATTTCGTACGCTGATTCATAAAATCTAAATTAAAAAAAAAAAAAAAATCGGACCATAATTTTCCGATTTATGAAAAAACTGATTTTTAAACTTATAAAAGAGATGCTTTTTTGCACAGAGAATTGAAGCGAATTTGTTAAAATTAGGAAAACTAAAGAACCGATCGCTTTTAAACTTTGAAATAGTTTATAACACATAATAAGGATTTCATAATGTTTTGACAGAAATATTAAACGAAACCCTATGTGCGATATGCGATCACACTTACCCACTTGTTAGCAATAAACTTAACTATATTTATCAGTTATTACTGACTGTAGACGTGTGTTCAAATTAAAAGCAAAGCATTTATGACTAAACTCTGAAAACGCCTCCCACGTGCTCAACTAAATGTGTAGGTTTAATGGAATTTTTTACTTTGAATGACGCCGAAGTATCTCGAACGCGTTCTAAGAAAGATGCAGAATAAAAACAGAGTAAAAGTAAACGGCTGATGATCTTTTACAAAAGTCATTATAACAGATATGTATACCTGAAACATTTTAAATTAGATGGTTTAGATTAGTCGATCCTTCTGTGTTAAGAATGATTTACTTATATTTTATTTCATATAAAAATTAAAAGTTTTGTTCAGAGGCACAGTAAAACAAGTTGGACACCAGGATAAAATTTCCCAGATTTGGCATTTTAAAATTTCTTAGACATTTAGAGACTCTTCTTTTAAAATTTCGTGACAATGTTGTATTATCAATCATCAGAGATAAAATTGAATAGTTTTATTCTCATATTTATTGTTCTCCGACATATTTTAAAATGGTTATTTTTTCCTAAAATGACAGTAAAAGTTACTTTTTTATAAAAAGAAACTTTTGAGAGTATATTTTAGTTAATTTAAATTCAAAATACCTATTAATAAACTAAAAGTCAGTGTATAGTTAATATACATTATTCAATTATATATACATTATTCAATTTGTTCTTCAATTTCCAGCTACATAGTTAATTAATTATTAAGAAATGCGTATGATTATTGGTTGTTATAAAGTAATAAAAAAGTAAAAGTCAAAAGTATAAATATTTATGTTTCGTTTTGAATTAAAAGTTATATACACACAGATACCACATATGTGTATATGTATAGTAAATATGCCTATATTTCGTATCCCCAGTCTTTTTTAGGCCCTAAATGTTGTAATTTTCAGTAAAAACCTACCAAATTTGGATTTTACATAAACTAATTACCACGCACATAGAAACATATGCAAATATTTCGTACAAAAAATTTAACAATGCGAAAAACTGTTTTTCCAAAATTATCTAAAAATGCAAAAGGAAAAAAATGGCACCAATTTTATTCCACCAAAAAATCCAATACGCCGAGGCTTAACTTATAACTAAATCCAAATTTATTTCTAAATGAGTAAGTAATTTAACTTACATTAAACTAAGGCACAAAGAAATGTTCTAATTATCAGTAGAATAATTACATAACGAAACATTAGCCATCCAAACATGAGGAAAAAATTTAAAAGTTTTTCATGAAAAAGCATTTCTTATTTCGAACTGCAAGGGAGAAGAAATTGGGACCACGCTGCTTCCCAATATAAGAACTGCAAGGGAGATGAAATTGGGACCACGCTGCTTCCCAATATGGCGGAACTTCAGTTCCCATAAGATGAACTGAGCGTCCTAAAACTCACTAGATGCTACTGTCAGCATCTTACCCACGTAAAATAAAATGCGCTTTAATAAGAAATAAATACTTAGAGTAGAGTAAATAACGTTCTACTAACGACGTAATAAGGATTGAGATTTTCTTGAAATAGGAATTTCGGTGTCTTTAATTTATGTATGCGTCTTGGCGAACGAAACTATCAATATCGACCGCTTTTACTTTCCGTCCCCTGTGCCTTGTGTCATAAGGGGCCCCACTTTCGCTGAAGCGGAGAAGTTAAGGGGGACGAAATATGGGCACTTTACCCTATGCGTGTTTGCTAGAAATGTGTTTCTGTGTACGTATAACAAATTTTTAATTATATATATACTATATACATTATATGTATTAATCATTTTAAAGTTATTTTTAAGTCATCTTCGTTTTCGGTAGAAAATACGAAGAAAACCAATAATCGGTTTTGGTTTTAAAACTTTCTTTCTTTCAAATACTGCTTTTAGTCTATATATATATATATATTTTTAAACAGAACTTCTGCATGGCCTAAAATGATAAGGAACAATATTTGAAACTTTTTAAAAGCATATGTTTTGCTTAAATTATCGATTTATTAAGTAGATATTACGTACACATAATAGAAAATAACTTTTATATACAATATTACATCTACTCTCTCTATATAAAAAACTAATATAACGGTTTTATGAAACGAATATATGTTGAGATTTTATGACTAGATATTCGCATACTTTTTTTCTTTTTTTGACGCCTGAATGTGGGGTTTGTAGAACATTGGCTGTAATTTAATTTTAGCCTGAAGTTGCAGTTACCCACAGCATATTTTCTTTAAGATACTGTACTATGTAACATTTGTAGTTATTTTACTGGGTTGTACAAAATAATACGATTAAACTTCCGTCTATGGGTGGTCATTACTTAAAACGTATTTTAGTGTTATTTTAAATTCTACGAAATCTGTATATGATAAAAAGACTTGGTGCGACATGTTCTCTATTGTGTATATGGGGTGTGACATTTATAGTTATTAGACAACAACACACACTAATTTAGATGGATCACACATTATCGCCAATTACTGTGTGAAGTCATATTTTCAGCGTGCTTTCATTAACTAACGAGATTGCGCCCGCCAAAATTTCACGGAATAAAAATTTTAATAAGGAACAGTTAGATAAATGTACAATAAACTTAAAAAAAAAACGTGAAAAAATATTCTTACTTTGTTTTATCTAACTGCAAAAACAATTATTGTTTAAAACTATAGTTATCCTGACACTATTTTTGTTAATTTTAATTTTTGACTATAAAATTAAACTCCATTTGTCTAACCTTTCGCTTACAATAAAGAAATCCCTTTTACTTGTAATAATTAGCTTATAATAAAGAAAAAATAATAAGGAAGCGTTAGATAAATTTACAATAAAGCTACAATAAAATAAAACCAAAATTACTCTTACACTGGTTATTATCAAAATAGAAACAATATTTTAAACTAAAACCTATTTAATATAATACATTTCTATTGCTTTTATCTTTTCACATAATTGAAAAATGAAACTTGATTCATCTCACCGGCACCAAACTCTCAAACGTACTTATCCTACATTTATTCAATATATTGTAACGCGCTTTATTTTATTAAGAAAAAAAAATTTCAGAAAAAAATGGCGTTTTGTTAGCTAACGAAAATTTTGCATATGTATTGATTTTCATACTCACAGGATGCCTTAATAATGCCCTCATCGCAGAAACAGCCGATTTGGAAAATTACGACTTTTAGACGTATTACTAGAAAAACATTTCAGTTTATCAATCATGCTCACTTATGTATAAATATGAAGTTATTTTCAAATCCTAAAGCATTTCACTTCTTTCCACAATTAAGGGCGTAAACATAGAACGGTGGAACAACAATGTGGAAAAACGCCTTAAAAAACATTTTCATTCAAAGAAATTGAAATAAAATTATTTAAGTTCGTAAAAATGACAAATTTTTTTCACTAAATTTGAATTCGTCATTAAACTTTTAAGAACTTACGGACTTAAATTCATTAAAGAGAAATCAAAAGTTGTTGAAAATGTCTTCTATATAACTTTCAACTTTAATTAAATGGTATTTTGTAAAGTAAACTACATGCTGTTTCTTAAACATGACGTTATTTTCCAAGAGAAACATACTGCATTTTTTCATTTAGGACCTTCTGCATTGTAAGATATATTTAAGTGTACGCCGTGCTTATTCTAGGCATAAAAATCATTTAAAACAATGAAAATTACGTTATTTATGCAAATTTTAGTAAAACGTTGCACTTTTCTATCGAAAACCTTCTTAAAATGATATGGCTTTCATAGGTGAAGCATTTTCTTCCTTTGGCGGTTTTGACACTAATGGAACGGTTCCCTTTACGGAATGATCTGAAAATGGCGATAGAACAATATCTTTAAATGGATTTATTTTTAAAGCCATTTAAGTTATAGGTCTAAGACATGGATTTTTTACTTTATGGTTTCAAGCACTAACTATTCAGAATATGTATATATACATTAATAATTATTAAAACATAGCGGAACAAAGATATAATAATTCACATTAATACCTTTTTGCGGAATAGAAGAAACCTAATTGTCACAAATTTGAAAAAAAAATTAATGCCTTACAATTTTAAATAAATTATTAAAACGGAAATATTTTGAAATGATGTTTTTTTTAGTACTGGCTCATTGTCACCTGAAAATAAGTGAAGTGATCCAAATTCGGTTACTCTCCCCTACAGATTATTGTTAGTGAAACTGAAGTAAATTTCAAAAAAGTTTTCTTTCTGCATACCAAATCATGAACTTTAAATAAATTATTGCTAAGTTCACTTTCTTCACAAATATGTCAGATTTGTTATGGGAGTACATTTCAGTTATCGTCTCCACTAGAAGATTAATTAGGAACAAATTTCCAAAGTGTGAATTTAAAAAAAAAAATGTGTGTCGATTGCGCAAGAAGGCTGAAGGAGGTAAAGCCCTTTAGTAGCTATGTGGAAAATAGTTTTTAGAAATATGTGGAAAATAGTTTTTTAATTAATTAGAGCCCGAGTGTAATTTTTTTTTTCTCTTGAGTTCTCATACGAACTGCATACATTTGAGAAGATAACTTTACAATTTGAAAAAAAAAAAAAAAGTAAATGTAATAATATATAAAAAATATTGTTCAAATATTCGCCAAATAAAAACTTCAAAATTTGATGAAAACGCCTTACAAATGATTGAAAAAAGAACATTTCTTGCTCTATTTAAAGATTTTAAATTTAAAAAAAATCATAGTTTAAGAAAATTTTGCGTTTTTTTTTAATATGGAAAGTATTTTTCTGTAACCATATTCTTTTCTTTGAATAATTTGTATTCGTAATAAATAAAACATTTTTTTCGCGATTCATTTTATTTATTTCTGTATAAATGTTTTCGTGGAACTCTTACAATCCACTCACATCTGCTTCCATTTTTGTTAAATCAGCTAATGATGTAGTCTTTTGAAAAAACACCATTCCTTACCATAATGCGAAAATAATGATATATTCTCTTCGTATGCTTTTACAAATATCAATGTCTTGATGCACTTAAACGATATTTTTTATGTTTATGCAATGCTATAAAAATTTTTTAAATAAAATATTCACATTTTAAAACAGATTCTCCGCAAATGTAGAAACTTGTATATTTTATACATATAAGAATCATGATAATCGCACATACATAGCACAGTGTTTGACGGCATTATACCGCAAGTAAAGAAAAAATCATTAAAATACCGATTATTTTTGTATAAATTACATTTCTTATGTACAGTAAAGATGCGTTTGGACTCTTTCTCTAGCACATTGATTTGAAATCTGAACACACCCGAATAAAAAAAAAAAAAAAAAAAAAAAAAAAAAAAAAAAAGCGTCTTCAGAGTTCTTGCCCTATACTAAAAGCACGCAGTAGAAAATTGTTAATTAAATTTTAAAATGATTTGAAGATTAATTTTATAGTTGAAATATCTCTTATTGAATAGAAACAATTAATAATGCTAACCAATTCCACACGTCAACATTTCGTAATTTTCATGACTTCTGCACTCTAAATCGAAATGTCTTAAATTCAGACACTTAAGTGTCTGAAACGGAGTGTTCAATTTTCAGACATTTTAAAATGTCTGAATTTTTTCAGACACTTTTTGCGTCTGAATTTTAGACACTTCAAACGTCTGAATCGCAGCCATTTTTTTAAAGCATTATACGTAGCCATGTTTGACCACGTTGATCCTGGAAAAGTATATGGCCATTATTCTGCCCTACTCCCCCCCCCCACACACACACACAGCCTGATTTTAGGGGCTCCAAAATATGGTATGCAATTTTCATAAAGCTGATAATTGAAATCTTTTTCGACTTTGTACTGATTATAATCAATATTTTGAATTTATAGAGTAGAATAAGATTAAAAATTAAAATATTTGTCACAATACAGTAAAACCTCTCAATAGTAGGCACCTTAGAACCGTGGAATTTGTTCGCCATTCGGAAGTGTCTGTTTTTGTGAGGTAAAAAAAATATAAAATATGTGCATGTTGTTAATAAAAAATGTGCTTCTTAAATAGTTGTGTCCTCTATGTAGGAGTGTCCGTTATGGAGATTTTACAACAAAACTTTCATAGGACAATTTTCTTCAGCGAACACTGACCTTTTTCAAGATAAATACATTTTTTTTTACCTCATAAAAGCGAACACAATCGAATAGCAGGCAAATTCAACGTTTCAAAACGCGTTCAATTCGCGAGGTGGCCGCGATTGAGAGTTTTTACTGTATTTATTTTTTTATTTAGTTTTTAATCTAATTCTACTTTTAAAGTTCAAAATGCTGATTATAATCAATACAATGTTGAAACACATTTAAAATATAAGCTTTAAAAAAAAATCCATATCGAATTTGGAGCACGTAAAATCGTAGGTGGGGGGGGGGCTGCCCATGCTTTAATCAGGCCCTCCTTCTGGAAAAAGTCCAACCCTGTATTATGATTCGATAAATGTACGTGTCAGTTTTAAGTGCAAAATCTAGCTATATGCAAATAAATATTTTATAAAAATTTACCTCTTTACTTTGTATTCATTTTTAATTTCAAATTACTTTTTAACTAAAAGTAATCAAAAAATCAATATTATATAATTATTTCAACTGAAATATATCTGTATATTTTTACCGCATTCTTACAATTACGTTAACGGTACATGATGATATGAATTTAAGAATCTAAAAATAATCATTAAAATTTAACATAGTGACTAGAGATAACGCGAGATCCTTTTTTCTAAATCTTTGTTGACATCAACAAATTTTTTTCTTCTTCAACGTCTACATTAGTGACGTCAATTTCCGTTCAAACAATCAAGCTGTGGTTTTGACTTTTGAATCATAAAAAGATTATATGTTGACTATTTTCAGTATGGCAAATGAGATATTTCTAAAATACTCGGAAACACTAAAATTATAGCAAAGGGAAATCTTTTAATTAGAATGACCGGATTTAATGAGTTTTATCAGTCAAAACATTTTAAAATAAATAAATGAACACAAGTAATTCGCTGTATTAAATATATGGGGGAATCAATGAATGGAAGGATGTTCGAACTATATTCTTTTTTTTAATTTATGATGTACACACTATGAGGCAGAAGAAAACTTCATTAGACAAGAAAAGCATAAATAATAAATAAAAGCAGCTATTAACAGGAATGTTTACTATAAATGCTTTTGAATTCCAGTACACAACACATAATAAATCTATCAGAAATGTAAAAATCGATGTAAACATTACAAATGCTGCCGCATTAAATGCTTATAAAAATATTCTATACGTAAATAAATAATTAAAAAGGGTACTTCAGAGTAATAATTACACCAAAAAAATACTATTAAGGTAGTCTTGATGGTAATTAAGAAGTATGAACCAATCAACAGGCGATGTCACTGCGATTTTTAAAGTAATGGCTACATAAGAAAAGGCTTAGGAAGGTGTAAAATTAATAAATTCAGTAACCGCTAATATACACCATGCAGAGACACCAAAATTTATTTTAAAGATAACATTGGATAGAAAATAATACAGAAATATGATTGCAGATGATTTGAAGAGTAGAAATTTAAATATTAGCAAAATAAAATTTTAACATGGAAATACCATAGGCAAAATGCTTTGAACATGTTTTGGCATAACTCAGGAACTAATAAAGCTATAGACTCGTGTGAGGTCTTCATTTAAAGAGAAAACAATCACAGAGAGTTTTAAATACATAGTTAAGACCCCACTTACCTGGGAAAAGGTCTGATTATTCCAAAAGCACATTCGCCCAGAGGACGTCCGGATTGGAGGCTACGTTAGTATCCGTTAGTTAGGCAGACTTGGATATTTAAAAAATAAAATCCCCTTGCATATCCGACTAGCTCTGTTAAAAGAATGGAAAATTTCCATCCTGAAAACATAGCCCGCCAGACAACAGTTCTCTTTACAAATTTGACGAGATGAAGAACACTGTATTAGTTTTATAGATAAATATTAATACGGAGTACCACTATGTCGATAGAAATTAAATCCCGGAACTTCACATTCCGCAAAAAACAATCAAGTCAGAATAAATTATTAGTTAAAATGTACGCGTACATAAAAACAAACATTCAGTTTGAATTACAAACGAACATCGAGTTCGAAAGGAAGACGCATGCGCAACTGAGAGTGCCCCCTGGTGAATGCGGAGCGGAGTTAAAAAGTGTCTTAAAATTAGACACTTGCAGATTTTTTAGACACTTTTATCAGTTCGTGTACACTATGATCATAGTAAGACACTTAGGTGTTTTAAATTAAGACATCTATTGTGACTGAATTTTCAGATTCAGACACTTAAGTGTCTGAAATTCTTTTTCAGTCACATATGTATCTTAATTTAAGACGCCTTTATTTGCAGTGTGTTTTCCAGCAATTTTGGAAACCAACTGCAAATAGAAAGCTAGGATAGACAAGGGTTGTCATGTGGTTTCTTAGTATTACTAACACTGACAATACAAAGACTTGAATATCAGATATAATATTTCTTATAAAATTCTATCTATAACAATTCAATTCCTTTACAAACGGATATGTTAAGTATTGTAAAACTTTTTTAAAAACTTAGAAAGCATTCATGTTTCTAAAATAGCAAGGTTTTCTTTTCTTTTTCCGAGTTTTGAATATTTTTTTCAATTTGACTCCGAACCCGAAATCTGAGCCCATCTCATTTTTAATACACACGAGGCCGAAAATTACAAGTCATAAGCGAAATCCAAACTTTTGAGAAATGTTTCAATAAAGCAAAATATGTTGTATGCTTTAAATTAGCTTTATGCAATAATTAAAATTAATTATATGGAATGAAGCAAATTTGAAGTAGGGAAATTTTATTTATTAGCTGTGAAGAGCAGCGTAAATTTCTGATTACTTTACTAAATCCATCAATGTTTACGGGTTATTTTTTGCATAGGTAATTCATATCTAGAGAGTATAAAGGCACTTTTTGTGCTCTTAAAAAGTCTGTCAGATGTGATTTGCATTAATATCTTCCCCTTCATGTTCTGTGTTCTGAAGGAAATACTGCTGAATAGCCCTTTTGTTAATTCTAAATATTTCTTAGCGCCAGAGATACAAAGCACTCCAAGGTATTGGAATAGTACATTTAATGAGTGATTTTGATATCTTCATGAACAAAAGCAAGCTGTGTTTTGCAATTGAATAGATCCATCCTATTCAATAAGCGACTGAAGTTTTTGGCATATTTGATAATGGCTAGTCGATTAATAACATACCTCGATCGAATTAAATTGCTGCGTCTATTGTGCAACTGATCGATTTTTATAATTTTGAAAACCATTTTACCGTTTGTCAAAAACGAACCTCTTCATTTGTACTATTCAAATTTGAAGTGTTGTCCACCGTACGATTTTTATACTGAAAAAAAAAAATCTGTATTTTACAAGAAAAGTACTTGCACCCATCTGCCAACACAGTTTCTCAAAAAATTACAAGCTACTTTTTTTAAGAATGCTGTGAAATTTCTCAAGTTTAGTAAAAGCAGCGTTGCTATTCGCTGCGTTCGATTTTTAATTCACTTGTTGTTTTAATTCGCTTTAAAAGAATGGGTGATTGAATTCAATTTCACAGCATCGGTGCTTAAAAAAATACAAGAAAAAGTGCAAGAAAAATCATGGTATTTTACAAAAAAAGTTCCTGGCACCCAAGCTGCCAACACAGTTGCTGTGAAATTTACAAGGTGCTTTCTTTAAATTTCTCAAGCCTGTTAAATTTCTCAAGTCTGGTAAAAGTAGAATTGCTATTGGGTGCGTTCGATTTTTACTTCACTTGTTGTTTGAATTAGTATTCACAGCATTGGTGCTTGAATTCGATTTCGCAGCAATTGGACTTTAAAAATTAAAAGATGAAGAGCAGGAAAAATCACAACCTTTTCTTACAGTGTACTTTTTTTGCCGCCGATATCTATGGAACTGTTACACAATTTGACGAATTCTCTTCCAGTTAAGGTCCATCTTGTTTCCAGATATTTTTAAGCAAGAAGTGCGGGATGCTTCCGGAAAAAAAGGAGAAAATTTCACAGCACCTGATACAGCTTTTATTGGAACTTTCAATTTCCGAAAGATCTCTTATTGCCTCATTCTTTCAAGATGTGGTGTGATTTTTATAGGAGACTGTTATCACAATGATTAAAAATCCTGTTTTAATGTTTATTTCTCATGTAGAGATAATGAAATTTTACTGGTGGAGTTTTGTGGCTGCTGGAGTTTTTTCAATGATTTTCTGTATGAACTTTGTTCGTTTTTTTTCAACCTATATACTATCGTATGTAAAAATGTTTTGATGCTCTGTGGGATTTGTTTTATTTATTTTTATTATTTATCAATGAAAATTACCTTTATGAATATCATTTATGAAGAAAAGGAACTGCTGGTTTAAGGAACCAATTAAATGGATTTGTCTTTATACTTATGAGTTCTTAACGCGTCACGAACACTTAAAAGTACGATAGACATTTTCGCATAAATTATTTTAGTTCTAAAACCGGAAATGGTAGAACTATCACAACAAGATATTGAATAATTCACTTTAAGGGACTTGGAATAGGTACACTTTTGTGTCTCGTAAAATAGAACGCATTTTGCTACTGTTTGTTTTAATGTTAAGATTGAATTTGAGCACTTCGAGATGACCTGGCATATCTTAAATAATCCAAAAGAATTTTAATATATATTTTAAAGAGGAGATCATCTATACAGCATTTTACGAACTTTTAATTTTTGACACCATTGTAAATTAAACATTAATATTATATGCCTAGTATAAAAAAGATATTTCAATTTAATATCAGAATTAAAAATTTTAAAAATTGTTTTTCTGGCAAACATTATCTGAAGGATCTAAATTACCAAAAGGAAAAAAAAAAGAAAAAAAGAATGTACAATTTAAGAATCTATTGTATGCATTAGGCAGTTCTAACTAAGTATCGATCACTTGTCATCACGTTTGACGAATCATGCGCCGTATATGATCTGGTGAACAAAATAAAAACAGAAGAATGATGTTTTGTCATTAATTAATTAAAACCGCTACATAAATGTTCTGAAAATTGTTTATGCTTTCAAAACAACCAGTTCGTTCACTGAACTACGTACTAGAATAAAATAGGCCGCATGATTCTTTTCCTATTTTTAGCCTAATATTTTTAGAAAGTATGATAAATTTAAGACTAAGGAGGTGCCTTATATTGGAGTTCGTTAACTGTCTACCAGTTTTGAACATATTGATATTAGAGGGACCTTTAGGATGGTCTTTGGAATAGAAAGTGATCTCAGTTACTTTCTCGTAGGTATCCACTGCATTGGATTCGAACCCGCGAACATTCGCCCAAGTTTTTTATATTGTGTGTCGCAGGCTGATATCTGGATTGAATTCCGGAAAAGACCAGATGGTAATTTACAGACAAGAAATGAAAAAAAAAAATATGAGTTGCGTCAGCCATGGTGTTCAAAAAATGGAAGCAGAGAAAAGGCAGCTTTTCTTAAATTTATGATTTAAAAATTATTATATCGAAATTTGTGCTTCGCTGTGCATGAGATCAGATAAATTTATACCTGCTTGACCAAAGTGTGTAGCTCCTAGCCGAGGTCTCTTGCATAGACTACATGGAGGTACGCGAACATGCAAACAGTTCACTTTATTATTAAGAATTTATCCAAATAAAAATATTATTTGTACTTCAATCAATCTTATTAGCACCCGATATGATATTTCTTTTGGGACAACAATTAAAGTACCATCCTTAAAAAATAAGGTCCCGTTACATAAGACATCCGCAAAACGAAGCAGACATATCATTGTACCGTTAAATACTGTTAATCTCTGCTGCAATTTTTTAAACTTCTAAGCATCGCACATTTTCAAATTTTACCCTTTCGTATAGGGAAAAGAAAAACATTTAACTGCAGTTTGTTAAGAAACGCATCTCAATTTATTTTTGAGATATTATTTTTTTGTAGGTTTTAATCATATTTCCGCATTTGTGGCAACTGAAGTGCTTAATTTCTGCAGGAAATAAAAAGAAAATAACAGATTTCTGTATCTTTTTATGGCATTTTCGAATAACAACTGAACAAAAATGTAATTAAAATACGTATTATTTTGAAAAATTATAAATTTCTGATAAAATATAGAGCTATTATAAACCATTTTAATTTAAGATATCTAAATTAATGTTACAAGCAGATGAAAGCATATGAATAATTAGATACACGATTTTTTTTTGTCGAGTTTATGACATCGCTTTTTGCTGGGTATGTGTATTATTCCGTGATAGTGACGATGCATACATTTCAATAGACGTCGTTTAAGACTGGATCGTAAATGTCAATATTCAGAGAATTCAAATGATGTCATTTTATATAAAACAAAAGTATATTTTAAGTCTTTAAACTGAAATAAGTTTTCTAGAAGTACATCGTTTTCAGACCAGCGGCTTTGAAATTCTTCACAGATGAAAATGCTTCACTTTTGAAAATAACGCAATTGAAATCACGCACTGATAAAATGCAAAGTTTTATAAAAATTTAGAGTGTCTTTCTAGAAGAGCAGTGACCTTTAGGTTAAAATAATATTTGTTTGAGAATTAGACTAACCAATAAAAGATGCATTTTTATTGTAATTAATTTTGTAGGTTTATTATATATTAATGAAACAGTTCCTTCTTAAACGTTTACTTTCGTCGAAATTCGACGGATTCCACATCACAATAATATATATATATATTTCCTGAATGGGGGGCGACACTAAAGTCTGAAAAAGCAGAATTTCTGCTGCCTGCCTTTCTATGATTTTCCTTTTATCTTATAAAAAAAGTTTAGTACTTCAAAAATATCTATTCTTTGTCATCGCTATTATTTTATGAAATTTACAAGCCTTAGGGATAGACTTTTGGAAAAATATAATTTCATCATTCCATTTTTTGTTTAACATTAATTTAATTTATTATTTCTTTAGAAGCTTAAGGTGCATTGTCATACTTTCGTTCATCCGTCATTATCGGGCTGTTTTTGAAAAATCACGGAATTGTTCTGTTCATTACTCTATAAATGTATAGCGTCTAATCGACTACTCTAAATTCTTAAATATATATAGTAACAAATAAAGTTATAAAATTACAATTCACTTTATCGAATAAATTAAAAGTTTTTAGAACGTTTTTCCATATATAAACTGAAAAACATCTTTGTCGAACAATTTGCTTAAAAAATGGTATATTACGAAGTCCTTAAATTCTGTGAATATATTCATAGAAATTTCTCATTAAACACAATCGCTTGTATTGATGTATTTGCTCTATTTTCTTTCCATAGAATTTTTTTATTTCAATTTTCTTCAATTTTAGTCTCTCTCAGCCAGCGCTTTTGCTGAAACACCTCAACTTCTTAGCGACGAAGTCCTATTTCTTTCATTATGCAGTTTTCAGTCGTCGTTAAAATGTTTTGTTAATTTTTGTATAGCTGAGAAATACGTGCTTTTATTTCCTATAATATGATATTTTTATTAATTTATCTGCTTTTTCATTAATATCGTGGGACTTATGAACGTGGGATTTCCGAGTAACCGACGCATTTCCCAACCGATAAGCTCATTAACCTAAAATTTTATTTCATTGTAAAAGGAATATTGTTATTTTTTTTTTCAAACTGAAAAAAACAATTTGTTAAATTGTAACTAAGAATATATATTCACTATCGGCTGTGTTCATAACTGGGTCTGAATATAATAATTGCCATCATGACTACAATGTCCTTTAAATTGAATGTGAATGCCATTAATGGTTTTTAACCCGGACTACTTGCGTGTCGGTCTTTTTGTGGGTCATATAAATTATTTTTTCCTAACTCCTATCGCCTTAAAAATGCAATGGATAAATATCGTGTAGCTGACTTTAGATGTTTCTCCACAACCATAGTGAAGTTACAAGACAGCTCTGTTTTTCCTTCAGGTACATTTTTACATGCAAATTTGAAATTGGTGGAAATGTCTACGCAATGTTCACTAATGTCAGTTCATTTTAACTCTTTTTGATTATTCCAAATCTCATGCATTAAATGTTTAATTTAAATAAACTGCAAATTTATAACTTTATTGAAATATAATGTTCGAATATTAAAAATGTTTCTTGTTTTACGTTTTCTGTATGCGGGAGACCGGCGGCAAAAAGATCGAGTGCGACTAATAATGTTCTGAAAAAATACACGCCTACTCTCGGTTAAAAAGAATTTTTCTACCACATCACATTTAATTAAGCAGGCTATTTGGATATGCATCTGACTTCGGAAAATTAAACACAATCTCAACATTATCGTAGGATATCATATTTAGCCGCTAAACTGAAGAATAAAAACGAAAACGAACATTTTTATTTTTCGTAAACCATAATATTAATATCGGGTAATTGGTTGTATCAAAATATGATCATTATTGTATGTTATATTAAGTTTGTTTTACTCATTTTAACGTTTTGTGTTACCTTGTTGAGAGAAAACATTTCATGATATGTTAGTTCGTGATATAGTATCTACTTCTTTTTTCTTAATTATTATTTTTTATGCCTAATAATGTTTTCAAATTTTTGAAAGTCACAAAAAAGATTTTTTGAAAAAAATGAACGCTTCGAGATTCGAAGAGAATAATGATTCTTTACTATCGGAACTAGGTACTTTTTGAGTCAACAATTTATTGCTATCGGAACTAGTTACTTTTTGAGTCACATATATTTAAGACAAAAATTCTACTGGTGTTAGTTAAATTGTATTTAAAAAAAAACTGCTCAAATTTAGCAATATAAGATTCTTAGACAACTGTATTAAATTGCCTTAAATATTCTTACGTAATATCTTTCTACATCACATTTATTTCAAATAGAAATATCATGCCTTACTGCCATTACATTTGACGAATGACTTTTGTTCAGTATCTTGAAATGAAGCTCAATTTGGAATTAAGTTAAATCTCAGAAAGAGAATTTGGTAGATAAAGCAAATAAAGTTTTAAGCATTTATACGATGGTATTAATACGTCTCTTCTATTTATTCCAAATAAAACTAAAGCACACACACAATGAAAAGATTCACTAAAGTTTCCTAAGAACAAATAGTTCAGTAGATTGTATCTTTAGCTGGATATAATAAATAAATAACAAACTATACATATAGTTATTTAAAAAGAATCTTTTAAAGTATTTTATATTTTTATGTATGTATAATTTATGGTATTTTCGGGAGGAAAAATCCAAGCATCATACAGTAAATCACAGCAAAATTTCTATTAAAAAAATCAGATGATTCATAAGAAAGAGAGAACAAATTTTACCTTTATTAATTTACTGTAGTTATCGGCAGATAAATGAAAATATCCTTGTAATGTATTTTCATCTTCCATGTATTTATTACTGTTATCTAACTGTGAAGTTTTAAATACTATTTGGTCTATTCTATGAGCATATCTGAAAGTTCTTCAGGTCTTATCCTTTATAGTTATGTATAATCTTTATCCACTTTTCCAGCAGATAATAAATATAAATTTATATTGAACCAGAGAATTGATTTAACAAATGCGTCTTGTTTCTGTCTTTTCCTTATTTATTTTTTATTATTAAGCAAAAATTCTAGTTTGGAATATATTTATTCAATCTGAAAAAATTCAGAAGGTTGGCTTTTATGCAGATCATAAATCATAAATCATAAATCATAGATCATAAATCACTTGTCATTATCAAGATGGAGGTTGGTGCAATATAATAGAAATGTAAAAATAACACAGTTAAAAGGATCAAAAATTTTTAATTTTAAGCATACCAGTTTCGGTAGCATATAGCGTATCTTCCTCAGTGCTGAGGCGCTGAGCACTGAGGAATGTATGGTCTATGCTACCGAAACCGGTATGCTTAAAACTTAAAATTTTTGGTGCTTTTAACTATGTTATTTTTACATTTCTAATAAATCACTTGCTTCAGATGCAGGAAACAAAATGTAACAATTATAAAAGATAATATGGCTTTGATACTCTAAATTCAAAATAATCTTGGTTGGATGTAATCAAATACATTTTAGAGAAAAAATATATAATGAAGTAGCCTTTTAAAAATTTCCCTAATCAAGAGCATTCAAAAAGTTGCTGAAACTCCTATGTGATTAGAAGATATTTTTCTATTATTCGATTATTCTAATTGGTTTACGTCTTTTCACTGGAGAATTTCAGAAAATTGTAAATTTTTCACATTTTTAAGGGAAAAGTGCATACGGAAATTTCTGTTTCTAATACGAAAAAGTTCTACGCTGCATAGGTCCCGGAACATACTTGCGTTTTGACGGAAGTGTTGTTTTAGATTGAAGTGTTAGATTAGGAAATATTTTTTCCTTTTTTTTTTTGGGGGGGGGGGGGAGAGGGATAGTGAAAACAAAGTGGACATTTTGTGTTTTTACGAAACATAATCATTGGAAAAAATTAATTTACGGATCTTTCGAAAGCGGATAAAACATTCCTATTGGTTTAATTTTAATTTTAAATTTCTGATGAATCTATGTATATAATACGCTAAGGTACGTGGCGCGTAAAAATGGCTATTTCTCTTTTACCGATGGTAACGAGTAGTGTGTTTAGAACCTGCTAAACCTAACTTTATCTGGCTTCGTTATTTGCTGTTGTATTTTTCGCAAAAAGTGAGTTACATACGTTTACAATATTTTCATACAATTGTTTTTTGAAGATGCTTCAATGATTTTGTTGATGTAACAGCGTATTGTGATGCGACATTTCAATCATTGATCGGAGAAGCTGACACGTTGATGAGTAAAATCCGCTTTTTTGCACAAATGAGATTACAGCTTGAAATTTACGAAGAAAACAACGGCGAACCGACTAAAAAAAGAGCCATTCGAAATGAAGTTGATAGGCTTAAGCGAGCCACAGAACGTTCAGATCAACGGCAGAATGGATATATCCAGCTGGGGCGAAACTGTGTGAATTCACAATTGCTAGTGAACATCCCAGTTCACAGTGTACAACAGAGTGTTCCAGGGAATCATTTACAGTAAACATCCGATACTGCACATCCCAGTGTTTACATCTCGGTGCACAGCTGTGGAAATGTGACTGGGGTGTGCGATTTTTAGCTCAGATGCTCTGCGCGGGATCAGTTAGTATAAGAATATTTCCAATAGAGGCATAATCAATTTTACCGTTATTTAATTATCACGTCTCAGACAGGCGCAAGGATGGAATCTAGTAAATAAATGGCACCGAAACTATAGTTGCTGTACTTATTATCTGAAGGAAAAAAATATCCTGCAAACATTTTTCATAATCCGTGTGTTTCTGTCTTACTGATAACTATGGTATTTCAAATTATAGCTTATCTACTAGATTAGCATAATTTAAAAACTTTTATGACATAATCTTAATACATGGTGATTTATAGTTTAAATCATGAGTACAACGTGGTTTAAAACACGAGGTATTGCAAAACAGTCCCTGATATTTTCTGTGTTTTATTATACATCTGTGTTTTATTATACATCTGTGTTTTATTATAAGAATGAAATGTCTAGGAATTAGACATTTTCTCTTTTAAGATGAACAAATAAAATACGTTTAGCTTAATGCATAAGAATTTTTGAATAAAATTTGTTAGTACTTTTCAAAACAGAACCATGTATATATACATACATATATATAAATTTAAAAATTCCTTATTTATTGGATTCTGTTTTTGCATATGGTATCAGACAGTTATATTCATGTTTACACTTATAGATTAATTTTTTGTCATATTAATTCACAGGTAGAGAAATAAGGTCTTAGTCGAGTGTGACAGCACTATAATGTTTTGTTAAATAATTTCATATATTATGATTTTACGCTATGTGGTACACCTTGAATAGTTCCTTCTGAGGAACAATTTCACTGGCAACAAGTTAAGGCTCTTCTCCCTGCCGGTGAAGGCACTTTCGAGGTAATTCTAATCCTATGGGGAGAAATTTTTCTAATATTTCGTTGGATTTCGACATTTTTTAATATTTTTTTTTTGTATTAGATAGCCGAGATCCGTCTCTACATCGTATCTTTTTTTTTTTACTTTTTCGATTTTGCTTGCAGATATTTTTTAGAATGACATTTTCATTTTCAGAACCGGTTTTGAAAGTGAAAGTAATTTTATAAAAAATGCCTGCGACCAAAATCGAAAAAGTAAAAATGGTGTGATGTAGAGACGGACCTCATCTATCCAATGCAAAAAAGAAAAAAAAAATATTTAAAAATGTCGAAATACAAACGAGATATCAGATAAATCATCCCCATAGGAATAGCATTAGCTAGTGAGTGTCTCCTCTTTCAGGGACAGGAGATTTAATAATTTTGATTCAATTACTTTTCAGAGTTTGGAAAAAATCCATATAGTTCCTTAAAACTATATTGTTCGGAATTTCTTAATACCTATAAACATAAAAAGAACATTCAGATTTCTTTAAATACCTTGTCAAGCTAACTAAATATTTTTACTTTATGTTTAGCCGAATTTTACCTTGGGAAAAAAAAGAGCTTTTAGAGAGGTTTTTGGCACCTTAGAATGTGTCATGCATTATATTATCTAAATATAATGAAATATAAGTGTAGAAGTCCGAAAAGTGATAAAATGGATTGTTGAAACATTTATCAAACAAAAAATATCCTTGTGAAGAAGAGATCTTTTTATTGGTAAGAGATAAGCGAATGTTTTAATTTAATTTTCCTTAGAGCGCTTTTACTCTGAGGTAAAAGTTGCTAAAGATTTCCGGTTTTTACAAGATTTCTGACATTCACTAATTCTGCGATAGTTACTACTTGTGTTATTGCAAATGATGCAAATATCATCCACTCGATTAGACGAATTCTCATTAATTAACAAATATCCAGGCCTAATTTACCAAAGTCTAAATGCACATTTAAGTTTGCGATGACAACTGAATGGCTACATTGAATTAATCGGGTGACCATAAGAATTTCAACGACAACTAAGTGGCTACCTGGAATCCATCGAGTGGGCATAATAATTCTCAGGTGTTTGAAATTTCTATGCAAGTTAAAGAAAATATATGTCTCTAAATGTGATGTTTAGATGAAAAACGTTTCGAAAGCTTTAAAACATAATTTAAATTATTATTTTTCTTTCCAGTTTATGACAAGCATCATTTTCAACTTACTTGAAGCTAAGTTATTGAACGTTTAACTTCCATATTTTATTAGTTTTATTAGTATCTTCGAGTTAATTTAAAGTAATCTCTAAATAAAATCGACAACTAGAGTGATTAATGAGACTTTTATTAAAAGGTACATTTTTCTGAAAGACATTGCTTAAAATTATCTTTCACTTTCTCAGAGAATATTTTAAAGTCGTTAATTTTTTTAATTATCGTTTCCGAGCGTGTTAATGATTTTACTTGCTGATGCTATTGATTTTCTACATATTATTAACTTTAATCTAGCTCATCACTTATTTTGAAACAAAAGTGATATATTTATCGAAACTTCAATTTCATCATTTTGTTTGAATCCCAAAATAAATGTGACTTTTAATGCATATAAAGAAAAAAAAACAATTTTGTTCAAGTTATTTGTTTAATTTTAATTATAATTTCTTCTATTATCATTTAAGAAATAAACACGACAAATATCGTAAAATGGTAGAATGTCAGCTAAAGTTTACTAATATCAGAAAAAGAAATCCTCACCAAGCTTGAACGATAGCAATATTTATTCACATTAGTTTACTTTGTTTCTTTTTAGATCAGTATTTTATTGCATTGAAAATTTTAATTTACATTTTTAATAAATAAATTTTTACCGTTACATTGTGTAAAAAGTGTAAAAAAATCGCAGAAAATAAAAATTTTTAAATCATCAAAAATGAATGAATTTACAATTCTTTAATGATATTTAAAAATGTATTATTTTATACTACACAGAAGAGCAATTATAGAAGTCGTAGTTTTTAAAAAATAAATATGCATGATTCGAAAAGAAAATGATATCGCGTATCGCAACATCTAATGTTACTTTTATATCTAGTGGTAATGATGCCTACATTGAAACGTGAATATTCAATATTAATGTATAAATATTATGCGCAAAAACTCTCTTGTAAGGAAACGTCTACTCTTTGTATGTTTACACAATGTGTCCAGTTGATAGAATCATTCCTTTTGAAAAAATCTTTGATTTTATTTTTTTGTGACTGTTCTTGACGAAATTTTATTGTCTTATTACATTTCGCAATACGACAAACAGATTCATACGTAATTATTCAGTTTAGAATTGCAAAGTTCTATCTATAGTAGGCTTACAGCCTTTCATGCTTTCATTTCTTTTAAGTTTTGAAAATACTTTAAAATTTTAGAGATTATAACTAAGCTTTTTGAAAACTCATGGTGTCTCGTTTGTAAGTATCGAAATCATAGTATTGTGCGCTTTAGAGTTTAATGAAACGACCGAGTAAGAATATTGTGTCGGGTAATTGTTTTACTGAACTTTAGACTTTTATCCAAGACGTTTGTTATTGTGTAGAATACGTACTGCAGAAATATGATTCATAACGTTGTTTTAAAAATTCAGCAGTGTTCCACAAGCAAGATTTTATTTAAATATCTATATTTAAAAAGTAAAGTTTCTTTGTTTGTTTACGAAGAAACATGTCACACTGTCTTTCTCATTAACTTTTTAGTTCTAAATAAATTGTTATTATTATGAATAATTGATTTAGAATCATGAACGGAACTAAAGTACATGCGACAAAGTTTATGCATTGTAATACAGATTTTATATTGAGAGTCAATTTCTGTCATATTATACTCTGGAATATGAATAATATTTCGATTTAAATTTTACCCTTATCCTCATAAAATGAAATTATGCCTAGCGTAAATCATTTTGTTTTTCATACTAATTGGCATTTTTTAATCTAAAAATGTTACAGTTTTAACACCAAAATGTAAAACAGATACCAATATTCCGAAATATGTTTTAGTGTTGCTCCAATTTTTTATGAATGAATAATTGATTCATGAGAAGGAAAATGTCAAAACTGATGCGAAAATTAAATTTACTTTTATAATAATACTAAAACAATTTCTGAAATTTTTAATAGTATTTATTTACAGGGTTTTTATTTCCAGTGTGTTTGTAAACCAATGGAACATACGTTAAGTGGCTAAGTAGGCAACAACGCGAACAAAGCCTATATAGAATGAATCATGATCGATATTCATTTACTATGTTAAAAGTACAGCAGTTAAAACAAAAATACGTGAATTGAAGCGGTTTTCTGGGTCTTTTTTTATCTTTAAAAAGTGAATACTTCCGCTTTGAATCACATGCTTCCATGAAAAATATAAAATATCCACCAAACTAATGTAAAAATATTTGAAATTCTCTAACTTAAAACTACAATTCAAATCATAATTGTGTTCCGGCAACTGTTTTACATTTTTACTCTTCATATTATAAACGGAATTTACAGGTATATCCCTTTTTCGGCAACACATTAAAAATTTGTGAATCTTAGCTCAAAAAATTATGAAATTTTTTAGTCATAAGACATATTAGTTTTCAAATAACTGGAAAATCACTTCCAATCAAAGGGGTGTCCCACCAACTTGTCTCTAATTTTTCTTTTTTCTTTTGAAGAAATATATTTGAGAGTGTGGCTATCCCAACCCAATAGTAATGCGTTCAAAAATTTTATTGTAAAGATATTTTCAACTATCTTGTAAAATGTTGCAATCTTGTGTTGTATAATCTACGTAAAATGAAAATAAAATATTTCGATTTTTACTAATCAGGTGAATTCGTCCCTGTATTCTTGTGCAAAATTATTCGTTTTCTGCGTGTTGTCACCACTGAATTCCCTTAGTTTAAAAAGAATTTTTATTTTTTAATAATTATTTTTTCCTTATACATGTATGTGTCCTTTTATATTTATAAAAATGTGCAAATATAATAAAGTTTTTTTCAAAATTTTATTAAAGCATATGGCACATAATGAAAGTATTGTTGAGATGATCTAATATTATAATGAAATAAGTGAAAAAGTAATCGTTTAATATATATATATATACATATATATATATAAACTACCTTTTCGTAAAAAAAGTAATTTATTGTTCACGCTATAAAAATAATCTAACCTGTTGAAAAAAACACAAATTTCTCAAACTTCTATAATTAGTTTCTATGTATTCACTTTTTATGGCTGAACAATTCACATTCTTAAAAATAATAATAAAAGGAGATCTAAAAAAAGATGATTTCAATATTATCTGCTGCACAATATTAAAAAAACTTATGGCATATTGCCAAGTCTTTCATTAATAATTAGGAATGCAAAAAGTCTCCTCTTGTAAAAGTGAAAAAATGGATAATAATGAAAATATGTAGATTAAAAGTTCAAAAGCAATTTTTTATATGAAAAAAAAATCAATAACAGGAAAAAAACATAATAGTGTTTAAAATCATCATAAAGTCTATTTTTTATGTAAATAAAATTTTAAATGGAAGATTTATAACGTCCAACAAATAAATAGTTTTATAAATGAAACATTTTCTTACTTTATTACCCACACAATTATCTGTATTTCGTCAAAAAGTTTTAAGCGTAAAAAGGGAATAGATAACACCTTGGAAATGTTTACACATATTTTGGACTAAATTACAAAATATGCTATTTTGGAAACTTCATCAAAATTATGTTTAAAGTAAGTGTAACATCACTTTGGCTGATTAAAATTGTTTTTAATTTCTGTGTCACTTAAAGCGGTTTTTATACACACGAATATCACACTTTATTAGTTATAAATTGATATCGAAAATAAGAGGGCAAGTTAATGTTATAGAAAAAGAGTGCGCCGCTCTGAATAAATAGTGTAATGAAAATTTTAAGGACATATTTCTTAGAACGATCTGTTTTATAAAGGACAAACGTGCCCGTACGTAACGATGATTTTATTTTTACTGTGGCACCGTCAGACGATTAAATTTATCTTTTACTACAATTTTTTAAATTTCTAAATATCGCACGTTTTACACCGTCGAATATGCAATATACAATACAAAAAATGTACTTTCAACTGCAACTTGTTGGAAAACTGTATCACAATTTGTTTGAAAACCGTATCCTAATTTACTCATTTTTTCATAGTTTTAAAATAATTTTTAAGCATGATTTTATTTAAAAAAATCTATCTCTACGTCGTGCGAACGATTACGAAAAATAAATCAGTATGCACTTAATTTAATATAAATATCTCATTATTTGTGACCAGCTTATATTCCATAACGAAATTATAACTCCATCGATAATTTTATAAAAATAACAAAATATAAATAAAACGCAAATTTAAGACCTGTAATCGAAATGCGCGCTTAAACTATTGAAATGATCAGAATAAAAATACTGATGTAAATGTGAATGTCTTTGGCGAAATTTTGGTTAACTCCTTCTTGTATAACTCCTGCCACGAGGTCAATACGAAAGTATAGCTTTTAGTATATTTCCAAACTTTATTTTCACTCATAATAGCTATTTGTCGCATAAAAATGATTTTTGGTAATGTTAATGGGTATTGTAAAAAATATATATATATTAAATGTGAAAAAAATCAATTATAGCTTTCAAATTAAAAAACAAAAATGGTTTTAACCTATATTCTGCAACCCAGGTTCATCCCCTTGTAATCTAAAATCGATGGGCTCTAAAAATACTGTCTCGATATAATAAACTTTCGAAACGGTACTGACTCTATTCATGGTAGTTTAAAGATTGCTTTATATTACTATAGTACACAAAATGTTATTGTTATATAACGTGATAACAGATTAAAAAATACTTTCCTGACAAATAATTAAACCAACATTATAAAAAATCATTAAGTTAGAAATCATTTTTAAAATTAACATATTTTACAATTCAATGTAGATTACAACTTGGAATTACGCGATATGTTGTGTTTAATTTAAAACTTAGATTTAATAATGGACACGCTTCTGCTTTATAATATACACTGGTGTGCGAAAATTAAGTACGAGAGGGTTTTTCGAATGTAACGTCGTGCAAAAGTTTCTACATCGACCAAAATCATTCCATAAGATCTCCAAGATGTAAAAATATGGGACATGTGATAAAAACTATCTAAACAAGGGATCAAAAGGGTACAAAGGCACTTTACTGAAAATGTCACTTGGAGCTCAACTGCAGAGAAGACAGAAACGTCCATCTTATAGTCCAAGAGCTGTTAAACATTTTAGGGAAGGTATTTGAGGCACCCTGAAAATTTGTGCAACACTTCTTTTGTAATGGCTGAATACAAAATCGAATGTCTGGCTGAAGGATCGTGGCCCAAAACCTGTGCCAGACAAAAAATGGCACTTGACACGTGTCTGGCACAGTTTTTGTGCCGACTAATGTCTCTGTCATTTTCAAAATATTTTTTTCTAAGCATAAATATTATTGTGCCTCAATCTCAGCGTGCCTCAAATACCTTTTTTGGGTAGTCAAAAAATGGCACTTGACACGTGTCTGGCACAGTTTTTGGGCCGACTGAAGTGTCTGTCATTTTCAAAATATTTTTTTCTAAGTATAAGTATTATCCTGTTTCAATCTCAGCGTGCGTCAAATACTTTTTTGGGGTAGTGTCAAAAAATGGCACTTGACACGTATCTGGCACAGGTTTTGGGCCACGATCCTTCAGCCAGACATTCGATTTAGTATTCAGGCATTACAAAAGAAGTGGTGCACAAATTTTCAGGGTGGCTCAAACACCTACTCAAAAATGTTCAACAGCTCTCCTACTATTACAGGCACCTGGCAGGAAACATTCAGTCTCTAATAGGGGATATGGTCACCCGTGACTGCGATGCAGGATTTACAACGTCTTTCCATTCTGAGGACCAAGTTGGCAATTAGCTGTTGTGACAAAGAGTCCCATTCCTCTTGTAACGTCAATTGCAGCTGCGGAACTGTTGCTGGCGCCAAGTAACGTGCTGTCAAGCATCCCCCGAGAAATTCCCACACGTGTTCTATGGGATTTTGATCCGGTGACTTAGCAGACCAATAAATGCGTTGAATATCTTCACTCACAATAGCTCTTCGACAGCCGCTGTACTATGAAAAGGATCATTTTGAAACGGGGGAGGGGTGAAGAGGAAGTCCGGACCCATAGCACCTCTAAACAAATGCACTTGAGGCTTGAGAATCTCGGAGCAATAGCGGACACCAGAGACTGAACCTACTTGGAAAACGTGGAGGTTCGTAAGGCTACCAAGCATGATACCGCCCCAAACAAAAACTCCGGTACCTCCAAAACAGTCCCATTCGATGACGTTGGAGAGGAGATTACGCGTTCGCTGCTCTCTCCAGATGTGTATACCTCCAGAATCGCTCGTCAGACTAAATCGGCTCTCATACAAAGAGTAGGGGAGACCGGAGCTAGTAGTGACATTTTCGACATTTTTGATATTAGCCGTAAGATTTGAACTGAAGCGAAACATTTAGTGTATCATATCATTAGAGTAAAGCTTGCGTAACATATTTATAAAACTACTGTTAACATTATTAACGTTTTTCATAATACAAAATGAATTCTGCGTAACTTCGAAATTTGTCACTATTAAACCCCACTACGGGGCAAGTTGTGACATGCTTGGGGCACATTGTGACACATAAATGACACATACAAGTACATCGTAACATATACTAATTATGTAAGAAAGGCAATTAAATGGGATATGTTGAATCAAGAATAAGAAATTTATTCATTTATAATATTCTTATACAATAAAACACTTTCATGTTTTAATAATATTGTAAATCAAATGAAAATAAAATAGTTTAATTGTTAACACTTGTAAACTCTTAGTCCTTTATAAAGATACTTTCAGAGACACTTAGCAATAAAAAGAAAATAAAACTGTCTTAATCAGGAAAGAAATAAAATGTATACCAACACTAATCTTTGGCCATATTGATATTTGACTCTGTAGCCTACTACAAAGTGTAGGCCTCTATCCTATGTTTTTAATCACTCATTGTCATCGCTTGTTTCAGCGTCTGATTTGCAGTTAATACAAATATAATACGGTTCATTTTTGGTAGATTTGATATGCGCCAATCTTTTACATGTCATGCATTGCAGCCAGTCTTCTCCGGGTCTAGAAATTTTGTATTGCTCCAAGCAAACTAGACATAAGCAATTTTCGTCTTCCTCAGAGCTATCCAATACTTGCTTCTCCCTTTTTTTCAATAACCTAAGTGTAATTTTATTATGCACTGCTTGGCTTTTCCATACAGTTTCTTTTCTGCTTTTTATTCTTCAATTTGTTTTCGGCGTTCTTTTGCTTTTTGTTCTGCTCGAATTTTCTCTTTTACATGTGTGTTTGTCAGAATGGCAGATTTCAAACATTAACGAATAGATAGCTTGCCTTTTCGAGGTCCTGCTTTAAGGAGCGGTCTTATTTCTGTAAGACTTCAACTGACACATTGCTGTTATCAATTGTCATAGAATCATCTAATTCCATGAGATTGCTTACTTCAGAAGACGGTCCTGCAATCTCACCATCATTGATTCAAGTTATTGCTGAAGTGCTTGGTTTATTAACAGTTCCATATTTACTAATTTTTTTTTTCATTGTCATTCTGGTCTTTAACGCTTTCATCTCTGATAGATAACGGTCGATCATAGTTACTGAGGAACATAGGAAGTTAAAATTATGAGGAAAATTATGCTGGGGTAAGTAGTGACACTGTCACAACGTGCCTCTTAGATTTCGTCACAACTAGCCCTGAGTTACGCCATTTTGAACTTTATTCATTAGTTTCCGAAATGTTGGCTTGATTAAAAAATGAAATACATAGAATAACAGCGCAAAATATAAGCAATTAAATAATGTTAAGGAAATTTACATATCACAGTATCGCTAGTGACAATGACAATTCCAACGCAGATCTCAAAATTTACTTTTACGATAGAAAACAAAATAAATATTTTTATCATTTTTATCTCAAAAACAACGCAACACTATACTTCAAAACATACGCAGCACACTGAGACAATCAACCTCTTGACTCACATGACGCGACAGGTGCTGCAGCCTATTGGCTCAGTCAGGAAGCTCGATGGCACAACTTACCCCTGGCACAACTAAATCCGGTCTCCCCTACTCGACCCCACTCCTATTGTGTCCACTCCTTGTGTTCCTGGAACAACAGAAACCAGCGTCTCTGATGAGCAGGCGTTAATGGTACACACCGTACTGGTCGTCGTGCGTATAGATCACATTTGTGCAGCCTCCTAACCATGGTAAAACGTGACGTCCGTCGTCCAATAGTCTGTTCCATCTGTCTTGCGATTTCATCAGTTGTCTGCTGCCTGTTTATTTTCACCTGTACGACAATATAACGGTCTTCCACTGTTGTTATGGATCGTGGGCGACGACTTCTGAATGCCCGGACAGCTGTTTCCATCGTTTGAAATGCACTCCAGGCTCGTAAAACGATGCTGTGCGCAATCTCGAACACTTCAGCCATACTTGTCACACTTCGACCTTCTTCCAACTTCTCACTGATGCCATCTCGTGTAAGGTCATCCAGATGATATCTCCTGGATTTCCTCTTGGCCATATCACACAATATTAGCAAAAAACCGTAATTGAAATCACTGTACATCGTGCAATAGATTTCACTGAATTGCTGAACGTCCATCGGCTCTGTACTTTAACCCCTTAGGACCTTGTTCTTTTACGTCATATGCCATATATGTGCATGTCCTACTGCATTTGTTCCAGGTCTATCTCTTAATTGGTCTTTCATTTCGTTCTATTTCCGTTTTCGAATTTTAAGATAATTTATCTGTTCCGTTCTTAATTTTTGCACACCAGTGTAGATGTTTATGTTGTCAGTCAATTTTTGTCGCATACATCACGATCAGTGGTTCCCAACTTTTTTTTTTTTGATACGCCCCACCTAAGCAATTAAAATTGGTTGCTGCTTCTATCTGTAAATTATAACTCTTGTTGTTTAAATCGTAAGTACAGGCGCCGGGGTAGTTTTCACCTCAATCGCGTGTTTTCTTCGAAAAATGGAATACACTTCTGACTAGCCTTGTACCTGTCAAGGTAAAGTTCGAGAATGGATGGGTAAAGTGATGGATAATCCCTAATACTTTAAAAATATTAGGGATTTTTAAAAAACTCAAACTTTTGTTAACATTTTAAAAATTTCATTTAAATATACTGTTTTTTTTTCAATATGTACTTTTAGTTGAGCATTGAAATGCAGTGATTTCACCATTTGAACCTTATTTTTTAAAATAAACAAAATTGTTGAAAAGGTAAACTGTCCCCTACAGGCTTCTTTATTTTGGTTACGAAAAATGCTGATAGATGACTCTCCATTTTTTAAAATTGTTAAATACCTTAATGGACTTTGCCATTTCCAACCCCAAACCATCTGTTTTGGCATATCAACAGTTAAACCGAAAGAAGTGGAAAATCTGACAAATCCATTTTTATAGCTAAGTTTGTTAAAAGAATTTCTCTTTTATAGATAAAATTTTCTGGATATTTTTTTCCCTGCAACATCCGACTTCGATATATGAAATGGTCCATTGTACATTGTTGCACTAAGAAATAATTGTAAATATTAAAATAGAATAAATGAACAAATAAAATTGTTTTAATTTTAGTCAAAAATTGTATAATAATAAAAAGAACTGAAAGTTGTAAGAATAAAATTAACTTTCTTTAAATTTGTAAAACAGAATCTTTAATTGTCAACATACGAAATACATAGCTGGTTATTCTAAATGATTATGAAGTATTTTATTTTTACATATCACCATGAACAATTTTAAACGTATTTGACATTTTTTAATTCAACTTTTATTATTTACGCTAATTGAAGTTTTTGCAGAATATAAAACATTATTTATGCTCACAAAATGTTCAACTTCCAAGTTAAAAAAAAAAAAAAAATGTCAAACATAATAAGGCACATTTATGAATTTTTCTAACAAAAGAAACAATATTCTTCGTTATTATAATTAAAGTACGGTGAGGATTACACAAAAAATATATGCTTCAATTACAGATGATTCTGAAACTACTTAAAAATTTTACTTAAGAAAAACAAATATTTAAATACTGAAAATCTTGTCAGTTACTGAATAAGAAAATAATTCAAGTAGAACATTAACTGTTGTTCAGATAGATTTTAATTTTGAGAGCTTTTATGATTTGTTAACTGTTTCACCCAATTAAATTTAATTGAACGTTGGAAATGTAATTAAAATTCTTTGAAGCTAAATTAAGTACACATATTAATTCATTTTAATTGAGCTCATTTTAACGAGATATTTTCCCGGCTTTTTTTGTTTAATTTATTTTGTGATTTATTTTGTTTTGTTTTTAAATCTTTACAAAAAATAATATTCAATTACACTTTTCGCGTTGCTTTTAATTAACATTCACATCTTTCAGCAAGTCATGCTGCGTTTGAAATGTATTACATGAAAGCAAAACAAAAAAGGAAAAGTTATATAAAAATAAATAATTATAGTGAATGCAAACTATAAATTTCTTTTGTAAATGTGTCCCTTATCCCAGTCATTATTTATGACTAAATGCATATGCAAATATTTAAGTTTAACAAATAACAACAGTTTCACAAAAATCTTCAAGAATGGGCGGATGACGTCTCTTAAAGTTTCTTCCAAAATCAACTTACGCTATAAACTAACATTTCATTCTGTATCTCAATCATAATAATTAGTAAAAATATCATACGGTTTGACATTTTTCCAATCGTTTCAAAATGTGTACAAGACAGGAGTGGAACCCACAGACTTTCGGCTTAAATTGCCAACGATATGTCTGTTATGCTACCTGGGCATACAGCGGTCAGACATAATTCACTAAGACAATCCCTTTTCCAGTACAAAGGTTATCTAAGTGAATTGTGTTGGCCGGTTGTCGGTGAAGTTTGTGCAATTGGAACATATACCACACAATGTTGAATACAAAAATAAAACGTTTTCGATCAAGAAGAGGTAAAGAGTCTTTGTAAATCAGAGTACAAAAGCCTCTACCACAAATTTCGTAGTATAATTACTGTTTGCACTAAGGGTTTTCGTTTATGATGTACTGTATTTTTTATACTTTTGTTTTATTGAGAGATTTTGTGCAAATGTAAATCTGTAGTCAAATTAATAATATTCTAAAATATTTTAGAACTTTTTCACCCTATTAAAGAGTGAGGAAAGGGATGAAAATTAAAGCTACACATTCTCTTTAGCAACTTTTTTAGAAAAAAAAATATTTTAACAATTTCTAAGGTAATGAAGGATATTTTATTTGAATTATACTTCTGAAACTAATAGTTTAGTATATAGTTAATTTAAAGTTTTAAGAGATGTGCTATGGAAATGCAACAATTGATAATCAAATGTTTATATTACTCTAGAAAAGATTTTTCCTTCTTAGAAAGTTAAATGGATTTCATAGTATACGGTAGTTTTTTTTTAGACCGGGAAGCGACTGCACAGAACATCACCTCATCGAGTTGACGGCTGAAATTCCAGGATTAGTTAAAACTTGGTTAGCAAATTAAAATGCAACTGGTCTGCTAAATCATATAGTAGTGGAAACCACATGCAGACCCGATTTTAGAGTTTGTTTGGTAGGTTCGTCACTATGTTTTCCTGCAACCAATGGTATGAAAACATAGAGGACAGGGAGCAAGAAAACACAATGATAACCTACCAGCAAATCGGGTTTGCAGGTGTTTCCTACCAAGTTATACTTGGCAGACCAGTTGCATTTTAATATGCTAATTGAGATTTAACTAATCTTGAAATTTGGGCCATGAACTCGATGAGGTAATGGTCTGTGCAGTCGCCCCTGGACTATTTCTTAATATGCATAAACAATACACTTTCCATCTATCAACCTATTGTCAACCATAGAATAAATTTTTTTTGTTATAATTTAAAAATATATATACGTATAAGAAAAACATTTGAAGAATAATGGTTTTTCAAAAAGACTTTTTTTCTTTATACGTATACTTTTGTTTAAATATCTTTGTTTTTATAATAAAATAATATCATATTTTAATGATAAAGTCGATATATATTTCCATAAAATGTTTCCAGGAACCTCTTCTAACCACCAAAATCTGTTTCCGTTTTCTGTGACCTAATGGTGTAGTCTTAAAACAAAAGCTACATTTCTTAATAATATAATATTATGAAGTAATGGTATATTTTATGCATATGTTTTCATGCACAAGAACACAGACTTTTGGATCTTACACAGCGCTGTAAACCTTTCCTTCTATGAAAAGTCACATTTTAACACACACAATATATATATATATATATATATATATATATATATATTTATCTGTGTGTGTTTAATAAATATAAAGATATATGTGATGTTAACATATTTTCACTCTGTTTCTATACCCTATAATTTATAAGCAAAAATAAACTCCGTAACATGTCTGATATATTACGTTTTCCAATTACATTCGTTTTATTCTGGTGTATGCAAAATTGTACGTCATAAGTGAAAAGGAAATTTTCTGTGATTAGTAATTTTAAATATTGCTAGAAATTGAATGAATGTAATTGTTTAAAGACCAAGGAAAATATCACTATCTCACTGTTAAAAATCTGCAGCATTCTGGCAGGTCATTTGACGTTTTTTCCAAAAACAGTTACATAACCGTAATTTTAACACTATTCTAACCATATTATTGGCCATTTTATGGTCAGAATATAGTTAAATTATGGTTATGAAACCGTTTTTTTCAAAAAACGGTTGAATGACCTGCCAGAATGCTGCAAAAATTTTAACAGTGCTGATTAAGCTTTGCGTAAAATAACAACATCATATTACGTTCGATTATTCATTTTACGATGAAATATGAAGTGGAAAATATTGATTCTTATATTGCTAACGCGCTTGCTGCTTTGAAGTTTGCATTTAAGTGACATTCTTTTAGAATATCACAACAAGTCAAGAAATCTTAATTTCAGAAATCTTCTTTCAAATATCAAAATAAAGACATTTCTCAAATGCATCATAAAAATAAAAATTTAACGCAACAAATTTTAGAAAAAAATATTTATTTTCTTCAGCCACAAAAATATGTTCTACTATTACTAGAAGGCGCGCTAAAGACACAATTAATTATTACGTGCACATCATCTGTAGCTCCTTGAAAATAGCAATTAATTCAAGAGACAGAAAAAAAAAGTATTTATTAATGTGGAATTGTTATATATATATATATATTATTTTTCGTATCAAAGACAGAATTTAAAACACCATTCATTTTAAACACAATAAATAAACGTAAGTTATACATTATCTTAGTCTTCTTAATGTTATAAAATATGTATATTTTCAGAAGATTAATAATACAGGGCGGTGCACGTATTAAACTTCTTAGTTAGCTAATAAAGTATGAAACTTAATAAAAAGTGGGTGTAATAACTAAGAAAAAAAACTTTAAAAATTCTTATAAAAAGAGCAGAACATAGTAATCATGAACTTTAAACACAACTTAGAAAAAGACAGGCAATGGCTCATCGGCAGATGGGGGGAGCAAAGAAATATAAAAAATATGTAACTTCGCAGGTTTCGCAATGTACAGCAAGTCTGCATGCAACAAATGTGTTATAAATTGTTTATTTTTTAAATAAATCATCAATATTCGAAATAAACAACAGAAAATTAAAAAAAACAAAATACAACTTTGAAAAATTGGATAAGTAATTCTGCAGAACAAAACGAAAATAGTTACAGAGATAGCATAGAAATGCAACAATATCAAATTAAAATTTATTGCATTAAAATAAAATAAATATGAACATACAAGCCGCTATACCCCCATCTTGATCTGCGAGACTTGCAAAAGGATAAATCATAGTTGTTAATAGCTGTACTCGCAACATTCCTCATCTTTATCTGGAACATAGTAGATTTACGTTGATTAAAAACCAGGCTCTAAAATGATTATTTGTCAGTCCGTTCCCCATATGCATCAGTTACTTTCCAGTATGCAAGAGTTCAATCTTGATATTTGTCTGAAAAACATGACTTCTTAATTCAAAGTATAACAAAGTCTCCTCAAACACTAAAGATGACGCTTCAACTTCCATCATGGTGTTCGGCCCACTTTTTCTTACCATTCCAAAAAATGTTTTCTATTGTCAGGTACACAATAAAAAATAAAATGGTACGGATTTAATTTATTGTAAAATAAGTTTGTTGGGAATTTGAAAATCTGTTTGTGTTTAAAAATAAAAGATGTAATAATAAGGAGCTTTCTTCATTATTACGTATTTTATATAAGCTATTAGTTTGTCCCAAAACAATATTTATAAATCCTTTTTACTTAAATATGAAAACCAGTGTGGCATGGAATAATTACCAAAATTACATACCTTACGTTTATCACAAAGCTTAATTTATATAATATTATCAATAATGAATAAATGCAAATCAAGAAAATTAACATGTAAGTTATTGTGTTAGATGCTTTATTTAACTTTTATCAAGTAGGTAAATTTCATTAGCCAACACTTGAACCATATCATCGATATATGAACAATTTTTAAAACTGTTATTGGTATGTAAAACATAATTATATTCAAAATAAAAAAGAGAAAGAAATTATCAGATGTGCTTGAAAATATAGTGAGCATGCAAATGCCACAAACATAATAAAAAATAGAAAATTATAAAAAAAATTAGGTACTTTTCGGTTAGCCGGGCGCCAGTGTTATATGTACATATGTATATACATATATATATACACATATATGTAAATATATATATATACACACACATACATATGTGTATATATATATATATATATATATATATATATATATATATGTACATATGTGTGTATATGTATATATGTATATATAACACTGGCGCCCGGCTAACCGAAAAGTACCAAAAATTATTTAAAAAAAAATTATATAAACTCAAGTAAAAATCTCTTTAATGCCGAGTTCCACCTCAGTGTAACATAAATTTAAAATATCTTTTAAAGTATTTTTAAAAAAATCAATCGGAATGTTTGAAAGGAGATTTTCAAAATCGTAAGTATGTAAATTAGTAGGCATAGTGGACGTAGCTTTAAGCTTTTTTAAAACTTCAACGATATTGTTAATGCACCAAAAGTAACTTGTAGTTTTAAATTTATTTAAAAATCCAAAATACGTTTCAGAAAATTGCGAAGCTTAACATTAAAACATCTATGAATGCATCTGTAATTGCTACAAATATAATGTAAATTTAATTGGAGTTTTACGAAATTTATGACTTAGGTTGGTTGGTTGTGTTTATGACGGCCAATTATCAACACGAGGGATATAGGCCCTAAGGGGGCGGAGTGCCCTTCGTGGGAGTCTTTTTAAGGGAAACTAACCCGTAATAACGCTTGGAAATCCAAGGTTCGAAGTAAACCACGAAAACTCCGAAAGATTAGGCCGACGCGCGCGATTGGGTTCGAACCCAGCACCTCCCGTCTACCAGCTTCGAGAGCAGAACCTCTCAGCCACTGGTGGGGGAAAATATGACTTAGGAACAAAAAAAGAAAAACTATGATACTTATTAATCGCAAAATTGTACAAATATATTTTTTAACCGTCGTGGTATAAGCACTCAATTTATTGACAAGAACTGTATAACTCAGTTTACATTTATTATAAAACTTACTATTATTATTTAATACGCTCTTAATTTTGTCAATGTAGAATAGTTTTCAAATCACATAATAGTTGGAAGCTGCTTCACCAACGGGAACAATTAGAGTTACAGCGGGGATAGTTTTTATACATCTGATCTATGTAAATTAAATCATATTTAATGAGATTTAATTTAAATAAATTTACATATACATGATATGTATTCATTAACATATGATAAATTAATCAATTACATTCAAGTCTCCGGCGTAAACAAAAAAGGACCATTTTCCTTTCTAAAACGTACTTATTTCAGAATTAAACATTACGCCTAACTGCCATTTCTTTTGACGAATGGCTGTTGTTCAGAATCCTGAGATGAAGTTCAATCCGGGATTACATTAAATCTCATAAATAGACTTTGATGGATAATGTGAATAAACTTTTAAATGTTTGTAGACTGGTATTAAGGTTTTTGTTCTAGATGGTTCAACAAAAAAAAAAAAAAAAAAAAAAAAGTTTCCTAATTTTCTATATAAAAAACTTTTCTGTATAAAAAAAGTAATTAAAATTTATAGAAACTAGTATAATAATTACATAAGTGTTATGCTTAAAAAATATTTTTAATTTAGTTTTTCTTTTTTAATGAAAATAATAGTTTTGATTGAAGTCCTCGTGAATGCAATATTTTTTATGACATGTCAATTTGAATGTCGGCAGAAGTCGCTTAATCGCTTTTGTTCATGCCAATTGTTGTCATCGCATGCACTCCTAATATTTAAATACCTTGGCGTTTTCTTTAAGTGGTATTCTTATGTATTTTGATGTTTCAATGTGATCTACCACACAGCGTCTTTTGATGTTCCTCTAAGAATGGGGAATTTATCCGAAGACAGTTTTTAATGTTCCGAAGACAGTTTTTAATGATCTTTTTCTGAGAGAACAACAGTTTGTTTCTGCTAAATTCTTTTGTTTTTAAATTAAAAAAATATTAGAATAAAAGAGGTACTGCTTATGATGAGCTTATTGCTTTTAAATTTTTCTTATATTATCCATACCATTTAATTAAACTCTTAAAAATTCCTAAATGTTAGATACAAAATTTAATCCAATTTCCTTATTCTCATTTTGAAAGTAAGAAACTAAATTTTTTATGTAAAGAAATAATCCAAAATGAGTAATAATTGACTCGACTATAAATAAATGATATTATAAGATTAATAATAATTAATACCATAGTAGAGTGATAGGTGCCAACTGTAATTAGTAATTAAAGTAAATACACTGTAATAGTAAATTAGGGGAAGTGTATGATGATTTTTTGTGTGAAACTATCTATGTATTACTAATTAAAAATTATAAAGTAAAAATTTGAGATGTACTTTCAGTTAGAAGTGTTGAGATTTACAATATGTTAAGTATTTTTAAATCTTTTTCTTAAAACTAATAGTTAAAGATCGATTTAAAAGTTTTATTTGAGTTAGGCAATATTTACAGAGCTGACACAAGCGACTATTTTTCTATTATATTTGCACAACTATTTAAAAAAAATTAATTTTACAGTATATTTCTCTTGCAAATGTTGTCAAACTGTATGTCAAAGATGTTTAATTAGGGAAAGTGGTGCGAGGTAGAAATAAAAAATTGTCGCCTTTGGCAGCCATGTATTTATTATTTCTTGTTTATTTTAAGCACACAGGAGGAGCATTTTAAAATTTTCTCTTACATTTTATTTATAATATTGAATATACTTGTGCATGTGAAAAAGAAATTTGAATTTGAGGATACTGAAAATTATATACACGTATACCATTACTATGCAATAAAAATGTGAATGGATAATTTTATTTAGATATTTTAGACACTTCGTAATACTGTTTTATGTTATTTTATGCATTTCATGTATTAAGCAATATTTATAATGTGTAGTTTTCTCTGTATTTTGAAAAAATAAATTTACGATCGCAAAGAAATTCAAAATACAAGAAATTGAAATAACTTTTAAACAATTGGAGTATAAAACCATATAAGCATTGCTACTTTTCTACAAAGAAACGATTTCTGGAGATTTTCTTTTCTTTTAAATGTTTAAAATGTCTTTAAAAATATATATTTGTCTTCTTGAACAAAGATAATAAATGCACGCTATCAACCTGACGTTTTTTTTCTTTTTTCTCGTACAATGGAGAATGACTTTATAATTAATTCATTTCATTAATTTTCTTCATACAAATCTTGAAAATATGATTTGAATTTTAATTCTAGTGTAAATATTCAGTTGCGAAAAATTTTTATAAGTGTGTATGGAGTACAAAATATAGTTTTCATAATTCAATTGTTGGCAAAAAAAACCATAGATTTTTGAATGTGTTTGTCGATGTAAATAAAATTATGTATTATTGATGAAGCAGTATAAAATCACAAAATATGTTTTTAATTACAATGCAGTTTTAATTCCTTTTATACCTTTTTTTTTTTACCCTTCACCATTTGATTTTATTTTACTCCCTTAATTTACATGTAGAAGTAAATTAGAAAAAATTTCGCTGCGGTTGGGCACAGAAAGTTTGGATCTGTGAATTATATATGATAAAATATTATTTAATAACAACAATAATACTTCGTTATTTTCGAAATGTAAGAATTTTTATTCGTAACGTTTTGTAAATCGCTTTTCCAGATGATCGACTACATGTTATTATTTATATTTCATCCACAAATCAAGTATTTTTATGCTCCTCAAAAATCACTGTATTCGTACGGATATACATATCTTGCTTGTATTTTAAAAGTATTTTTCTTTTATTAGATTTCACATTCAAAATTCAAAAATAATGTTTTTTTAATAATATTCCGCATATTTATCAATAGTATATAAACAGTATATTATTCAAAGAATGTGACGTTTGGGTTTTCATAAGTAAAACTGCGTGTTTAACGAATTCCAACATTGTTCAAAAAGGTTTATGATGTCTGGATTTGTATCCGTCTGTGATCTAACTCTCTTAAATATACTAGGATTCCCCGGTACTTTTTTATATTATTGAATTCTACTATAGAAACTGTTATATTGAAAATGAAGTTTGTAGCATTTACAGTTTTTGTTTTCGTTTTTTTAGAATGTCACGCAAAAGTGTTCCGTTACAGTACGGTCTATATGCAACTATAGTTTAAAGTACATTTTATTGATGCTATAATATATTTGAGATATAATGAGATTGAAATAATCCATTAACATGAACTACAATAAATTTTCTTTGAAATATTAGATAAATAGCAACTTGTACTTAATTCATAAATTTAGTTATTGCAGAATTTTCTTTATTCGGTAGACACTACACAAATGATACAGAAATGTTTCGATTGATTGAAAACTTTACTTTTTATTAGTTCTGCATAATTAGTATTTAGTTACTAATATATACTTGTATTAGTTTAGTAAAAATATAGAAGTATATTTAGTAAGTACACTGCACAATTCGCATAGCGTGGCGTTCCGCCTGCCCATCCGAGGTCCTTTTACTTTCTTACCAATGCTGACCACTTCTGACCATTCACCGCACAGTGGGACGTTTTGATGATCAAGGTGGACAAAATTCATTTTTCCGATTATCTCGGAATTTGACAAAACCTCGTGAACTGGTAGCTGAATGTCTCTATTTTCGAGTTCCGTACTAGTTTTGGCTTAAAAAATCAGAGGTGTCGATTACTTGTGACCTTAAAGTAGCCATTTGCGCAGTTGCTTTGAGAGAGTTTGAAAAGTAGCACTAGCTTCTTTAAATTTGAAAGCACGTCGTGACTATTCTTTGTTATGTAAAAACACGATCTTTCTGATTTAATATCTCAGCTTTTTCAAGGTTAGATTTAACCCATTTTCGTTTTCAAAATAAGCGATATTAAACCCGCTTTACCGCTTTTTTCAAATGCTGAAATTCTGGACGATCCTTGATGTTGATTACAAATTTCATCTTGACTTTAACAAATTATTCAGCATTATTCAGCAATAAGCATTTTATTAAAAGTCAAAGTGCCTATAGTATTTGAAAAATAATCAAACTCCTGCAGGTATCTGCAGATAAGTAAGTTTTCGTTAATAAACAAGCATCATATTAACTTCCAGTGCATGCATATATGTTTAGTTCAAATCTTGCAAGTCAAATTTAAATCTCTTTTAATTATCCCATTGAGCTGAAACAATGAATACATGTTTAATTTGAATGACAATAATGACAATACAATAATATTATGATTTAAAGAATGTAGACCTTTGTCTAGGATATTGTTTCGACAGGGATTCACAAAAATTTAGATTAAAACTTGTAAGTTAATTTTAAACCAATTTCAATAATCTGATTGAGCTGAAACTTTCCTCAGGATATGTAGTTTTGGTGACAATGCAATATTATTATAATTTATGGAACGTAGCTGTTAGGCTTTTTTTACAGGGTCACATAAATCTAATTCAAATCTTGAAAGATACTTTTAAACCACTTTCAGTTATCTAACTGGGCTAAAACTTTATCTACATGTGTTTTTGACAATTCTATTAAATTGTAATTTGACGAACGTAGAAATTATGCATTTTTATTGGGGCCACACAAAAGATCACGGAAAGATTGTAAAAAACAGAAATTTTAACAAAAATTTAAAATTAATTAAACTGCAAAAAAAATTACTATAGGTTATTGAGATCACAACAGTATATTTTAAATTGAAAAGAAAGTGTGTAACAGTTATATTTCTTTTACAGGGACACATTGAAAATTCGGATACATCACCATCTATATGTAGAAATTTTATTTCAAATTGAATAAAATTTATATAGGTTATTTATTCACGCAACAACATTTTTTCAACAGAAAATAATTTAGGTAGCATTTATAGGTTTTGCAGGGTAACACAAAACAACAGTTTTTTTAAATATGATTTCATTTTTTAAATTTTATTTTTCAGAAGGACTAGACAAATTTCTAGAGCAAATCTGGTCAGACAAAAATAAAATAAAAATTGAATGTTAACTTACATGTGCAAATTAAATTGTTTTTTACTCAATAGTAAAATAAGTAAGTTTAGCGCATTCTTTGAAATTCATTATATACTTATTTTGAAACATTATTGTTAAATAAACCAATTATTTCTCACTATTTGAGCTATTTTATTAGGGATACAATCGAAAAAACTGCAATAACCAATTAAACTTCAAGAAAATAATTTTATCCACCTAGATCGTTAAAACATCCCACTGTGTACCGGGTTAAAAGGGAAAAAATTGAATATTGAAACCAGACAAATTTAAAAGAGAAATTCATTAAATTAAAGAGGTCGAAGCATGGAAGTGTTGGGCTCGGAATTTGAATTCACTGGATTAACGTTGCAGCTTCGACCTTAATATTTGTCAGAACAACCTGTACGTGTATTAGTTATCTCAATGTTTAGCTATTCTGTATTAGTTACATATAACACTTTTTTTCTTGGTGACTAAAAATTATTTTTATCATTATATCAATTTAATGCTTTGTTATTATAAGTATTTCATTTAAATCTCCTTTCTTAAAAGAGTTTCTATACTTATTCGAAACTTCAATTATGTTTTATTGTTTTTCTTATTATAATCGTTTTCTATTTCAAATTTTCTTTCAATTTTTATTCTGAATAATTCTAGTTCTAATAACATTACTTTTGTTTTGAGAAAAGATATGTATATATATTTTTTAATTCGTAATCATTAATGAAAAGCTTAGCATTATGCCATGCCTTTTCTTAACTTTAAATATCAAAGACGATAATACTGGAGTGTTCGTTTTCTGAATCCTGTAATAATTATTTTTTTAAGAAAGGCATTTGTTCTGAAATAAAAATGGTGACGTCGACAATAATTTTACAAGTTAAATACTTCTTTGATCATATTTCACTACGTAAGGTTTTCTTATAGAGGGAACAAAAGTTTGATTATTTGCTCAAATTACTCATGTTTCATAAAAATAAAAATAAAAATATTATTTCTGTTACATATTTAATTAAACTGATCTAAAATACCAAGTATATTTAAATTATGTATCATATATTTCAATAAACTGTTAAATAAAATAGCACTTTTTAATATGGACATTCTTATAGAAATAAAAATATACTTAAAACAAAATAAATATCATGTACACCAGTACAAAATAAAACTTTAATTTAAAAAAGATTTTAATTTTTTAATAAAATTTTAATGTCTGTTTTTTACATTTTAGAAACTTTTTATAAAAAAATTATGTTTCAGAAATGCATCCATATATAAAAACTAGAACCGCGTTAAAAAATAAGATTTGTGTTTTGTTATTGAAAAAATAAAATTAATTAAAATTAAAGACATGTCAGTGCTTATAAATTTGAGAAACTGTGGAGAGGGGCGATTACATTAGAAATTATTTTGTTTTATGAGCGCCACGAAAAAATATAATAAAAAGATCGTCATAAAGCAGTTGTCATTACTTTCTTTTATCAGAAAATTACTTTTTCCAAAATATTGGTCAATTCTCACTGATATGATATCATGGACAAGTTAAAGAAAATCATATTTTATAACCACAATTTCATCTCTTGAAAGCAATCAGGTCTGAAATCCCACGTTTTGACTATTAGAAAAAATATATTAATATATATATATGTATATATATGTTGCATTTTGCTGTTGACGTGACATTCCGGCGACACTCGTATACCTCGAAGTAAATGTAGTATAGTAATCAAGGCCAACCCTCCATTATCATGAGAATATCGGAGTGCAGTCAGGGTGGCGAGTAGAAGATAGACTCCATAAACATTAAAAGAATTTCCCATGTGATAATTAATAGAGTCATCGTAACTTTATACGTTGTTTATTTGAAAAACACATAACTTAACATTTCCAGTAGCTTATCCATGAACTCTCGAGTAATCGTTGATCCACTTCATAAAAACTTAAGATATTAAAAGTATTAGGATCTACACATTAAAGTCATTCACCCCGAGTGACGTGGATTTATTAAACAACCGGAAAAAAGTAAAAACTCTCGCTCCTTGTCGATGCAACAGTATAAATACACAAAAAAACAGAGCGAGGACGGATACATTATTAGTGGAGAACCAACTCCAGCAGAGTGATGGGGAGGAACGGGACAGGAGACAGGCTACGATTCGATGGGAAGGGTGACGAACGCGTGACGTCGTAATGAACTCTTTATACTCGGTGTAAGTAATAAAACGCAATCAAATGCTGGCGGGAAGCTTGCAAGGAATTGGGGGAAAAAGAGCATCCTCGAACAAATGCTATTAAAAATATTCGAAACAAAAAGATTTTAGTTTTAGATTAAAATGAAAAAAATAATTAATGGGTTTTATAAGATTAGACGAAGGAATTAAGGTTCAAATTAAATAAATATAGAAAAACTATATTTTCAAAGAATTAAGGTTTTTAGAATAATCAAAGATTACGCAGGTTTAAATGCATGAAATAAAAGACAAAAGATATTAATATGTTATAAAAGATAGGTAAAAAAGGAAAATATTAAGAATTTGGAATAATTTTACTAAGATAAAAGGGCGAAAATTTTTATTATTACACATATATATATTTAATCGTACTACTTTTAGACTGTACTAAATATTTTTTTCAATGAAAAGTGAAGAAATTAAAATTAATGATAATCGAAAATAAAAGTTCTTGGAAAATGTGATTCTTTTATGAAATTAACATTTATTTATCAAAAAATCTCCACAAAAAACATAAAAACAAAATATTGATAAATATATCACTGCTTAATTAAGATTAGTAATGTGATGTCTTAATTTTAAATAATAAATAGAAAATCAATAGTTTCGGTTAGAAACATCCATTAAACATGTCAAGGAGGAATAATGAAGTTATTTAACCGACTTTAAAGAATTCTCTGAGAAACCAAAAGACAATTTTAAATAATTTCTCTCAGAAAAATTGCACTTTTCATAAAAGTCTCATTATTCATTCTTGTATTTTATTATAAAATTACGACAAAGCAACACTCTTGCTTCTGATAAAATACACAATTTAAATTTTCATTAATTTTGTTACAGGAGTATTCAACATAATTGTCATTAATTAGAAAAAAAAATGACTTATTAAAATAAAAGTTTTTTAATGTTTTCACAGCAATTTTCATCTAAATGTTAATTTTGACTATTTTTACAATGTTGTTTATTTTGGCTTACAATCTTTAAGAATTGCAATTAAAATTAGGATTAGTCTTGTAATTACAATTAGTAATTAGTATTTAAGAATTAGTCCTTAAGTAGAGAGTTAGAATTAGTCATTAAACATCCTTTAAGAATTATAGCATTTTGGGAGCTCTTTTTATTTTTTCACTGATGTATTATGGCAACATTGCTTTATGTTACTGTTAGCATCATATTATTGTTCCAATTATCGACACTGAATTATTGTTGTATTGTGTAACTGATGGCATCGTATTATTGTTGCAATATTGCAGTATTATTTTTAGAAATGCTGTATTATGTATATGATGTATTATGGAAACGAAGTATTATGAATATGATGTATAATGTATGTCATGTATTGTGATATGATGTAGTATGTAACAAGATATTTATTCTATAAACTTCAATATAAGTATAAAAAAAAAAAACATTTTTATGTGACTAAACTACACTATTTTTTTTTATTTTGGAGTTTTTCTGCACGAAAATGTCGCCTGTCTGTTTTTAGTGCGGAAAACTTGGAAATTCTACAGATTTCAAAGTATCATTACCTCGGTGAGTTATGTTCGTAGATCAAAAGGATTTTTAATGTTGTTCTTGACGAACAGTGTGGAAACTTTTATCCGTATGACATTTAGAAGAAAAAGAATATATTAAAATTTGAAAAGAGTAACTTTTGAAAAATAGGCTTCAGGACTATAATCTTACCATATACCTTCTTATTTTGAACAATTTTGCAATTTACATTGCATACGTACGAACAGTGAACTAAAAAATGAAGCGTGTTTTTAATCGTTTTGGCACATCCTGTATATAATGACGAGGAAAAGTCTGATTAATGTGCCGGTAGATTTAGAGAGGGTTTTTTTGCGATAAATGTTTCGATGGGTTGTTGCGTTTTTTAGTACTAGAATGTACTTTAGCATTATGTCACTATGTGTGTTTTTTCTCTAATTTTTTGCATTTTGTATGTTTTTTCCGAAAAAAACTATAATTTTCCAGGTTTATTTTACACAATATTTTGCTGTAGATATAATTTTATGTAAATATATTTTTTGAGCGTTTTTATAAATATTTTACTTTTATGTGCGTATATTTTTAAAAATTGTAATGATAGTTATAAACGATATTTTTACATTTTTATCAATATCTTCGGAAATACGAAAAAAAAATTACATAAATCGTATTTTATTTTGCATTTTAATAATCACATCTTCTCCTTTTTATGATTTTAAATGATAATTTTTACACGAGATGTATTTTTTTTTAGATTCAATAAATTATTTTCAATAAGTCATTACGCTTATTTATTAATTTTTCACAATTTCCCCCCTGACAACAACAATTATTTATCAGAAAAGTATTCTTATGTTTATTAAATATATTTATGTATTTTCATTGGGAAAAGGGCAATGCAATTTTGTTTTAGAATTGAATTTTTTTTTTTTTTTTTTAAGATAGTACAAAAATATGGTTAAATATGTTTATAAACATTTGAAACCCACGTTTTTTACTTTCTTCTATCTTTACAGAAAGAAAGTATTGGATTCGTGAAAATTTTCGACTTTCGGTTTTCGACGGATTTGCACGTTTTAGGGGTCAGAGAGCACGAAAAACATGTTTTTACAAAATGTCTGTCTGTAAGTCTGTGAATCTGTTAGTCTGTCTGTATGTGACACAAATTTTGTGGGCACTCTATCTCAAGAACGAATCCACGGAATTTAATAAAAATTTATATTCAGTTAGTTCTTGATATAAATTGGTACTGAATAGTTTTTGGTGTAAATCGCTCAACAGGTGGCGCTGCTATGGAGCCTTTTTCACAATTTCCGCAATAGCTCAATCTCCAGAACTAATGCACGGATTTTCATCAAACTTCAGATAGTTAGTCCTTGACATGATTTGAAGTTTTGTACATTTTGGTGTAAATCGCTCAACAGGTGGCGCTGCTGTACTGAATTTTTTACAATTTCCGCAATAGCTCTATCTCAACAACTAATGCTTGGATTATCTACAAACTTCAGATTCATGTATACTTTGATATGAAATAGTGCTGTGCAAATCGCTCAACAGGTGGCACTGCTATGCTGCACTTTTCAGAATTTTCATTATAGCTGTATCTCAAGAACTAATGCAATAATTTTCACCAAACTTCAGAATCAGTTATTCCTTGATATGAATTGATATTTTGTACATTTTGGTGTAAATCGCTCAACAGATGGCGCTGTTATACAGCCTTTTTCACGATTTCTGCAACAGATCTATCTCAAGAACTAATGCACGATTTTTCATCAAACTTCAGATTCAAGTACACCTTGATAAATGTTGATACTGATTATTTGTTGGTGCAAATCGCTGAACAGGTGGCGCTGCTATGCTGCATTTTTCATGATTTGCGCAATAGCTCTATCTCAAGAACTAATCCACGGATTTTCCCCAAACTTCATATTCAGTTAGACATTGACATAAGTTAATGATAATTAGGTTCTGGTGTAAATCACCCAATAGGTGGCGCTGCTATGCTGCATTTTGTTGGATTTACACGATTTCAGGGACAGTAATATCTCAAGAACTAATTCACGGAATTTCATCTTTTTAGAATCCTCATGATGAGCATAGATGCACTGTGATAATGAATTTTGAAGTATTGACAAGTATGAGATAGAAGAAAGTTTTGTGATGGCCACAACATACTAGTTTTGTATAAAACCATGTAAAACTACTTGCTTATACATTGACATAATCAGAATTAAAAACGTTTGCTTTAAATATTTAAAATTTTAGCGATTTCTTTGGTTATTATCACTTCGCAACCCGCTAGCAAGAAAGTATCGCTTTTATCAAATTTAACAATTTTATTTTAATACATACTTGAGAGTAGACTCTTTTTTTTTTAAATTAAGAAGGGTTTTTTAAGCTTCCGTAATTAAAAAGTAAAAACGGAACTATTATAAGTTCACTGCTGTGTCTGTCTGTCTCAGCTATTTTACTCGTAAACCATGGAACATGAAAGTTCAAATTGAGTGAAGTAATAAAGACCATTAACCCAGATATTTACAGATTATTAAACATTCACAAATCTGTTTAGGAAAAATGTAGATGGGTTAATTATGAACTTGAAAAAAAAAAGTACTTTTTTTGTATATCGTGTGGGTATCATGTGAAAAGTTTTCAAACGCTGAACTAAAAAAAACATTTCTTTTAATTTTAGGTATTACATTTTCAGTGATATCGTGGAAAATGTAGTTCAAAAATATGTCCCCCCTGTGGCAGCTTTCTCTGCAACATATCGGTCCCCTCCCCCGTTTCTCAAAATCTACTTTGAACAAGTAAAATCATTAAATTAATTATTTTTTTAAAACAATGCATAGTTCATCTTCATGCATATATTTTTTTTTCCCTTTCTCTCTCCTTTTCACAACGAACTTACCTCAACATGTACAAAGATTTATAATTTCATTTTTTTCCAGTTATTCAAAATTCCCGTTCTCGCATATTTATTATAACAGTCCGTATTTAAAAGTAATCAAGGACAGATAAACCTAAGTGCATCTGCTCTTTTTAAAGTTTCATTTTCTTTATCGTATTTTATCTGCGTTATAAATAATCCACTCTTAATTGCTATTAGAATTTGACGGGATAAATGAAATAAAGAAAAAAACAAAAAATAAAAATATTTTATGGGAATTGCGGTTTCAAATTATATTTCATTTATCTTAGCACATATTCCTTCTGCGTTTTACATACATTCGTTAAATATTCCTCAATCCATTTAAGCGCAATCTGTTGTTAAAGTAAACAAAACCAGACTTCATGTCGCTCTTATTCATGAAATATGTAGAGTTGCTTTACATCCCGTGAGAGTGCTGAAAGGGGGCCGCCACATTATATTCTACTAAACCTGCCGCCAATGCTTTGTCTCTGTATTTCCGGCGTCAAAGACTTTGTAAATTGGCGATAATGTAATACACCAAGTCATGTGATCAAGTTCGCAAAAAGTTCAGTTGTCTCCCGACCCCTATGCTGTAAGGGGCCACTGTTATTTTTCTTTTTTGACGTTACGGAGCACTTTGCCATGGATAACTATATATCTACATATCTTCATATCTGATGCTTTTTACGAATTGTCTGTTTTCATTTGAAAATGAATAAACATTGACTGCATTTTCGTTCACTTATAATGTTGGAGTTTTTTTTTTTTTTTTATCTTACAATACCATCGAACCCGTGAAAAACCGTTGCATGGAGAATCAAACAACTCCATACCCTCCCCTCTATATCCGGGTCTACTGGAACTAAAATTACGAATAAATTAGAGGTAGTAGAAAATAACTTAAGCATTGAAGGAAAACTATAGCGATTACCCTAGGTCACATAGCTTTTGAGACAGCGAATTTTTCCGTTACATACAAATTTCGATTTGCGGGCATTCAGCAAATGTGTTGAGGAGCATTTAAGGTCAAGATAACAACTTTTAATGATATATTCGTATAATCCAATGCCCTGTACCAAAATAAATGCAATAAGCTTTAAATTGTGAAAATCGATTAATTTAATTGGAATTAATCACATAAATACTATGGGATTCGCGAGTTGTTTGCATTGGGTGTAACACTAAATACCTACTCCTCCCGTGTCTTTAAATGTTAATTAAAAGCCTAACTGAAAAAACGTGGCACGGAGCAAGACGGCGTTGGAATTTTGCGACCTCCTTTCGAAGAGCTCTTGGCACAATGCCAAGTTTAAACTTTCAACAAATGTTTTTCATTAGCTACGCTGTAAAAGGGAAGGATTATTTCTACGCTAAATTTAAGTTTATGAAATAGCAAATGAAGCTTAAATGTGCACTGTTTTTGTTGTCAGTACCGAATTCAGTTCATCATAAACAGTTTATGATAAGATTCCCTATATGGAATAATAATAAAAATTAGGTATAATGTTTTATTTCTGGTAACAATACAGCATTTTAGTATTTTTATAACTTAATTATAAATTAATAAGTTAATTTAAAAAAAACAACCAGTCGGACACAGGGATCAATTGCTAGAGAATACTTAAGTTTAAAACTGCTTATGAGTTACAAGAACTACGTTTATGATGTATGAACACGAAATAGCTCTCGCCAGAATAGATCAACTTGGTGTGAAAGTGCCACAACGAAACATTTCAAACAATAAAATATAAATATAAATAACTAGAAAACAGGAATTCTGCTTTTTCAGAATTTAGTGTCGCCCCCGAGAAAATATATATATATATGTATATATAAATAGTACAAAACGTATTTAAATTTCAACACTTACAGCACACTCTTTTATTTTATGTAAAATGACGTCGTTCGCATCCGCTTAAGAATTCCACATTTACGATCCACTCTTAAACATCTACAGTAAAGTATGCATAGGACGTCACTATCGCGAAATAATACACAAATGCAGCAAAAAGATGCCGTCATTTAAGAAAATTGACAAAGAAAAAACGGCTGTCTAATGATTCATAGGCTTTCATTTGTTTGTAACATTAATACAGTTACTTAAAATTGAATATAGTTTATAATAGCTCCATGTTTTAACAGAAATCATTCATTTAAATATTTTCAAAATAGCGCGTATTTTAATTATATTTTCTTTCGGTTGTTATGAAAAAATGGCAAAAATGTATATAATTAATATTTTACAACTATTTTTCCTTTACTTTCAACAGAGATGGAGTACTTCCGTTGCCAATATTAAGCAAATAGCTCCAAAAACTACAAAAAAATTAATATTTCAAAAATAAATGGAGATGCAGTTTTCAAACAAATTGCATTTAAAAGTACTTTTTTTTCGCAATATGACGGTATAAATATTGCAAATGCGCGATTCTTAGAAGTTTAAAAAAATACTATTGAGTATTTAATCGTACTGCTTTGTTTTACTGCTGGCTTCTGTAAGGTAACATTATTATTTGGAGACGGCGCAAAATAAGCTGGGAGAAAGAAATAGCATACCGTACCGGTAGCTAAAATAGTTATAATTTTCATATAAAAATGTTATTTTGTATTGTTAGTAGACAAATATACAAAAATATGTGCATGTTAAAAAAAAATCAATTATATTTTTTTAATTTTGTTTTCATTTATTTTCTGTACATTTAGCATTTAGTTCCGTTACCCAGGAATGGTTACCATGGCGAACATCATAGGCATATGCATATTACTTTAAAGCAAGTCGCGAATTGTACGTGGTAAATCAGTTGCGTTCGTACTATAACTAGTTTTATAAATTTTCAGATCTTGGTGCAATAGCTGTTGCACTCTTATGTGAAAAATGCATGAATACCAAATTTATTGAGATTATATGTATTAAATTTAGTAATACAGAAATAAGTTGATTCTACCCTAAATATGAACTGATCGCCATGACAACGAAGAATCATTACTTATCAAGGGATATCATTGAATTAATTACGTATGATAGACATAATATTCTGCAGAAAGCTTTCATTACTATCTTTTTAAGTTTTGATTCGATTTTCATAAAAATTGAAATGACTCAACAAAATTCTGCAACGATTATATATATTAAATTTCCAACCACTCGGTGGGTAATTTTTGTTTTGTTATATGCGGATAGCCGGACAGACAGACAGACGGTCGGACCAGACAATTACTATATGTGCTAAGTATTTATATAATTACGAATGCACATAAAATGCGCAAGACATTTAATCAAAAATTAAAGCTGATTCTTTTTTTAATCTTCTAAAGTTTTATCAACTTAACCCCCTCACAGTGCTTACTCTGCCCTATGATGACCAATGACTCACTTTCTTAAAAATCCCTTTGATCAAAAAAATGTGAACTCTTATGTGAAAAATGCATGAATACCAAATTTATTGAGATTATATGTATTAAATTTAGTATTACAGAAATAAGTTGATTCCACCCTAAATATGAACTGATCGCCATGACAACGAAGAATCATTACTTATCAAGGGATATCATTGAATTAATTACGTATGATAGACATAATATTCTGCAGAAAGCTTTCATTACTATCTTTTTAAGTTTTGATTCGATTTTCATAAAAATTGAAATGACTCAACAAAATTCTGCAACGATTATATATATTAAATTTCCAACCACTCGGTGGGTAATTTTTGTTTTGTTATATGCGGATAGCCGGACAGACAGACAGACGGTCGGACCAGACAATTACTATATGTGCTAAGTATTTATATAATTACGAATGCACATAAAATGCGCAAGACATTTAATCAAAAATTAAAGCTGATTTTTTTTTTAATCTTCTAAAGTTTTATCAACTTAACCCCCTCACAGTGCTTACTCTGCCCTATGATGACCAATGACTCACTTTCTTAAAAATCCCTTTGATCAAAAAAATGTGAACTCTTATGTGAAAAATGCATGAATACCAAATTTATTGAGATTATATGTATTAAATTTAGTATTACAGAAATAAGTTGATTCCACCCTAAATATGAACTGATCGCCATGACAACGAAGAATCATTACTTATCAAGGGATATCATTGAATTAATTACGTATGATAGACATAATATTCTGCAGAAAGCTTTCATTACTATCTTTTTAAGTTTTGATTCGATTTTCATAAAAATTGAAATGACTCAACAAAATTCTGCAACGATCATATATATTAAATTTCAAAGCACTCGGTGGGTAATTTTTGTTTTGTTATATGCGGATAGCCGGACAGACAGACAGACGGACGGACCAGACAATTATTATATGTGCTAAGTATTTATATAATTACGAATGCACATAAAACGCGCAAGACATTTAATCAAACATTAAAGCTGATTTTTTTTTTTTAATCTTCCAAAGTTTTATCAACTTAACCCCCTCACAGTGCTTACTCTGCCCTATGATGACCAATGACTCACTTTCTTAAAAATCCCTTTGATCAAAGAAATGATTTGTGACCTGTTGTTATTATTTCACAAAGCTTTATTATTAAAATAATAAAGCTTTGTAAAATATCACCCTAAAATAAAACAAACCATAGGACGTGTTTCGAGCTAAATATATTAACAGTTCGACATCAGCTACAGTAAACACGTGTCCGAAAGGGGACAATGTAAAAAATGAACTCTAGCTCAAAAAGCGTCGTATGTTTTGTTTTATTTTATGGTAATTTTTCACAAAGCTTTATTATTTTAATAGTTTTATTTTGCCAGTTTTCAGTGCTGTTTCGCTGTTTCCCTGTTTCTATTTGCTAACAAGTTTGAAAAACTAACTATATATGTATTAATACTTTTAACAGTTGAACCAGGATATGTATAAAATAAAATTTAAATTATTGGACACATAAATATTACAAGTACGCACAGGAACTGGGACAAAAAGTATAAATAAACTTGAATTTTCTTCGATATTTCATAGCATGTAATAACTATGAAGAAGGAATTCATGTCCCATTAAGCGACTGACTAAACGTCTAGCTAATAATAAATAATGTACTTCTAAAGCTATTTAATTGAATTTTTTGATTGCCCAATTTTGCCATGCAAATCACCAAAATTCTCATTTAGAGATTTTCGAAAAATTATCCAGAGGATATAGGGGACAGTAGCCATATTTGGACCACCGTTTTAAATGGACCGCTACAATTCTGGTATTAATTACAGAAAGATACGCCATCTACTGCTGAAATCCTACTAATTGGAAGGACGTCATTTAAGCTTAGAAGAAGCATTCGGCTTCCACGTGTTATTTTCACAAAATTAAAAAAAAAAAAAAACTAATATTAGCTGTTTTGATCTAATTTTTTCCTACTAAACGTAAAAGAATTCTTTAAAACTAAATTAAATTGTTATGTTTTTATATACTTAACTTATCTACATTCATGTGTTTATTGCGCATATTTTTCACGCGGATTTGTTTACTTTAGTTTCTGTTTTTAGCCTGGAGATTACCTGTTTTAAACAATGGCGCAGTTGCCTTAATTGCACCAATTTGAGTTTCGTAAATTGGACCTGATCTACTATCACCATTTTGCAGTTGCTTCATCACTTATTCGTTACGAGGAGACAGGCGCAGCAGATGGATCCGTTGATTCTCCCGCTAGTGAGATTTCGGACTAAGGGTCAGGAACCTACTTAGTAGAAAACCTACTAAAACTAAGAAAAAAAATTATGATGACGACACAGACAAACAGTCTAAAAGAACAACATTAGTGATAGGACAAATTGTTAAAGGTAAAGAAAAGGAAAAAGTAAGTTGTGAAGAGATGAACTTCAAGTACGTTGCATATACAAAACTCCTCAAAAAGGCCAAAGTATCATTAGAAATGTTATCTCCCATGCCAAAATCAGTTAAGTCAAAGTACAGATGGAGCCAAAAAACAGCTTAAGATCTTAAGATCTTCGCCATATAAATTAAACCTTGAAATGAAAAAAAAAAAAAACAAAAACGTGAAAAAGAGAGCTCCCAAAGCACAAAACCAATTGGAATATCAAGTTTTAAAAAATAAGCAAATTCAATTGGAAAGAAAATTATGGAAGGAAAGGACTACAGACATAAGGCAAAGAAAACTTCTCTTAAAGAAAAGTCTAATGATTCAGAATCTAAAATGCAAATTCCACATGTTTAAACAGTGATGATTGATGACAGACATTTAAGACAGTGATAATTGATTTTTCCTTATTTGTAAGAAAAATAAATAGCAGAAATGATTAAGTTGAGATTTCCAAATAATGTTCGATTTTGCGTGCGCTGAACAAAAAATAACAAAAGAAATTCATATGTAAGCCTTGCGTCGCGTCTAACATGATATTCAAGTAACTGGCAATTAGTTCCATAATTTCTATTCTTTATTACTTTTAACTTTGAATTTTATTTTGAATACATTTTGAGTTAAAACGATTACTCTTGCTTTCAGACATTTGATTTCATTATATTCCATTGCTGTTGTTTTGTTTCATTTTTTCATTAATTGCAAACTTTGCTTTTATTAAAAATAGTTATAATCCCTGCTCATTAAAACAGCCCAATATTGTTTGGTCGAATTTTGGAGACTGGAGTTTCAACTTAGGCGACCAGTTGCTGAATTTGGACCACATTTGACAATTTTTTCAAAATAAAATAAAACTTAAGATTTTCAAAAAGAAATTGTTATAAAGATTTATTTAGTTAGCATATGAATAGATTGACCACGTGCAGTGACATTTTGCATATATTTCAAAAATAAAGTGAGGTATATCGGAAAATAAATAACGTGGTCCAAATTCGGTTACTCTCCCCTATGCATTTGCGATCAATATGTACGATTTCTCGATTTCGTAGGTAGGTATGACGAATGCTAGTTTTTTCTTGTCTTTTTATTGACTTTCATTTTTGGAAATTTTTAATGCAGGTTTTCTCCCACATTCTCTTGAATTATTTTATATAAATTATCATATATTTTAATATATTTATTACATTTTCAAACGTTAAGAAAAAAAGTTATTATACATCTTTATCTCTGACCGAAGATTAAAACTACTTTAAAACGTAACTCTGACTTAAATTATGTATTCTTAACTAATATAAAATTTAGTATTATTTATTTTTCACATTTGATTTAGTGAATGCAGTATGCATATGTAAAAGCAATGTGGAAAAATATAAATAAATTATATCAGTATGAGCTATAATTTAACGTGTGGACCCCACATTTCACTTCAACATCCGGTGGTGTTCAATGTCCCACTCCCCACTACTGCAATTTGGCATTCCGTAAATTGAACTCCGCATAACGTTCTTAGCAATAGAGTAAAAATGAAATTAAAGAAATATTTAATATACAAATTTTAATGAAAAATTGAGCTATGAGCATTTTTTAATCAAAAATGTCATTTTGTTTATGACAAATGCTAATTAATTACGTAATAAATCTAAATTAACGAATACGACGACTAATTGAAATTTTAGTCGGTGCCAATTCGCATTTGTGTGGTACTTCCTGGTTGAAAAATTTGTTGAAAATAAATTTTAAATAGAAAAGAAACGGAATGTTTAATAGATGAAATTTAATCAAAAAAGGCAAACCCTCCAAATTATTGCTAATAAATATGGGAATTCGAAATACAAGAAAAATTGAATGCTCTCTAACTGAAATTTAATTAAAAAAGTCAACTTCTGTAATAATTGAATACTTCAAAGAAATGGCAACAAATGGCGGATTTTTCAAGAACCAGATTCGTCTTTTCCACACTGTATTAGTACATCATTTTAGGGTTCCGTACTTAAAAAGTAAAAACAGAACCATTATAAGATCACTCCTGTGTCTGTCCGTCCGTCTGTCTGTCTGTCTGTCTGTCTCTCACAGCCATTTTAATCGTAAACTATGGAACGTGGAAAGTTCAAATTCGGGGAAGTAATAAAGACCATTGACCCACATATTTTCAGATTAATAAACATTCATAAATATATTTAGTAAAAAAGTAGAGGCGCTAATTATGCTACTTGAAAAAAAAAATCTTTTCTTTGTATATCAGGTATCCTGTGAAAGCTTTTGTAACGCTGAACTCAAAAATTCATTCCTTTTAATTTTAGGTATTGTATTTTCAAAGACATTGTTGAAAATGTAGCGCAAAATTAAGTTCCCCCCCCATCTAATTCCGAATCTACTGAAACTAAAATTATGAAAAAATTAGAGGTAGCAGACGTTAATATAAACCTTTCCGGAAAATTATAGCGATTACCCTAGGTCACATAGTTTTTGAGTAATTAGCATTTTTCTGTTATACACAAATTTCGATTTACAGGCATTCAAAAAATTGTTGAGCTTCGCTGAATGTACCTATCGTTGCAGAAGAATAAAAGCATTGTTGATAATGATTTTCGAAAAATATCCTCGGTAATTAGCTGAGATATTAACCTTAAAGGTACGGTCAGTTTGGACATACACAAGGACAGGACGGCGTACTCTATGCCCAGTTAACGACTTTTAATGATATATATGTGTAATGTAATGTCTAGTAACAGTATAAAAGCAATAAACGTCAAATTGTTAAAAACATACCATTTTAAGTGGTCTCGGGACTCTAAAAAGTGGAAAAAATGAAAAAAAAGACGATTTTCAACATTTAATGTCTTAAAATGTATATGATTTTAAAACACAATTTTAATTGGAATGAAAGATGTATGTTCTTTCGATTCATGTATTTAAAAAATTGCAAGATAAAGAATTAGTATTTATAGGGGGCTCGAAACTATTAGACATTTGTCGATCAAAAAATTGGCATAACAGTTCACGCGCAGGATTACAAAATAAATATATTGCAACTAGAATGAAAATTTTGGTGCTTACTTATACTTCAGATTGTGATAATTTCCTGAACTTAAATAAATTTGTATTTAAAGCTTTTTTATATTTTTAATGCAATGCTGCATTTACCTAGTACAAAATCTTGAAAATCTCAACAGTAAAATCACATAAAAAAATATTTTTTTGAACAATAAAAAGGAAATTTTAGGTTCAGTTTATACAGAATAACATGGAATATATGTTTTGAAAATTTTATGAAAAAATATTCAGAAATTTTTGAGGTTTCCTGCGCGTTATACCCAAAAACGCCATTTGGAAAATAATGACTTTAAAGTTTCGGAAACGCCGCTTCAACTATTGAGCGGGTATAATTCTAAAAGCCAAAACTTCTGTTCTAATGGGAATTTCAAGGAAACAATTATATCAAAATATTCAGAAAAGATAGGAGTTTAACATCTAAAAAAAATTAAAAATTTCTTAAATTTTGAAGCTTTAAGAGTCCTGCGACAACTATATCCTTTCCGGCACGGAGTAATTCTATTTATAAACTTATGAAATAATGAACTGACACCAGAATTTATAAACGAATTTATTAGAAAATGCGAACTTGCTTATTTTCACGTACATGATAAAAGGAAAATTTTAATTAAATATTCTTGGTGTCATTTGTCTGTTTTGGAATTAAAATTAGGTGTCCGTTTTTTAAGGGCATCGCCCTCGAAATATTTAATTAGAATGAATCGCATAAATACTGTGAGATTCGCGATAGTTTGCATTGATTGTATCTCTCAATACGTCTCGAGTGACTTTAAAAGTTAATTAAACACCTATCTGGAAAAACGCGGCACTGACCAAGGCGGCGTTGCAACTTTGAGACCTCAATTCGAAGCGCGCTTAGCACAATGTCAAATTTAAACTTTGAACAAAGGTTTTGTTTTAGATACACTGTAGAAATAAAGGTTATTACTACGCTGAATTTAGTTTCATGAAATTCCAAATCAAGTCTAACTATGCACTGCCTTTATTGCCAGTACCGAATTAAGTTCATCATAAACAGATCAGGATAATATTAAAAAAAGAGTTATACAAATAGCTATATTTGATATTGTTCCATATATCTCTTTGAACTTTCATGGTATACCCGATTACACTTTTCTAATATATACAGTTATACCCAACCCTACGTTATATAGTTTTTTAAAAAGTCTTAGTATTCTTTTAGCAACTTTTTTTTTCTTTTTTATAATACAATTACAAATTCATATATTTATTCTACACTGTTAAAAATTTGCAGCATTCTGGCAGGTCATTTGACCGTTTTTTCAGAAAACGGTTACACAACCGTAATTTTAACACTATTCTGACCATATTATTAGCCATTTTATGGTCAGAATATAGTTAAATCCTGGTTATGAAACAGTTTTTTCAAAAAACGGTTGAATGACCTGCCAGAATGCTGCAAAATTTTTAACAGTGTACGGAACCCTCTGTGCGTGAGTAATACTCGCACTTGACCGTTTATTAATTAGTTTACTAGACTTTTTAATGAGATATTCCAGGTAAATGAATTATGCAAATAATGTGGTGCAGAAAATCTGGAATACAATACATAAGCCACTCTTCCTTTTATTAACTTGAAACAAATCTAATTTTTTAAAAAGTAATTATAATAAAGAATATTTATAGGAAGCGAATAGTGCTATAAAATTGTTAGACATTTTCGTGAAAATTTTATATTGTGGACTATGCTTTTCAGGGTGATTCTCGCAATTATGCATAATCGTAAGACATCGTTTAGTGCGTGTTTCGCTTAGTGCATTTAATGCGTGTTTGGGCAAAATTGGAAACTTCAGAATTTAATATATTTCAACAAAGGCATTCTAGGGTGTTGCTTCATAAGAAAATCTGCCATTCCCTTTTCCAATGACACTAATATATAACATACGAATTTATTTTCTTTCTAATTTTCCACAGTGGAAGTACAATGTGAGCACTACTTGCTTACGCGTAAACATCATGGACATCTTTTCTTTTTTTAACAAAGGTCTCTACTACTAAGCTTGCTCTCGGATTTCTCAAGAATTATTTAATAGCTAACTAAGATTTTAAAAGCAAATTAAAGATTTTACAATTATGTGAAATTTCCTACTGTGTAATTTATAAAATGTCATATTAAATGAAATTATCGGATATGTGTTACAAATTTTAGGATACTTGTTTGACAGTTCAAGAATTTTTAATCCTTTGAAAATGTAATTTCTTAACCTACTGTGTAGCTGAAAATCTCATTTTTAACACTTTCCAACAAAGTTGAATATTGTTTATGACTTCGGTTTGTCTGGCCGTCTGTCCGTCAATCCGCGCTCTAACTCCCGTAAATATGCTCGGATCGTTCTGAAATTTTTGGATGTTAGTGACCCCTATCATAGCACGAACACTATTTCAAATGAAGTTTGTAGTATGTTTAGTTCATTTACAGGGAGAGTCAAATGTTTTCCGTTACACTACGGCCTATATGGGAAAAAATCGTTTAAAATGATTTTTAATGATATTACATGCTTTAAAATACAATAAAATTGATATGCATTTATCAAGTGCACTAAAATATGGATTCTGTAGAATATGCGGTGCTAAGAAAAGTTATTATTCATACAGGGCTACACAAAAGAATTCCGTTACATAATGATATAAGGTTGGAGGGAACTTTTTCCGGCGTATTTTAATTATGTTAAATTATTTCATGTATAATGAAATTGATATATGTCGCTGAGGTTTAGTATAACTTATATCATGTATACTACGAAATGCATAGCACTTACAGGGATACACAAAAGATTTCAGATACTATATTGTATCTAAAGTACTGTGCAGTAGCGATGATTGCTTGAAATGCATTTTTAATTATGTTATGTGCTTTTATGTTTCACAATATTTATGCATTGTATAGGGTGTGTATAAATGTTGTAATTTATATACAGGGCTACACAAAAGAATTCGTAATGGTTACTGGGTGTGAGTGCAAAATGCTGAAAGGAGGTTTTTAAATGAGTTATGCATTTTGACGATGAACTCAATTTAGTTTACTAAGAAATGTTTGTAGAAAGTGGATAAAATGATATACAGGGTCACGCAAAGAACTGGATACATGGCCGTCTATAAATGAAAATTTCTGGGAATGTGATACCAGTAGTTTTAAGATTGTTTGAATTAAATTTTAGCTAAATAGTGGCGTGTAATAAATGTACTAGGTAAACTACAATGTTGTACAAAGTTATACAAAGTACAAAAGTATTGTTGTACAAAGGTATACAAGTATGCTTCCATGTATTAGTATAAATTGCTCAAAGAGAAATTTCAACCTGTTATGTGTTTTCTTGCTAAACTGAATTTTCCCATTATATTATAGTACATATATCATACTACAGATCAAATACAGGGCTGTTCAAAAGAATTGGAATACATATTTGCTACGAACGGTAACTGCTAAAATCAGTTTTTCCAATGTTTTATGCGGTTTCTAAAATTTTTACTTAGTTCTCTTATATACCTTATTTTCCTAAATAACGAAGTTTTGTTAAAGCATTCAGGAAGTGTTGGAAAGGGTTTCATAATCCATGCTTAACGCATGATTTTTCTTACTTGTTTAACATAGTTGAAACGTGTGTATGATTTTGATTTGTCTGGTCGTCAGTCTCTTTTATCTGTGCCCTATGTCACGTATATATACTCAGATTATTAATTAATTGTGTTATTGTATATATATATATGTTATTGTAGTTTACTATAAAATGTCCGGTATTGAAAATGAAGTATGTAGCATTTATGGTTCTGTTACAGTGAAAGCAAAAGTATTCCGTTGCATGGGAAAAAAAATCGATTGCAATGCATTTTAATAATGTTACACTATTCCAAACGCATTGAAATTGATATAAAGCACTAATGTGTACCAAAAGTTGTTTACTGTAGCACATGGTGTGTGGTGTGCATAGCATGTATTGTTCTTTTACAGGGACACACAAAATACTTTGTTTACTGTACTATATATGAGCAATAATTTCTGGAAGTAGTTTTACAACTCAGGTATGCTTTTTTTTATTTAACTAATTTTTTGCTTATTATTTGGTGTGTTTAAATTCTATCGATCATTCATTTAAGATCTCGAATACAGTTCATACGTTAACAGGAATAGCTGAAAGGGAATTCTCAACTGTGTTATGTGCTTCCTAACTCAACCAAAGTTTACCATACTATTATTAGTAGTATATATAAAATTTATAAATCATATACATGGCTGCACTAAAATTGGACTTTTGGGCTATAGATGTTGGATGTATAGATGTTGATTTGGACGACAGATACATTTTTTTTTTTTTTTTTGCATTCTGGATGGTAATTGCGAAAATGCGTTGTCAAATGTTTTATGAGTTTTAGAAATTGTTTACTTAAATATCATCATTCCGTTTATTAAAGGGTGAGGTTTGTTAACAATAGTCTGAGTATGTTGGAACGTGAAATCGTAATATATGCTTGAGACAAGATTTTTCTTTCTTGTTTATTTGCAGTTTAGTTTTACAAAAATTAAACTAATGAAATTTTAAGATTATGCAAATTTATATTATGAATATTAGAAAAATATTTGAAATAAATAAACAATATCATAGTGAAACACATACTTTAAAATTGTATTTAATAAATCTCTGTATTGCATTAATTTCATCAAATAACCCATTAAAAATCACTGAGGAAAACCTTTGTAACTCATTTGACACTTAAAATAAATTTGTCTTTTTGGGGTCAAAATTCTACGCACTTTTAAAAATGAACTTGAAATAATTTGTATTCATAGAGTTCTTTTGTGAAAGTGAAAGCAATTTTAAAAAGTCTACAAAAGTGCATTTTAATTAGAAATGATAGCAATGCTTTGGGCAATATTCCGTTAAATTAATTCTACAAATGCACTTCAACATTTATTAAAAATTTCAAGTGTTTTAGATTAAACTCTTTCAAAAGTAATTAGATTTTAATTTTGAATTCGTAAAAATACACTGAATTTGGATTATACGATATCTCATGTTATATTAAAAGCCTTTTGGTCTGGTAAGTTTTATAATTACGTTATATACACTTGATTTAATTAATGTATGAATGTAAAGAAGGCAAAATTAAGTTAAAATGATGAAACTAGATATCTCAGTTTCGACTCAATTAGAGCAGCCTTCTTTTCAGTAATGGATGAAATACTTATCTTTATGCCGGAAGTTAAAGCGGTCATTATGATATCGTCACACTCTCGCTTATATTGATTAAGTATTTAAAAAGTTATTTTGCCATTTTTTTTCATTTTTTTTCATTTTTCAAAGTTATGAAATATGAACCGATCTCAATTATTGAAACTTTAAATAATATCATCGTGTAGTATTTTTTTATAAGGATTGGATTGAAAGATATGTTATATTAAAAGCATTTTGGTTTAGATATTTTTAAAAATATGTTTTATTTAATTATAAAATTTATGTAATTAGTGTATGAAAATTAATAAGGGAAAATGAAATTAAAACCTCTTTAATGGGTTGAAACCGGATATCTTAGGATTTGACTCAATTAGAGCAGCTCCCGTGCTGATAATGGATGAAATATTTGTGTTTAGGCCGGAAGGAGAAGCGGTCATTGTGATATCTTCTCACAGTCATATATTTACATGTGATTTAAACGTTACTTTTATCTTTTGTTTAAATGCTTTCCCAGTTTTCAAAGTTCTAAAATATGAACCCGTTTAAAGTATTGAACGCTTAATAATATTATCGTGTAGCATTTTTAAATTGATAGGATTGTAAGATGAGGAAACGAACACTCTGAGAAAAAAAAATACCGCCTTCACGTAGAATGAATAGGTAGTCATTTTCAGAATACATAAACTAGAAATATAGATTCCCGAGTTATACGATTAGGGTTAACAACTAAAGTGAATAGACGTAATGATCGAGAATTTCTAGTCTCTTGTTTTCTAGGTGACAAATCGATAATGAATCGTTTCAGTAGCTAAAAATTATCGCTTGATTTCTAAATTGGTTTCATAAACTAGAATTATAGTTGCTAAAACTAGCCTCTTGTGTTCGTATCTATTTGCAGAGATTTTTAAATTTGACCACGAGAATATAGAAAAACGCTCTTGAATTCTAGTATTAGACACTAGAAATCTCTAGCAAAGGAAAATAGAATTTATAGGGATAACATGGAACTATTTTCTCTAGAGCCACAATTTACATTCTAGATGCCAGAAACATATTTTTTTCTCAGTGCACGTTATATTAAAATCATTTTGGTCTGGCAATTTTTTAAAATCTGTTCTATATAAATACACACTTGATGTAATTAAAGTATGAATGTTAATAAGGGAAAATTTAGTTAAAACCGGTATAATGGGCTAAAACCGCATATCTCAGTTTTGAATTAATTAGAGCTCTCTAGAAGGCAATATATGAAATACTTACTATCTTTATGCCGGAAGGTAAAACGGTCATTAAATTAGCTCCGCACTCTCATTTATTTTGTTTATGTGCTCAAAACAATATCTTGAAATTTTTTGTTTGAATTTTTTTTTCCAGTTTTCAAAGTTCTAAAAAAAGAACCCATATAAATTATTGATATTTTAATATTATTACAGTGTAGCATTTATTTTTTCTTCTAAGGATTGAATTCTAAGATATCCCATGTTATACTGAAAGCATTTTGGCTAAAGCCAACTATTACTATTGTTATACTAAAAGCAATTTTTATAATTATATTTTACTTAAATATGCACTTGATGTAATTAATGTATTGTTATTAAGAAGGGGAAATTAATTTAAAACCGGTATAATGATGTGAAACCTCATACCCCAGTTTTGGCTGAATTTGAACAGCTCTCTTGCGGGTAATGAGAGAAATACGTACTTATCTTTAGACCGCAAGTGGAAGCAGACATTATGCTATCTTCACATTATCATTTATTTAGATTATGTGCTTACGATGCTATTTTATCTATCTTTTTTGTTTCATTTTCTTAACTTTTTTTTAAAATTGTAAAATATGAACCCATTTCAATTATTGAAACATTTAATAATATTATTGTCTAGCATTTTTTATAAAGATTTATTTTGCACAATGGAACTGTTGCTAGAATTTGAAAGGACATTTTTACGTCTGATCAAAATTATTTTGGTATAAAACTGAATAAACTACTTGGGTTAAAAAAGAATATCGGAATAAAATAATCAAAAATAATTTATAGAGACCTTTGGGGCGTAATAGTTAAGTTCTAAAATAATAAAAATTACGTAATGTCACTCAAAACACATCTGTATATAATATTCTTATAATTGAAGCATGTCACGGAGTGTGAAAAATCAATTAAAAATTCTCTTTTTTTATACATCATTTAAGTTAAATGAATTCTGTGAAAGGCAGTGAAAATTGCATGGACATGGGTTATTGTTTTTTTTTTTTTTTTTTTTTTTTTTTTTTCAATATGATAAAGAAATGAACTTATTTTCTGCAGTTTCATAAATTTAAATGAATATAATTATTATACTGTCTTTAACTATAAAACAATCAGTAGAAATATAATTGAATGATTTTTAGTTTAGTTCTTTAGATAAAGTTCTATAAATATATATACTATTCGTTTCTAACAAAAAATCTCAATATTTTCTGTTTTTGTAAGATTAAGAACTCCATTTAATTTTATACCGCTGAGTGAATGATTTTACTTTTTATAAATATTTATTTATTAATATATATGTGATGTGCCAATTATATATGTATTTACAATTTTATAATGGTACAAAAATAAGTGCAGCGAATGTATACGTAAAGTTACATTAAATTATGATGGAAATTCTAATTTGAAACAACAACTAATTCTAATGTATGCAATTTTACTCAACTTTATCTATTTTAAGCATTGTTAATTGAGAAGATATAAATGTACTAACTTATCTTTAAATATAACAAAGAAAGGTTAGAGTCTGAAATAAACATAATGTTATTAACGCTAACATAATTAATTTCATTTATATTTAGAGTTAGACTTTACCTCTTGAAGAAGCTCCTATTTACTAACTAAACTCGATTAAATTGCCAATCACTAAATTATTTAATAAAAATGATCTGTTTAAGCTTTTACTGCAACGCAAAAGGGTCATTCCATGTCAAATCACACAGAATTTTCTAAAAATGACATCCACCACCTTCAATTTCGATAAACTTTGGTGTATTTGTAGAATTTTTAATGCTGATTCCAAAAATGTCAATCATATTGAAATTGGTTAAATGGTTTGTGAGTTATGATCTTTTAAATGTCATCCAAGATGGCCGATTTGCCGCCATTTTGAATACCACATGTGACAACGTAAAGGTCTATAACTTCTTTCAGGTTTAAGCTAGAACTTTCAAATTTTTTTTGTTCTGTTCAAAATAAAGTATACTTTCATTTAAACTGATTTTGGGGCAGCTTATTCCATTAAAATGCTGCCCGAAAATGACTTTTTGTCATTTTTTAATTTAAAAAAGGCGTAACTTTAATGTCTGATTTCCCCCATTGTTCCCCCTTCAATTTTCATCTAATTGCATAAATAGGCAGCTCAAAGTGTGTTTTGATGCCTGAAAAGAAAATTTTAATGGGCAGTTCGCAGGTGTTTTGTTTAAAGAAAAATTTCAATTTTACTGACCTTTTTTATAAGTAACGAAAAGTATAAGATAATGTTGATATTTCTTTTATTACCAGAACTATAATACATATTTACATATAAAAGTTTGATAAGGCTTTATCTTACATAAACATATACATATTTTTTAATGTGGCTATAAAGAAGGGGAATCCCACAGGAATAAATAGGAATGCTAATAATGAATTCCTGCAAGACATAGAAGTATTTTCCTAACAAATTGAAATCTATTGCAAAGCTCCAGTAAATTATTAGTAAAAAATAAATAATGGGAAAAATTCTACAAATAATTTAAAAAAATACATTAAGTAAATATTATCGTACTTTAAAATTATACAAAATAACATTTAGCACATACACAATAAAAATGCTATTGAAAATGTATCTACATCAATAACAATTAAAAATAAAGATAATTAATAAAATTTGTTCTCTTTATATTTCGATCTTATTTTGTTCTAATTTTATGTTTTGCCCACTAGGGGCTTATTAAAGCACTGGATGCATCACCAAGTTTATATATTCTACCATTTGTAATATTGATGTCACATGCACAAAGGATATGACTGAAAGGCACAATACAACTGTCATTTTCTGTCCAATAATATGAAGGCGATCGGCCATTGTGGATGCATGAATTTAGCAGTTGCATCTCCTTCTTTTTTGTGGACTTTTTACACTAAGCTTATGTACCAATTCCATTCATACATACATGCTACATAACTTTTAAGCGATGGAATATCCAAAGTATCTTTAATATTCCTATCAAAAGATGAACAAACTGAAAAATTTTCATCAGTATTTATTCTTTTTCCACTTTTTAATAAGTTTTCTGTAGATCCATAATAATGCATACTGCATGTTCCAGGAATTGTCGTAGCAAGTTGCATCCGATGAGACATGTTGTTGCGCAGTTTTAACATGCCACTTTTTGTGATGATAAAAAATGTTATACCATCAATGTTTTGTCAGCAATATTCATACATCATAGCCACATTTGCAATTTGATCATGAAACAGCCTTTGCAGACTTGCTTTTGTCACAAGTCTTTTAACATCCTCCCCCCCCACACACACACCCTACCCCATCGCAAACAGATTTTCCATGACTTGTAGCAAAAAAGCTCCATTTTGCTTTTATTCCACCAAAATCATGTTCATGGGTTCAAAAATGTTTTTCAATTTTAATATTGGCCAGTAGAGCCATCAGTAAAATATTCTACATTTGTAGCTAAGATATACTTATTACTTAAATGCTGCATGATTAATTTTGGAGTCTGATAAACCATTGGTACAGCATGGTCCATATCATCTGAAAGCATGCAATAAGGTTTTCACTTTTTAAGCTGCTTCCATTTTTTTGCTTTACATAGAATGCAACTGTATGTAAAGTACAGCAACCAGGCGTGCAATGGTAGTTGTTGCGCTTCGTCTTGCAATACAAAAAAAAAAGTTCTCACTAAAATCCATTTGTATGAGAGCCTCATGACTAGTAAGATCTTTTTTTCAAATAAATGCTTTGGAACTTGGATATGTGCGTATGGGGTATGAGGTTTTCCATCTTTTTAAAAATAAGATGGATGAAATCATACAGAGTAGATGTATGTGATGTTAATTGTACTCCGTCAGTTGATACCCACTGTTTATGTTCAATTGCGTCTTCAGGATCAAAATCCGGAAATTTTAACTTTAAAAAAATGTTCAAGAACATCTTTCTTGGGACATTTGCTGCATATATGTAACATACAATTTGTATTGTTAGAACTGCAAACCAATTTCTGGATTAAATCTTCATATTTTTCTTCAATCCCTGTTACTGCAATAAGCAACTGAACTTTCTGATGTATTGTATACATGCAGACAGAATGTGTGCCAGAACTCCCAACTAAGACGCAGTGCTTAGATCGCAGGTCAGCAAATTTTGAAAACCCAATTTTATTATTGGTAGGAAATTTCAATCGAAATTGGATATACAGTTAACAGATTTACAAAGAAGAAACCTTTTTTGAACATGGGCGGACATTTTTTTATGCTGACTGTATCTCCCAGACCAGGCATGAAACATGAAAATTCATTATCTTCATGAGACATGAAAATTCATTATCTTCATGAAACTCTTTCACAGATTTTATAGTGTCTTTCCAAGTATAAAGTCTATACTTGGTACTCAGTTACACTAAAGGTTTCAAACATTTTCTTTCTTGACCATCATGACTCAGGAATCAAAGTTAACAACTGAATTTTTTCTCTGGGACAAATTTGTGGAAACTTTTCTTTCACCATCTCCATTAATATTTCGAATTCTGAAGCTTTTCTTTTGATTCAGATTATCTTCATCAGAGCTACTGTTTTCACTCTGAAGAATGTTCTCTTCCAAATCAAGGGTGCAAGCAATCTTCTTTCGCAAGGCAATTTTCATTTGCTGTAATTTTCTTTCTTCAGCAGACACTTTCCTGTGTGCAGAAATTGCACGTAACCTTACTGGTGAACTTCCATTGAGCTTTACGTGATATTTTTCTTTCTGATCCATGTTTGATGTAATTTCTTCAGAAAAATCTGTGGACTAACACAAATCTTTCTGTTTTTTCACATATACTTCCAACAAAGCTCTTGCTTTTTTCTCTATACGTGGAACATAGTTTCTTACCAGGAATGGCATTATTATGTAGCTTATGCCTGTAATTCTTATTTTGATCCACACTTATCACATGTAAGGATACTTTTCTTGATCTTGTTAGGATGAAGATTAAATAAATGCATTTCTTTTGCTGAATTTACATATGGAAAGTGTTCTCTGTGAGCAAAGCATATTGTTTAGTTTTCGCTATCTTCTAAATTGCATCTTAATGCAAGAAGTTCTTTATTTTTGGTGGATAACTCATTGCGATGGTGGATAGCTTGAGGATTATTTAAATCACAATTTGGATTATTAATATTTAAACTAATATTGTACATTTTTTGTTTATCCATAAGAAAACCTCTAACTTAATACAACATAGCAGCATCATTTATAAGATCAAAAGAGAAACTTTAATATTTTTTAACAGATTGGCATAACAAGTTGTAAAATTCTGCTTAATCTGGTTGGTTGAAAAAATCTTCTGGGAAGTAACTTTAGTCCGATTCGTTGAAAATCTCTTTCTGGTAAGTACATCTATCTGGTTGGTTGAAAAAACCCCTTCTGGCAAACCAAAGTGATATTATTGGTTAAAATTCTGTCTTCTGGAAAGTTCTGGTCATAAATTAACCCATTCAGATAATTTTAGCAATTAATTAGAAATTTCATATTTTTGGCAGCAATTTTCGATTTATAATTCAACAATAATTACAGTTTTAATGTTATTTACATTTAAAAAAAGGAACCAAAGTGAAATAAAGTATGTAATTTTTTTTTGAACTAAATTTAAAATTTTAAATCGCCCATTAAATTTTTTTTAACAGGTATCAAAACACACTTTGATCTGCAATATTAATACAACAGAGTTAATTTTTTAACTAATTATATTTATTTTGAATGTAGATATATTTTTAATAGTATTTTTACCATGTATGTGCTAAACGTTATTTTGTATAATTTTGAAGTACGATAATTTTTACTTATTGTATTTAGTTAACAATTGTAATTTTATCATTTTGTATAATATACAAGTATGATTTTGCTATAAAATGTGACAATTTGTAGAATTTTGTCCATCATTTCTTTTTTATTTAAAATTTACTGAAACTTTGCAATAGATTTCAATTTGCCATGAAAATGCTTCTATGTCTTGCAGGAATTCATTATTAGCATTCCTATTTATAATTCCTGAGGGATTCCCCTTCTTTTTAGCCACATTAAAAATATATATATGTTTATGAAAGCTAAAACTCTACTGAACTTTTAGATGTAAATATGTATACTTTTGGTAATAAAAGAAATATGAGCATTATCTTGTACCGTAATTTCCGGCGTATAATCCGCGGATCAAACAATTCTGTTTGGACCCAGAAATTTTATTTAGTAATTGAAACCAAATATTTACCGCGATCTAGAAAGTTACATTTTATTTTTAAAAAATTCTGGGTCGAAAAATGATTGTTTGATCCGCGGATTATACACCGGAAATTACGGTACTTTCCGTTACTTATGGAAATCAGTAAAATTAAAATTCTTCTTTAAACAAAAAACCTACAAACTGCCCATTACAATTTTTTTATCAGGCATCAAAACACACTTTGAGCTGTCTATTTATGCAATTAGATGAAAATTGAAGGGGGAACAATGGGGGAAATCGGCCATTGAAGTTATACCTTTTTTTAATTAAAAAAACGGAAAAAAGTCATTTTCTGACAGCATTTTATTGGAATAAATTGCACAAAAATCTGTTTAGATGAACGTTTACTTTATTCTGAACAGAACTAAAAAAATTTGAAAGTTCTAGCTTAAACCTGAAAAGTTATAGACCTTTATGTTGTCACATGTGCCATTCAAAATGGCGGCAAATCGGCCATCTTGGAAGATATTTAAAAGCTCATATCTGACAAACCGTTTGATCAATTTCAATATGATTGACATTTTTGGAATCAGTATTCAAAACACTGCAAATTCACTGAATTTTATCAAAATTGGTAATGCTGGGTGCCATGCCCTGGGTGATTTGACATGGAATGACCCAAAACTTAAAATTAATCATTTTTATAAATGAATAATAATTTATGATCTGAGAGTCTAATTTTGAAATGAACGAAAGTTAACCGAATTATCATTATGTGTTGATTTTGATCAGGAAGCATTGTTTTTTACGAATATGTTTTACCATGTCTTCATTGATTACATGTTATATTACAATTTTCTCCCTTATAGTGATAATTGTAATTTCAAGGTATTCTTTGGAGATGGGATTGGAAAGGAAGGCGTCCAGTTTGTAGTTTCTAGCTGCTGGGAGCAATTTTCTTAGCGATCTTTTAACACTTCTTACATTCTTCTTGTAATCAATTTGCCAAATCTTGGACTAGACAAGTGCATATTCATTGGATATTTTATAAGTGTCTCTTGTCGTTCAAGATAAGTTAAATTACTTGACGGCTGAGCTGCAGCTCGTTCTGAAATTATTCACGTATTTATGTTTTATCCTACGTTTCCAATGGTCTTTTCCTCTTATCTAAGTTTTTACACACCTTTTTCAGGAATTTTTTACAGGCTGTTTTTTTTTCTGCTAACCGTAAGAAGTCCAATAGCAATTTTTTTTTTTTTTTTTTTTTTTTTTTTTTTTTTTTTTTTTTTTTTTTTTAGTATTGTTCGTCTTACATGCTTATATCAATAGATCTGCATTCTTGATTAATCCTTTATCTACTGCATTATGATCTACTGCAATTTTTTTCATGTAATTTTTACTTACCCACCATACGTAGTATAGGGTAAGTCTTGTAATCGTTTTAAAAATTGAAAAAAAACATTGATCGATTTCACGTTTCAGACACTGGAGATTCCGAAAAACATATTTTTAGAAGAAAAAGAAAATTTGCCGTCCGCCTGTATGTGTGTGTGCCTGTAAACACTCTATCTCGCGAACAAATTAAGATAGAGACTTGAAATTCGGTGTGTACTTAGGAAGTGACAATGGAAAAAAGCTTATTGCATATCAGTAACCTCGAATATCCGGAACTATTTATTTCGGACTCTCGAAATATTCGTTCTGGTAAAAGGTATACAAAAATTTTCGAAATTGTTTATTTGAAGAAGTGAATATAAAAGACAATAAAAAAAGATACATTTTGCATCATGAAGAAACTTGATCGGGTAATTAGTTGTCGAGATATTTGTAATTATATTTTTCACACTCTTCGATTTTTCATGACCCTGTATTTCATTCAAATTTCAATTCAAGGATATAATTTAATTGGAAATGAGACGCTTAATCCGACGCTGTAAAATGTTACTTAATATTTTTATAATTTTTCGAGTTATAAGGATGTTTCTTTTACGCAATTCGATTCTACACGATTATCCCGCCAACCTAAAAACTATCGCCAAACTATAAGATTAGATGCCAATAATGGCTTATCGTAAATGTCAAGCATTTAATGCATCTCCATACCTATAAGGTGGGTTACCATAGGGAGGATCCTGTGCTGTCACCAAATTTTGCCAAGTTTGTCGCCAACTTGGCGATGTATTGCCAAAAGTGAAGCCAAATTGGCGGTATCCCTAATATTTCGCCAAATTCCCATAGACTTCCATTGTAAACCTATAGTGTTTACTTGCTTGCAAAAAATCAACAAATTGAGATATTTTAATGCAACAAAAAGTTATATTAGCTTCAGGGATTATATTAATTATATTTAAGGGAGTCTAAGTAAATTAAATCATGAATAAAGTAACATGATAAAATGTTTAGCATGTATGACATGTTTTATTTTCATATTTTATATTATGTATATCCATGATGGGTAAGTATTACGGTGGACCCCAACGACTAGTTTTTTCGGATACTACAATGAAAATTAAAAGATATTCATAAAAAAAAATACTCACCCGTGAGAAATTTAAATCCTTAGAGGTAATTAATGAAAGTTGTACTTTAAAGTACCGTTAGTACACTATGTGTAAAATATTGTAACAGAAAACCCACAAGGTTGGTTGGTTCAAATGGTACCTGAATTCTGGTAAAATATTTTCGATTTAATAAGTGTGTGAAATATAGCCATTTTCATATTTACAAATAAATGTTTTGGCAAATTCCAGTGCCGCTGATTTATTTCAACACTTTAGCATTGAAAATGCTTTGCCCCTGAAAGGGTTAAAAAAATATTTTTTTAGGTTTCCATCTTGTTAGCAGCTCTTTAGTTATGCGACCTCTATATTCCAGGGACAACATGTTCTCTCGCATCTCCACACATGCAATATATGAATTTACGTATGTCATTTCTAGCATAGCAGAAAAAAAGAGCCGGTGCCACAACTTTTTCGATTTCCTATAAAAAAATAATAATGAAACAGAAGAGAAATGCTATGAAAATTATTACTAAACTACATTTTAGTATAATTACATTTTAAAGCAGATGAAAACGATGGATAATTACAGAGACGAAAAGTAAACACATTTTTTTTTTCAAACACCCAGTGTACTGACGGTACTTATAAATACCAAAGAGTAATCAACTGTTAAACCAAATACATACACCGTTAACCTAAAATAGCTAGTCAAATTGCATTATAATATCATAATGGGCACATAAAAAAAATTCCAACACTTGACTTATATCCTGTTGTGTTAAAATTATACTGGTTGGTTGGTTGAGTCTGTACCATTTGACATTTAATACAAGTCGATAATTGAAAATAAACTTAAAAAAGTAAAACATGCATTCGTATAATGCGAAGAATGGTTGGTTAATGGTTGGCTGTAAAGTCGCGATATTTTAGTTTAAATTAATGGCACTTGACTCAGGATATTTCTGTTACAGGAATCCAATGATTTCTACGTATAGTAGAATTAAAATGTTGCGTTTTTTCTTTTTTTTTTTTTTTAAAATAAATATCAAGTACAAATAAACCAGGTAACAGGGAACTTTTACTTTCAAGAACTGATATTGTAGCAATGGTTGAGTATAAAGTGACTGGAGACCAATAGTTCATTCGAACATCAATGTTTATTGAAACTTCAATAATAATCCAATATATATTTTAGGCATGGATGGTGGGATTAATTCAAGGGAGAAATTAATGTCAGAATATATCTGCCTCACTGCTGCTAATTTCTAAGTCTATTGGCATATGATTCAGTCAACATAAAATAAAATACTAGACCACAGTAATATATCTACATTGCAATGAACTTTGTAAGATGTTATAAAAAAATGTAAAATAATACTTTTATGAAAGTCAGCATATCACCTTTTCTTTTAGTCATCTTCACTGTCAATAAGTATCCATCGCACACAGCGGCATCCTAAACGCACTCTTGAAAAATACGAAGCACTGGGAACCACTTTCTGCACCCTGCAACATCCCCTCTCAATCCTAGCGAAACCCGCAGATTATAAGCACGGCAAGAGTTGCTAACACAAAAAGGAAAACCGCCAAATCGTGCGCCAAGGTATTGGTGAAAAACCATGGAAATACGGGAAGCGCCAACCTCCGCGGGCTAGTACGGCAAACGTGGCAGGCAGACTACGCGAAGTGAAAGTCAAAGTAGGTAAAACGGGAGATCGCAAGAACTGCGAAAGGAACGACTCACGTGAGCGACAACTGTTAAAACCGCGGGGATTAGTGGACAAAAGGTATACCTAGCTTGAGTTCAAACGCACTCAAGGCGCAAAACTGGATAAAGGGGAAAAACCAAGGTATGTAGGTCGTGACTACGACATACACCAGGACAACGGAGAAAAAAAAATGGATGAATGAGTGACACTTTGTTTATAAAAAGCAAAGCCACACCAACCACCGAGGTAGAAGTAGAAAATTACAAAAGAATAACAGCTTTTTTTTTTTTTTTTTTTTTTTTTTTTTTTTTTTTTTTTGAACAGAAAACCAAAACAAGGGAGGGGTGTTCCACCACAATGCCATTACATTACTTTAAAAAATTAAAAATAAAAGTACATAAAATTCTGTGTTCAACTGTAACCATCTAGCTGAAGAGTAGTCCATATTTCTAATGAACCAAAAATCTTTCTTTAAACAGAATACAAGTTGTGTGGAACTGACCACACAACATCTGCACGCAAAGGAGAAACTCATTAAGAAATCCGGATACAGTAGCAAGTCAGTGCAACACTGGCCAGCACCTGTACATGAACACAGAAAAGTTACTATAATACTGTATATATAAAAAAAAGCATCATTAGCATTTACTTTATATATATCCTTTTGAAAAAAAAAAGATAAGTTCAGAATACATATAACTAACTGACATTTTAAGTGATCATTAAAACGAAATGTTTCAGGGTACAGATAACTAGAAATTGAAGAACTAAGTAATCCTTAATAGTTAGCCAAAAAAAAATGATAATAACATTCACAATGAAGGTACTAGCAATGTTATCTAACAAATTTTGAACTGGTGCACCATATAAAAAAATTGCAAAATGAGACTAATAAACCTAAAATTTATGAAAAATGCCAAAATAAAATTTAAAGAATGCTGAAAATTGCCGGAAAAATGCTGAAGAGTGCCTAGGACTTTGAATTTAGATGTTCATGATCATAACAGCATAAAATTTGAACCTTTAAAAACACTGTAAACAATACTAGCTATACCTCATGATAATAAAACAAAAAAACATAACACTCTGTACAGATATAAAAGAATAAGGTTATACCATACGGCACAGTCGAGTTAATGCAATGGACAGTTGCACGGTAATGCACAGTTGCATGGTATGTAACAACATACCGGTTGTCAGCGAGTACAGGAATGAAGATGCTTAAAATTAAAATATATAATTACAATTCAAAATTACTACAATACTTAATTATGTTGAAAACAACAAATACAGATGAACGACGAAATTTGACCTTGCAATTAACAGAGAGGTTTCACATTAGTAAGCGAGCTTGGCAAAACCGTAAATTTTAAAACAAGAAAAGTTATTTACAATAAAAAAAATTTCCTACAGAAACTTGCAGGAGTAGCATACAAAATGGCACAAAAGTGGTAGTCAACTTTTATAGACATAGAAAAAAAATTATCTTGCTCAAAGTCGCCTTACATTTTTCAATCACAAGTGAGATTATACGCAAAGGAAGCTGTCTAGCAGATTTTTTAGTCCTTTTTTATTTATTTATTTATTTATTTTTTGTTAGACTAACTAGCTAAGAAGACAGATATGCCAACCGACACATTATAATTACTTTTTACCATTAAATTGATGAAGAAATTTGTTTAGTTATAAGCAATAACTTTAAGTAAAAATATTTAAAGAATAAGTCCAGCAATGCAATGCCGAATATACAACTTCTTAAAATATTAAACAGATTTTAAATACGATACGTAAATTAAAATTATAAATTTTAACCACATAAATTTACACTTAAAAAACTATAACTGAGGACCAAAATTAACGATACTACAAGTAAATCAATGGTTTTAAGTAAAAACAGAGGTTAAAAAAAAGAAACAAAGTTTCATGATACTCAGTCACAGAGCCCTACAGGGAAACTACCAAGGACATCACAAGAAGCGCCTCTTGAGCCAGTGAGGAGCACTTGAATACATGTCAGAGCAACACGAACATGTAGAAGGATAGCCAGCCGTTCCGAACACATGTGGAGACTGGAAGACAAGTCTGCAAAGGATCAGAAATTAATACTAAAGATAATCACGCTGAGGTTTAGATTTTTTACGTGTTTGTCGAAGAGCATAGTCAGACTGGACATTTGTATACGAAGGGTTTGACACCTTGGAATTCTGGCGAGAAGTGCTAGGTTGTACCTGAGGAGAAGCAGTGGGGATAATTGGTTGATCTTGGTGAAGATTTGTAGACTTAGTTAATTCCTGTTTGCGTTTATGCAATTTTTCGATCCGATCAGTATGTACTAGGAGCGGTGAAGCTTGGATATCGTCTTGAGACTTAATTTGAAATAGGGCTAAGGAGATGATTTTCTGTACAGTATATGGACCCTGAATTTTCTTTTCAAACACACTAGGGAGCTTTACATAAACTGTATCACCCACTTCAATTTTTGAGAACTTTCTGTTAAGACAAGATTTAGCATACAAGTCCTGTGGATATTTTCATTATTAGTGTATGCATATGAGTAGACTTTATCGAAACACTTTGCAATATTTGCAACTTCTTTATTACCACTAATTTGCAATGTCGCTTCACTTTTGTAGTTATAATATATATCACTTATCTCTCGACCAAAGTGTAAAAAATTTGGTGAGAACTTAGTTGCTAGATGAATGGTCGAATTGTAAATCGACTGATGTATCTTTACAGCAGTGAAAATATCAAAACCTTGAGAAGCCATGGTTGTTATGGAAGATTTAATTTGAGTGTTCACTCTTTCAATAATTTCATTAGCTTGAGGGTGCGAAATAGACGTGTGTCTGAGATAAATACCTAGAAATTTACTCAAGGAGTGCAACAAATCACTGATAAATTGACTACCCTGATCACTCAAAAAGATTTCGGGTCTTCCGTGCGTGGCAATATAGTGCAACAGAGTTTTAGAAGCAGCTTGAGCAGTGATGTTGTTCAGAAGATATATTTCAGTATATCTTCAGTAAAATGATGTGAACCTTTGACGGGACCAAGAATGTCCATAGAGACTTTCTGATTAGGGGACGTTCGAACAGGAGCTGTCAAAAGTGGCGCCTTTTTATTTTTATGATGCTTATGTAAAATGCAAGTCTCACATGATTTAACAAAGTTATATACATCAGAAACAAGCGGCATATCCTTTACTGTGTTTGCAGCAATAAAAAAACGAGCATGACAATCTGTACAAAATGTCAGCACAAAACATAGAATTCTGCCATATATCCTGATAAAGTAAAGTAAAAACAGTGTTTTTGCAAAGTACCATTAGAATATTAGTAATATTCACTATGGGATGAAAGTTTAATGTGAATGGTTCTTATAAGTACCGTCAGTAGATAAAGGGTTAAAGAATCGATGTTTTGATCTTAGGAATTAAATGAACCAATTTTTTGTATTTAAAGTTAAGTTACTTGAAAAGTGCGTTGCAGCGTGTGTACAAAAATTGGTCAAGTATTTAGCTATCATCCTACGTTTCCAGTGTACCTTTCCTTGTATCTAAGTTTTTACACAGTTCGGTCTGTTTTTGGCATTTTTTAAAGGTTGCCTATTCTTCCTGGTTTACTTGAAGTTTCCAAGAGCATTTTTCTTTTGTATTTTGTGTTGCTCGTTTTTAATGTTTCTACCAATGGATCTCTTTACTTGATTAAAAAATCGATATTTTAATCTTAGGAATAAAGAAATCAATTTCTTTATCCCTTTATATTTCGAAAATTAAGGGTAAGATTATATTCTTAGTGAGACTATATTCTTTTTCTGGTAAACTACTGTAGGTCATAATTTCATAATTTATTGAATACGATTTTATTTTTAAAAATATGATTAAAAACATACTTTAAAATAAACAAAATTCATTATTATATATGGGTTCTAACAATGTGTCTCATAAAAATAGTGACTTTTAAATAAAAGGTTTTTTATTTTTTTTTGTTTAAGATAAATAAATATTTCTGAGATGTGTTAAATATACGTATCCTTCAAATTTTGAAGTGTTCTAATGATTTAAAAATTTAAGGAAAATACATAAACTGTATACTTCTCCGGGTGATTTTCTTTCAAAATATTCAACTAATGTGTTAAAAATGGGTGTTACCATTTGATAAAAAAAACAGTAAAATGTTTGAATTTAAAGACAGATCTTTGTATAATTATAAAGAAATTAATGCGAATTAAATCAGTATATTTTTGGATTAATTAGAATTGCAGTTATAGCCATTTTTTATTGTAAAATCTATTTTACTATTATTGTTTTGGATATTTTGTCTTACCGCATAGTGTACATTGACAAATTCACATAAATATTTTAGAGAAACACAGGGTAAGTTGTGAAAAAGCATATAATTCTGAATTTAATGTGACACACAAAGCTCATCCAATGTGTTAACATTTTGTATTCAGCATTACTATATTTAACACTATAGTTTAAAAAAAAATGCAAGAAAGAATTTATTACTCTCGGCGTTAAAATTTATTACTATTTCATCCACAAATTCCTATAGATTTTCTAATACATATTTCAGAATGTATAGTCCAGTAATATATGAATCATATTAAAAGTTTTAAGAACATGCGCGACATCGATTGCTTTTTAAAATTGGAATTAATCAAATATACAATTGCACAGAATTTCTGGTTAAAAGCTGTATTATTAGTTTTAAATTTCCTTAGATTCATTAACATTTCCGAAATTAATAGATTAATGCTATCCCATTTAACTGGATACACGATCTATGTAGGCTATTATTAATTACCTATTCAGCCATATATTGGAGTACATGTCGCATAATAAATATGGTATATCTTAATTTCTTTGAACAATTTACACAGGCCCTTTAAAAGTCGACATATTTTCTAATCGTTTGTCTTACCAAATTATCAGATTTTATTACGAACCCATAAGCATTATTTGCGGCCTGATAAGATGTTTTGCAGATTTGGCTTTTTCTTAGAAATTAGGACTTAACTTTTTAGGTAAATTGTTGAAAAAATATATATTTCCTATTATATAATGTACCGGCGGATTTAGAGTTCAATATATTCAACGAAATTGGCAACAATGTTGAAAGACTATATTGATGACTTGGTGACAATATTTAGCGACTGATTGAAATATTTTTAAAACAAATAAGTTTCGGTCTAATTATCGAGAACAGTCTACAGTACCGTTGATATGTAATGAACATAAAATGTATGAAGATTTCCTGTTTCATACACTTTAACTTCTTAAGTAAATTGTTCAAAAATGTATATTTTCCATTATATAAAGTACTGGCGGTTTTAGAGTTTGATATATGATACGAAACTGGCAAACATATAGAAAGTCTACATTGATGACTTAGAGACAATATTTAGCGATTGGTTGAAATATTTTTTAAAACAAATAAATTTCCGTTGAATTATCGAGAATAGTCAACAGTACCTTTGATATATAATAAAAATAAAATGTATGGAGATTTTCAGTCTCATACATTTTATGAGATTAAATACGCCTATGAGATGTATGAGAATAAATAAAATCTCATACATTTTACGTAATTTCATTTTACCTTTATATTAAAAATTGTTTCATAATATACGCGTAGCGCCAGATTTTTCTTTCTTGTTCTCAATTGCTATTCAAATTGATGAATTAAAATTTTCATTGGAAATATAGCATTTTATCCACAATAGAAGAAAAGCTTGATTTATTTAGTTTTTAAGTCTTATTTTATTGAATATCATATAAAGAAATATCTTTATTTACTTATTTTAATAATACATTGATTTATTCCAAGTAATTTTAATTAGACACAAACAGAGAAAAGAAAATAATTTAAAGATATAACTATTCAATTGCGTAACTACTCTTGTTTGGAAATTTAATTAAAACAGTGTTTAACGTTTCTGCCGATATCGTATTGTGGAATAATTTCTAAAGCATATTTGACACGTAAACAATTAAAATAGCCGTAGGGTATACTTCCCAATTATAGTATAACTTCGGAATTAAATGTTTAGTGTGTTTTGCTATTCAAGATAATATGAATTTTATTCAGGAATTCTTGCTGTTGCTTTACCATTCGTAATTTACATGTTTAAGATAATGGCAACGATTTGAGTTGAAAAACCCACGTATATTTGTAAAACAATTTTAGTTAAAATAACTTAGGTTTGGGGAGACCGGGCCTAGTAGGCGCAGTTTATAATTTTTAATTTTTATATAAAAAAATTAAGTTTTTTAACAAACTTTAACTGCACTTTTAAAGAACAGACATTTGGCTATAAATACTTGGAGTTTTGAGTTTGTAGCTTTTGTAGTTTATGTTTAGCGGAAGCCTAAAGTAAACGGAAAATTGTGCGCCAACCTACCTTGTCACGGGGCAAGTTGCCTATACCTATGGGGTAAGTTGGCACACGCTTTATAAAAATTTAAATGAAGCTCAAATAAGACACACAGTTAAGCGAAATCAATTTCATTATTGCCAGTAAGTTTAGACTAAGGCGTTATAGCCGTACAATGTAAATTCTAAATTATACAGACATAAAAATAATGAATAAAACATTAACATTGAGAAACTTCTAACCTACTCTATATCATCATCAGAGTTACAGTTGCCACAAATAAAAAGTCGAATGTCTCCGTGTGGGTAAGCCACGTGTGCCCAAAATCTTGCATTGCAACCACTTTTCTCGTTGTGTGCTGATTTTCAAGCTACTAGTGCACACCAATCAACGAGCCAACTTGCCCCGTGTCCAATGCGCCTACTTGCCCCATAATAAATTTCTTCAGAAAAGGGACACGTAATCCTCTAAGAATAAATAATCCAAGTAAATCACATGTGGGGTAGGTACAGTTAATCATACACTAAGAAAAACTGCACAAGTTAAATCGCAATTATTAAGATAAGTATTAGAAATTAGAAAAAGAATGAAGCAACAAAAAATTACTCATGAGTACAAAACACAGAAAAATCGTAATAAATGTCCACTGCACGTAGGTAACGATTCAAAACTACATTGAGGATTGTAAAAAGCAATAAGAAAGGTACTCTGTGAGTGGTTGCGAAATCTATCCACAAACAGGCGATTTATGAGGACTGAGCCAACTTACTCCTGTAGCCAACAAGCCCCGGTCTCCCCTACATTTAAATTTCGTATTGTGGTACTAATGTGTCGTCGTAATATTAGTACAGAACTAAACAATGAGGAATTATTTAAAAATTTGACTGTTCATGTTAATAAGTGAGAAACAAGTAAGTCACAAATATTTAGTTAGATATTTCTTTTTTCTCTCCTTTTTAAACTTTTTACTCAAGTACAAACACTACAAACAAGTACAAACACGGTACTACAAACAGTTTTGCAGAACAACATGTACAGGGTCTCCGGTCTCAACGGTGTCCAATGGATAATTCCTAAACAGTCAGTCATAGGCATATAGTTCCAATTACAAAAATGTTTTAAATCAGGTAAATAAATATTTTAAAAGCGATTTGGGTCGATAAAAACATTTATTAAAAAATTACGAAATTTAAATTTTATACGATCCCCCGGTCCTATAAGTTATATTTAATAACATTTTCCTATTACACTGACAAGTAAGACAAAAAAGTCCCATTCATATAACACTAAAATTGAGCGAGTTATAAAACTTTAAAAATGCATGACTTATGCCACTTTTCTGCTCTGAAAACAAATCAGTTCAGCTTGGCCTTGAGGGTTCACATACCAAGTGCTTAAAGCATTCGAAAATCTTATTTCATGTGTATCTTCGATTTGAAAAATAACGTACAAGAATTACGATTAAGTTAATGTTTATTAAGTTTCAGATTGGCTAAAATAACATAGTTTTATTTTGTCAGGATTTTTTCTTTTATGATTTCTTTTAACAAAAATTATGTTATTTTTATAAGTTTTTGTGTTACTTCAACGATCGTATGTGGGTTTCACCAGTTCAAAATTTTTACTCGAACTTTAACTCACTTTCAAGTATCCGATCGAGATTACATTTCACATATTGGCGCAAATCCGATAACAATCTGATATTATTATAATTTTCGGAGGTTACCATTTATACTTATTTTACAGGATAACACAAAAACAGTCAGAAGATTACCGCCAAGAAGATTAAGAAAAAGTTTTAGATTAGATAATACAAGACTGTGATTGTTGGGTTTTTTAACTTTTATGTATTTTTTAGCAACGAATCCGAAAATTACCTTAATTTTTAACCATCATATCAGGATATTTCGAAATGATAAATTGTCAAAGTTAAAGAATAACAAAAATCGGATACTATAAAGTATAGGAGATGGTTGTGTTTTTTAACTTTTGATAATTGATTTTTACGTAATTTTTAGCACTGAATCTGAAAATGACCTTCATTTTTAACCATCACGTTAGAATTATTTTGCAAATTGTAAATGTGTAAGTTAAAATATAGCGAAAATCTCATACTATAAAACCTATGCAAAACTTCTTTTATTTTATTTTACTTTATTAAATAATTTATTCGATATTTTTGCTTATCCTGGGATTCTTACAGATAAACAGCTGAGTGGTCCGTTAAAATGTGGGAGGGGATTCAATTTTAACTTTGAATTTTTGACTTTGGAATTTGCAATTTGCGAATAATCCTGATGTGATGGTTAAAAATGAACGCCAATTTCGGATTTTAGCGGTACAGAATACACGAGAATCAATTATCAAAAGCTGGAAAACACGACACAACCCAACTTTTTCAGGCTAGTGCAATCTAATAATATTTTAAAATACGTAATATTTTGTAAATAATTGATGCTCTTAATTTAGCATCATTTTATTAAACAAAAATTCTGTTTTTCTTATTTCTCAAATGTTTATTGCAAATTGTATATTTTACATTAATATGTCAGAATGATTAAAGATTTTAAATTTATATTACAATGTTAATTTTACTCTCAACCATTTTTTTAATATATCTGATGAAATTATATTTCCATTAAATTTGTGAATGACCCCCAATTTGCAGCAAAAAATATGCTCCAACTTTAAACAGCTATTATTCGATCAATTTTAATCGTAGAATAACGGGTTATTTTTTGATTTACTTGTTCGTGTAAAAGGGAAATTTAACTAAATATAACTTATAGGACCGGAGGACCGTATAAAAATTAAATTTCGTAATTTTTTAAAAAATGTTTTTATTGACCCAAATCGCTTTTAAAATATTTCTTTACCTGACCTAAAATATTTTTGTAATCGGAACTATATGTTTATGACTAACGTTCATTTTCTTCTTATTTTAATATTTTCTTTCAATTTTGAATTATTCCACTTTACAATTTCCGTTTGAAAATGACGGCAAAAAACAAATCTAACTTTACTTTTTCAAATTTTCCTGAAAAATAAGAAATAAAAGAAATAAAAGATGATTTCAATTTCTATTTGAAAATGACGAAAAAGTAGAAATCTAATAATCCCTACAGTTTTTTCCTGCTATCCTCTTTTTCCACAAAATTGTAGAAATTAAGTTGCCATTATAATAAAATGTCATTAAAATTAGAAAAAAATTAATATCTCGAAAACTTGTCCCAATTTAAAAATTCTAACACCAGTTTTGACACCTGTGGATCAATGCGGAGAATTGGTGTTGAATTCTCCGACAAGTTTTCCATATTTTAGGAGAAATAGCCTTGAAATAGAATCAGTCGTTTCATAAAATCGTTACATAAACGCGTTTCAGTAAGATTTTATGGGACAATATCACAAAATATGAAAATTGCTGTCCGCGCAATAAAATTTCTATTTAATGTTATATAATGCAATTTTCTTTTTTACATTCAAATAAAAAACACACTTAGAAGTATTTTCAAGAGATATTATGTTTATAATAACACAAAAATAAAGCAATTAAAAAACTTAAAATTTCAGATTGTCATTTTCCCGGCATGTCACACTGTGATGTGTACAAAGTAAAAGGCTTTCTGCTTTACTGTACAAATATTTTTTTCTATTTTTTTTAAATTTATAATTAATAATTATACTTTATATAACACATATATGAGGAAGGTAACAAGTTCTGCATTTTACAAATAATTTTCCATAATTAAAATTGCATTTTCACTGAAAATGAATGTCATTTTCCTGGTCTGTTCATTTAGTTCTTTACGAGGTTTAAAGATGTCGCTGAAGAGTAATTCTTCTTGTTCTTGAGATAGTTCAAGTCAGAAATAGTAAAATCATTGCTACCAGCAAGATCGTTTAGATATTTCACTGAAAATAATGTGTTTAAAGATTTATAAAAATTGAGTAGGCATTTATTATGCCATTTTCCTGGCTTCTATAAATTACAAATAAAACGGAACATTACACTGAATTTCATGTACAAAAAACTAAACATATTCCTTTAAACAAAATTAAAATGTTAGATTTAAAATTTAAAATCAAACAACAACAAAAAAAAAAACCCATGAAATTCCTTTATTCAGCTGTTTAACCAATATTTTAAAAAAAATCAGAAGCTTTGAAACAATACATTTTCAAAATCTCACATTTTGTGATATTCACCCTTATTATAGAGTAGATATTTTGTTGTTGGATGTGGGTATGACTGACTCATTGTATGGATTCTATATTTAGTGTGAGAAATTTTATTACTAACAAGCTATGAAAGATACTGTAACGTGAAAAAATTAAAAGCTATGGAAGACTTAGACATCTAACTCTGAAGAACTGGCGTTCATTTTTAACCTTTTTTTCCACACTAGGACAACACAACACAGTACACATAAAAAATCACAGGAAGATATAACAAACTTAAAGTCGGACGGAGCTTGCCCGCCCCTCTCCAATCGGCCCCAAAACGACCGTCATTAGTCGCTACAAAAACGCATCTCCTCCACGGGGCCCTCTTCGACTTTTCAGTCCGTCTTAATTTCTGACCACGTGGGAGACTGTTTCATCTTATTAAAAAAATGTTTATTTCTCCAAGCGCCAGTCAGCAATTTTCACCGTGAAGTATTTACGCCATTAAAGTCAGTTTTCAACTTCCCATCTGGAGATCGTCAATGCATTGACATTCGATTTATAGTTAGGCATCTGGAGGGCCAAATTAAAAAGTGTTTACTAAGTTAAGTGGTCATCTAATTTTTGCATCAGCTCAGATGAAAGGTGACAATACCTTTAAAAATATATTTTATAGGTGGATCGGAAAAATTGGTGGGACTTATTATTATTATTACTGTTATTTGATCCGAGTCAGCTCTAATTGTAAGCAAATGCATAAACCAGTCGGCATATCAATTTTTTTGTTTAACTGCCTGGAATTTCATTATACTCTATAGGATATGGGAGGGTAGTACACAATGAGACGAAAATTATTCTTACTTAAAGAATGGCGACGATTTTTATTCTTCTGAAAAATGAATTTGATACATCTTTAAGCTATACAAATACGCTACACATTAACAGATATAAATGGTTTAAAAAAATTATTTATATAAGCAAAGAAGCATCATAACGGAGTATCGGAATTTGTCTCACTGTGCAGCTCAAGTGCTGCAAAGTAAGACAATATATATATTTTCAAAAATCATACATTTTCACAATCTATCAATATTTTTCTGCAGTTTATGGTTTCTAATTAGTATTTCTAGATTTTCAAAATATTAAAAATACGAATCTCGGGTGGACAATAGCAGACCTTGGGCTACCTTCATGCAAATTTTCAGTATCTCATGTTTTGTAGGTTTCCATCATTTATCCCTCACACACACAAATAGAGAGAAAGAGAGAGAGAGAAAAACCTTCTTTTATTAATGAATATTTTTTTAAATATCAGAACCACACAATGAGACACGTCTCATTGTGGATGCCACATCTGTTATATCAATTTCATCACTTTAAAAAGTTTATGACGTCTTGTCGAAATAGTCTATTATTAGATAGGGTAACTCTAGGATAGATGGCTATAGTTTTTAAAGATTGAAATAAAAATTCTTAGAATGTAAATACAAGAAATATTGACGCATATTTAAAATTCTTATACATATACTCATACTATTTTACGCAAAAAATAAATAAATATTGAAAACAAAAAGTGTTAAACGAAATTGTAATTTAAATGGCAGATGGACACCTCTCCTTAAAGCCGAGGAGAAATGGCCATCCAATGTAAGAAAGAAAAAATTAATTTAAATAGCAAAAAAAAAAAAAAAAAAAAAAACATTTCATATAGCTAATCAAGAATAAACATATAGCAATTTGTAAATATGCAGTTATATGATGGAAAATGAGTGAAGAAAACTTGAATAAACAAAATTTGAAGCACAATTTCAATACTTCCCTTTTCGTAAAATCTTTCCACATGTTAGACAAAGGTCTTGATAATTTTTACACGTTTCATGGAATCACTTCAGGAACCTTATACATTGCATCCAGACATTCTTTTTGGATGTGATATTATATTGTTTTGCAAATAACACAGTGATCCTAATCCAATTCTATTTACTCGGAATCTGTAGAATCTGATAATTTAAATGTATTTTGTTTTCTTCGCTACTGGAAATGTCGTATTTTTTTTTCTCGCGTTAATTGTAGGTTTTTTACTTTAATGTACTTTATTTATCAACATTATCAGTTTCTGTTATGAAAGTTTCCGACATTTTTCTGTATTTTCTCAAATAAATAAATCGTTAGATTTTATTATATTATTATTATTAAAATATTTATATTAGTTAAAATTAAATAACTATATCAATTAATATAATTATAAACGTAAACGTTATATATTTATTTTAAATTTAATTATATTTCGTTAAAATAATCACTAAGTATAATTTTGAAACATTGATCAAAGGTGGCCATCTCTCCTGAAATTGAAGGACTGATGATCGCCCAGTTTAAAGCATCAATAGCCATTATACGTCTTTGGTTTAGTTTGAGAAGTAAAGTTTAGATTATATACGTGCTTTAGAAGTCCATATAGTAATATATATATATAACGTACGTACTGCAAAACATTCAGATAACTAAGTCAAAAAAATATTCAGTCACCTATTTAATTTACATTAAAATTACACTTGTTTTTTATAATCGAAAAACACAACTGCACGTCCAATAAATAAACTCGTTGAACTATTTCACACGAACAATATTTATATTGCAATCTGTGATCAAGTTTTGTTAGATATTTAGACTGGCCATCACTTCTCTATGGCCATCTATCCTAGAGTTACCCTATAGCTAGATTTGGTTAAGTAAATATAAGTCATATTGAAGGAAATAAACTCTAAATTAGACGCTTATGTAACTTTAACCACTATAAAATAAAGAATTATTTACTATTTTGTCGAACGAGTAACTGAAGTGCCGAAACTACACCCGCGTGTTGCATAAGATGAGTTCGTTATGTGTGTGTGCCAGCTTGGAGAAAAAGTTTGAACTATATGTCAAAGTGGCTGCTGTCTCACTGTGTACTACTCTCCCCTATATACAAAGGCATAATCTAACTGTCGGAAGGCCAATATATGACTCACTAATTTTCGTACAATTTGAATGTTGCGGGTTTTTCCTCTTCCGCTGTCAAATATTAAATGAGCACCACTGGTGTATGAGTCATCAATGGTGATTTTATTATACGTACGATATTAGAAAAATAAATTATTTATGAAGTAAATACTTAATCTCATATATTATTGTAACAATTTTGGTAAAACAGGACACTTCTTAAACTGTACATCAATTAATTATGTAATTATATATTGCTATTCTGCATAAAGACATGACTTTAAAGCAAAAAATATATTTGTCTTTTAGAACTGAAAACAATTTCTAAATTTTCGTTGAGGAAGTGGATATCAATATGTATGTGTTCATGATGACTCAAATTATCTTATATTTTAAATTAAAATATCTGCTTCGTTTAATTCTAAACCTAAATTTGTATATATTTAACTAAATCTCTCTTTATAAAATAGAATTAAAGGCATAATTTTTCAAAGATATTACGGAGATTATTTAAGTTTTTATTTATTTACCTACTTTTTTTATTGATATAGAAAACAAAGATAGGTTGAATCATTCTGTATACATATATTCTATTAACTAAAAACATTATGGAAAAAGTTACTAGTTCAAGAGATTCCTTACGCATAATGATAATAATAATAAACTTACTGATTTGTCTAATCTTCTTTTTTACCCTAATTTTATATAAACATAAACAAAGCTAGACCCAGTCTTAAAAAGTATACATATAATCTAAAACCTAAAAACTGTTGATTCCCTTTTTAGAAAAAGAAAAATGCATTTTTTAAGTTGTAAAGTTAGAGATTACTCAACACCTATTTAATTTTACCTTAAACTAATACATATTTAATAAAGAAATACTTTTGATTTTGTGAAATATACAAAATAATTAACATTATTGTCAGAAAAACAGGACTTTTATATTTTATTTTTCGATAAAAAAGATACATCCTCATGGTTTATCCAGCTTTAAAAAGATCAAAGATTGTAGCAATTGTTTAGAGGAAATGAAGAAATGTATGTTTATTGCCCGGCTTCTCCGGAAACGCATTTTAAAAATCTTTATTGCCTAACATTTTTTAGCGGAAGTAATTTTATAAATTCATCACATGTGATAAGGAGTGTGGTTTTAATTTGCTTTTATTAATACATATTTATTTTTTGTGTTGGTATTTTAATACATTTAACATTTATTTAATTAGAGATATAGCTTTTAAATTTGCATTTGCTTATAACTTTACCATGTGATTATTTAGAATATTTAACTAGCCTTCAAAATGCACAATTACATCTTCAAGAAAAATCTTATCTTCAAGAAAAAAAAAAATAATAATCACAATGCATAAGAAACAGAAAACAAAATACAATTTTTTATATATATAATATCACTAGTAACTAGACACACTTGGTTAAGTAATTGAAAAATTAATCGACCGTCTCTCTGTACGAAATATTTAATTATAAAAATGATAATAATTTAAAAGAGAACATGGAATGCAAACAATTTTGAGTATTTTAATTTTAAATAGCATTAAATAAAAATCACTATTAAAAAAATCCGAACATCATGTATTAAAACATTAAAAAGAGGCCAAGAAAAGGAACCAAATTCAATGGAAATGCTTAAATTAACAATAATACGATTTTCCATTATACTGAATATATTTGTAATGTTTCAGCGAACATTCATTTAGGAATTATATTACTTATTTGACGTGCAGTTAATTTTTCTAGAAAATCTAATACAGCGATCAAATTGGCATTTAAAACAATATTAGTACATTTTTAATTAAAAGTTTGCATAAAATCGGAATAATTTTTAGCAACAGGTGACTGAATTATGCAGGGTAGACAATACCTCCTTATACAGTTTTTCAATTAAAAGAAATAATTTATACTGATATTTTATATAAAGTTCTAAGATTTCATAGAAAACACAAGCGATGAAAAAAAAATTGTTCATGAGAATTATTGTTATTAACTAAACGGAGACAGCTCAAACCGCAAACATAGCCCAAGAGTAGTGTAGTGACAATACAGCTCATTTATTCAACAAAGCTGAAAGACCCCTTTAGTCCCCCGAGTCACATCTCTTAGATTATTTTGCATGGAATTACATGTCTTCTGAATTAAAAATATACTGGATCCTTTAACAGATTTTCGGATGTAATAGTCATACGTTAAGAGAGTGTTGCATGAAATGAATTTGAAAAGATATTTTTTATCTAATAAAGAAAATCAGAGACGGAATAATCGGAAAGCACTTGTAAATGTTGTAAATTGCATTATGTTTATTTACCATACAAATAGGAATTTTTGCTATTTTATTTTAATTATATCTAAAATTTTCATGAGAATTTATTATCCACCATGTAAACATAATGTGAGTATCCTCCATTCAAGTAATGAAATTAGTTTTAATTTGGTTAAAAGAAATGTTATAGTTTTGAAGCGTCGCTCTGCGAAAAATGATAAAAATTAATAAAAATTAAAATATTGCTTTTGACAGTTTTGCTCGTAAAGCAACACAATTCCAAAAAGAAACATTTTCATAAAACCCAATCCATTTTTAACACTGTATAACGTCGAAAAACAAAGATAACTGCTTTTTCATTGTAAAATACTTTTAAACGCTCTTTTACTGGAATTTAAGGGAAGTATGTTTGTAGCTCTCTCATAATTTATTAGGTTGAGCGAAGCGAATCCTCTATTAGGCCACACAAATTACATTTTGTCGTACACTTTACAAAAAAACTATTAGTATTTTGACTTGAAATTAAACATAAAAATAAATGATGATCTGTAGATTTGCAGAATAATATTTTTTTACAGAATAACTTTAAAAAAAATATTATGTTAATTAATTTATTTTACATGTTTTTCCCTTAAGGACGCATTTTTGCAAATGAAAAATTAAACACGTATATTTTCAGAAGAAAAAATAAATCATGGAGTTATTAATTATAGCTAGAATCATGATTCGTTAAATACATAAAATATATTTTCATTATTCTGCCTAAATATCTCAAAAACTGTTTCTTAAATTTAATTAAGGAAATAATTATTTTTGACTTTATAGAAATAAAATATGAACCGTAGATTCTGACAGTATTATTTTATTTTCGAATGTTTTAACATAAAAACATTTTTATTATTATTTTGTTGAACATATTTTTCCATTATACGGATTTACTTTTTGTAAGTGATAATAAAACCTGCTTATTTCTTGCAGTAAATAAAAATCATTGAGTCAGTAAAAATAAATAAAGTCATGAATGAATTAGCACATGAAATAGTATCGTTGCATCAAAATTTCTCTCTCTCTTTTTTTTAATTACCTAAATAACGAAAGAAACCTATATATCTGCATTTTGCGAAGACGAAATATGTTAAATATTGAAAATAACTGTAGAATTTATATTTCAAACCGCAAAAGAGCATTAAACTTTCTTATATTAAAAATGTATGTTATTTGACAGGATAATATACATTTTAATAGAATACTTTAATAAGATTGCTTGGAAATGGCGCATATTTTGATGCTCATTCTTTTTAATCATATAATAGTTTCACGATTTTTTTAATGAAATTTTTAAAATAACTTTTTATGAAAATTACAGAATATTTTTAATGAATTAAAATGTGTGAAAATTCAATTATTTACATTCAATTATAAAGGTATTTTTCAGTGTTAAGAATTCAAATACACAATATATTATGATTTTGGGAAATCATTGATGCAGAGGATACTTGCTCATTTCAATAGAATTATATTATGATTATTTTTTTGTAAAGTTGTAACAAAAGAGTTGTAAACGAATAAAATTGTTAAATTCATTATATAAAGTTATATTCGAATTCGAAGGTTGAATAATAACAATTATAATATAAATTAATAATTCTTAGTATCAACGGGAGCAGATTTCAAATGTTTTTCCAGAAAATATGATTTTGAAGAAGTAACTTTCTTCAAGCTCTCTTCGAATATATTATTCTATGGTTGCTATCAAAGATTATTTGATGTGAATTAAAAAGATTGGAAACATACCTATTTCGCACAATTTGAGAAAACACCAGAGGCTATTGGAAAATGTAAAAACATCTTTAAAAGATCTTTTAGTTAAAAAATTAAAAATATTTTTAAAATTTTTGCTTTGATAAAATTTTTATTTATATCAGTGTTATATCATAAATAAAAAATTCCTAGTTATTTGGCTGAATTTATATTTCTCAAATTAAAATGATCCAAAACTTAAAATAACATTTTTGTTTAACAAAGATGCAAAAATAATAATAAAAAATATTGTTACTTTCAAATATTTATCTTATTAAATAATGTTTCGCAAATCCAAACAAAGCATGGCTTTTGCTAGTATTAATAAATAAAAGATATTTTTATATTTGTCTGTCTGTACGTCTGTATTTTGACAATTGCTACAGAAGTCTCTCACAGTTATAAGGCATTACAATTTGGATTAGGATTGCTGAAGGCGAGATCAAATTCTACCGCTTTTTTTATTTTTGATAATTATCCGAGATATTAAATAAAAAGCATAATGGAAATTGCAAAATAGCCAACCTCATCCGTTGCACCGATTGTACTTAGCCACAGATATTTTTTTCTATCTGGGTCTTTAAAGATCTCATTTTCCATTTTAATTGCATCCTGGAACATTTTAGGAGGAGTTTTCGCTTATGTCTATGTCCGAAGAAACATCTACACTTTCAACACAATTTGTCAATACGCTGGAAGATTCTACTTCGCGTTTTAAATGAGCGACAGTCTGAGGTGTGTTTTATATTATTTTTGTATGGCAGGAAACTTTTGTTTAATATACCTAAATGTTAGAAATTACAATCACTATAACGTTGCCCATTAGTTACTTTGGAACATTTTAGTTTATTAAATATAAAATCATACGAATTAGAGGTTCATTTGCATAAACCGAACGGACCGTGCGTTGTAGACCCAATATATCTTGCCGAATGTAGTAGGTCCTAACTCTAGGTTTGTTCGGAAAGATTTTCATAAAAAAAAATGTTAAAGTATACAAATTCGAGAGTGTACGCTGTTGAAGGCTGTAGAATCCTTGGCGTTAGGTTCAAATGGGAAGATTTTCGTCTAAAATAACAAAATCATTCAAAACTAATTTTTGATATATTTAAAGTTTTTATCACGAGCCTGCACAACGCCGGGCGGATCTGTTAGTAATATTTAACGTATCATGCTTTTTTAATTCTGTCGCTTTACGAGGCCTACCCAGACAAAAGGTTATCTTACCGGCCACAAAAGACCCATGTTTGCAGGTTCAAAATCAGCGCTCTCTGAGCGGAGTAACTGCATAGAGTTTTAAATGTTTTATATGCACGAGTAACTGTAACTCAAGTCGCTTACCTTTAAAGGTCCACCCTGCATGTATCCTACTCGTAGTAATATGGCCATATCTTACAAATTCTTATGAAAATCCCCCCCTCCCCCTTTTTCCTTAGTTATTTTAGGAATACGTGCTCAAATTACGAAATTAAACTAGTCGTTGGGGGCACCGTAATACTTACCCATCATGGATATACATAATACGAAATATGAAAATAAAACATGTGATATATTCTAAGCATTGTATCATGTTACTTTATTCACAATTTAATTCACTTAGACTCCCTTAAATATAATTAATATAATTCCTTAAGCTATTATTACTTTTTGTTGTATTAAAATATCTCAATTTGTTGATTTTCTGTAAGCAAGTAAACACTATAGGTTTACAATGGAAGTGTATGGGAATTTGGCGAAATATTAGAGCTGCCGTCAATTTGGCTTCACTTTTGGCGACTAATTTTGGTCGCCAAATTTGGAGGCATTTGGCGACAGCACAGGATCCCGACTATGGTAACACCCCTTATAGGTATGGAGATGCATTAAATGCTTGACATTTACGATAAGTCGTTATTCGCATCTAATCTTAGAGTTTGGCGATAGTTTTTTGGTTGGCGGGATAATCGTGTAGAACCGAATAGCTTAAAAGAAACATCCTTATAACTCGAAAAATTATAATAATATTGACTAACAGTTTACTGCGTCGGATTAAGCGTCTCATTTCCAATTAAAATACATCTTTGAATTGAAATTTGAATGAAAACAGGGTAGTGATGAAAAATCAAAGAGTGTGAAAAATAGAATTACAACTATCTCGACAACTAATTATTCGATCGAGTTCATTCATAATGCAAAATTTATGTTTTTTTATTGTCTTTTATACTCACTCATTCAAATAAAGAATTTTGAAAATTTTTGTATACCTTTTATCAGAACGAATATTTCGAGAGTCCGAAAAAATAGTTCCGGGTAATCGGGGTTATTGATATTCAATAGGCTTCTTTCCATTGTTACCTCCTAAGAACACACCCAATTTCATGGGGGCCACCGTAATATTTATCCATCATGGATATAGATAATATAAAATATGAAAATAAAACATGTGATACATTCTAAGCATTGTATCATGTTACTTTATTCACAATTTAATTTACTTAGACTCCCTTAAATATAATTAATATAATTCCTTAAGCTATTATTACTTTTTGTTGTATTAAAATATCTCAATTTGTTGATTTTCTGTAAGCAAGTAAACACTATAGGTTTACAATGGAAGTGTATGGGAATTTGGAGAAATATTAGAGCTGCCGCCAATTTGGCTTCACTTTTGGCGACTAATTTTGGTCGCCAAATTTGGAGGCATTTGGCGATAGCACAGGATCCCGACTATGGTAACACCCCTTATAGGTATGGAGATGCATTAAATGCTTGACATTTACGATAAGTCGTTATTCGCATCTAATCTTAGAGTTTGGCGATAGTTTTTTGGTTGGCGAGATAATCGTGTAGAACCGAATAGCTTAAAAGAAACATCCTTATAACTCGAAAAATTATAATAATATTGACTAACAGTTTACTGCGTCGGATTAAGCGTCTCATTTCCAATTAAAATACATCTTTGAATTGAAATTTGAATGAAAACAGGGTAGTCATGAAAAATCAAAGAGTGTGAAAAATAGAATTACAACTATCTCGACAACTAATTATCCGATCGAGTTCATTCATGATGCAAAATTTATGTTTTTTTATTGTCTTTTATACTCACTCATTCAAATAAAGAATTTCGAAAATTTTTGTATACCTTTTATCAGAACGAATATTTAGAGAGTCCGAAAAAATAGTTCCGGGTAATCGGGGATATTGATATTCAATAGGCTTCTTTCCATTGTTACCTCCTAAGAACACACCTAATTTCATGGGGACCACCGTAATACTTATCCATCATGGATATAGATAATATAAAATATGAAAATAAAACATGTGATATTTGCTAAGCATTGTACCATGTTACTTTTATTCATAATTTAATTTATTTGGACTTCCTTAAGTATAATTAATATGACCCCTTAAGCTAATATTACTTTTTGTTGCATTAAAATATCTCAATTTGTTGATTTTCTGTAAGCAATTAAACGCTATTTGTTTACAATGGAAGTCTATGGGAATTTGGCGAAATATTAGAGATACCGCCAATTTGGCGTCACATTTGTCGACTCATTTTGGGCGCCAAATTTGGCGATATACCACCAAGTTGGCGAAAAACTTGGCGGTATTTGGCGACAGAACAGGGTCCCCCCTATGGTAAATCCCCTTATAGGTATAGAGAGGCATTAAATGCTTGACATTTACGATAAGCCATTATTGGCATTTAATCTTTCAGTTTGGCGATAGTTTTTTGGTCGGCAGGATAATCGAGTAGTACCGCATTGCGTAAAAGATATATACTTATAACTCAAAATAATTGTAATCCTATTAACAACAGTTTACTGCGTCGGATTAAGCGTCTAATTTCCAATTAAAACATATCTTTGAATTGAAATTTGAATGAAATACACGGTCGTGAAAAATCGAAGAGTGTGAAAAATATAATTACAAATATCTCGGCAACTAATTATCCGATCGAGTTCATTCATGATGCAAAATTTATGTTTTTTTTACTGTTTTTTATATTCATTTCTTCAAATAAACAATTTAGAAAAATTTTTATACTTTTATCAGAACGAATACTTCAAGAGTCCGAAAAAAATTGTTCCGTTTAATCCAGGTTACTGATATTTAATAGACTTCTTTCCATTGTTACTTCCTAAGTACACACCGAATTTCAAGTCTCTATCTCAATTTGTTCGGGAGATAGAGCGCTTAATGACACACACACATACTGACTGACGTCACTTTTTTTTTAAAAACTAGGGGGCTCTGCCCCCTACGAGCTACGCTCGTCAACCCTCGTTCAGACACAGCAGACTCTAACAGCACGCTAATTTGATCGGCTTTAAAAAGATTTCGGAAGATTGAATTATAATTTGAATCTGACAATTATAATCTGACGTAATTTTCACCAAACTTTTCTTTCTGTTTATAATATTCACGTAAAAATACTTTTGTTAGAAATGAAATATTATGATCATCTTAAAATATCAAATAAATGTCTCGCGCAATTTTTAAATTTAAACTGTTTTGCAATGTTATTTTTTGTTCATTTTACGTAGTAAGTGTAATCTGACGTAAAGATGTCGTAAATTCTCCTATTTAAGACTTCTAACGCATGTTAATGAATTTATTATTTTACAATAATCTTTCTCTTTTAAAATTCACATGTAAATATAGTTTTTATGATGTAATTTTCAATGACTTCCTGCTTTTTATATTTTCTGTTTATAATAGTCACGTGTAAAATAAATTTTTAATTTGAAGCAAACATTATTGTTTGCACTGTTTATACAGTTGGCAACAGTTTAAATTAATACAATTTTTTAAATATGTAAGAAATGTCTCTCGAAATGTTGAAAATTTGAATTTAAAATAGAAATAAAAACTCAAAAAATGAATCAAATTAAAAAACTAAATGCAGTCTGCACACCGTATAAATCTGACGCATAAAATGATCTAAAAATGATTAAATTCCTATGTACAGTTTTTGCTCCTATAAAACTTTTTTTAATGGAACGATTTTGTAGAACTTTGGAATTAAATATCTCTTTAAATAATTCTTCGATTTGAAAACTGTCTGCATCAGCGTGTTTATAAAACATTTCTCTATAATACTACCGAATTTCATATTTTTGTATGCAACAGTTTTTTTTTAATATTAACGAAGAAAGGCTATGCTTAAGCATTAAAATTCGATGCCGATCTGCCGGGAATAACTACGCAAATTTTCATTGGTCCATTTCCAAATCAAAACTTTTTTTTTATATACTAGGGGGCTCTGCCCCCTACGAGCTACGCTCGCCAACCCCCGTTCAGGCACACCAAAATCCAAAAAGCACGCTAATTGCACGCATTTGATAGGCTTTAAAAATATTGAATTAAAATTTAAAAAAAAAAAAAAAAAAAAAAAAAAAAACAGTAGCGATCTCTCTGTAAACGGGTTTCCATTCGTTTTCCTTGGATTGGGGATTTTTAAGACCAAATCTGTTGCTGTTAAGAGATACAATGGCTGTTTTCGTATTTAATTAAACACATTAGTTATTTGAAAATAAGCTAATGTAAAATGAATTAAGTAAACAGTGTCATTGTCTCCCGGTATTTTTTAGCAGCGCTATAAGATAGTTCTTTTAAATAATTCATTTTAAATGTATCGTTTCAAATCTGACGTAATTTACACCAAACTTTTATTTCTCTTATTAATATTCACGTAAAAATACTTTTGTTGTTAAAAAGAAATATTATTTGCTCTGTCTTCGAATTCACGATAATAGTTGAAAAGATTATCTCAAAATATCTCGCGCAAATATATTTTTCAATTTAAATTGTTTTACCATATTTTTTGGGCATTTTAAATATGACGTAAAATTCAAGTGTAAATATGGTTCTTATGACGTAATTTTCCTGCTTTTAACATGTAATCATTTAATTCTAATTTTAAAGTTTTTTTTTCTGTTTGTAATAGTCACGTGTAAGTAAATTTTTAATTTGAAGAAATATTTGATATGATAATTTGTTTCGCTGTTTATACAATTGGCAACTGTTTAAATTAATGACATTTTCTAAAATTTGTAAAAAACATCTCTCGAAATGCTGAAAATTTGAATTAAAAATAGAAATAAAACCTCAAAAAATGCGTCAAATAAGAAAAATAAATGCAATCTGCGCATTGGGAACTTATAACGTATAAAATGATCTAAAAATGATTAAATTCTCATGCATAGTTTTTGGTCAAATAAAACTTTTTTAATGGAACGACTTTGTCCAACTGTAGCATTAAATATCTCTTAAAATAGTTCTTCGATTTGAAAACTGTCTGCATCAGCGTGTTTATCAAACATTTTTCTATAATACCACCGATTTTCATATTTTTGTATGCAACAGTTTTCTTAATATTAACGATGAAAGGCCATGCTTAAGCATTCAAATTGGATGCGGTTCAACCCGGAATATCTACGCAGATGTTCATTGGTCCATTTCCAAATCAAAACTTTTTTTTATATATAGAAGGATATATAGAAGGATATGTTTTTCGTATCTACAGTGTATGAAACGTGTAAATCCGTCGCCCTAGTCGTTGGGGGGCACCATAATACTTACCCATCATGGATATAGATAATATAAAATCGGAAAATAAAACATGTGATATTTGCTAAGCATTGTATCATGTTACTTTTATTCATAATTTAATTTATTTGGACTTCCTTAAATATAATTAATATAACCCCTTAAGTTAATATTACTTTTTGTTGCATTAAAATATCTCAATTTGTTGATTTTCTGTAAGCAATTAAACGCTATTGGTTTACAATGGAAGTGTATGGGAATTTGAGGAATATTAGAGATACCGCCAATTTGGCGTCACTTTTGGCGACTCATTTTTGCCGCCAAAATTAGCGATATACCACCAAGTTGGCGACAAGCTTAGCGGTATTTGGCGACAGAACAAGGTCCCCCCCTATGCTAAACCCCCTTATAGGTATGGGGAGGCATTAAATGCTTGACATGTACGATAAGCCATTTTTGGCATTTAATCTTACAGTTTGGCGATAGTTTTTTGGTCGGCGGGATAATTGAGTAGTACTGCATTGCATAAAAGGAGCATCCTTATAACTCGAAAAATTATAATCCTATTAACTAACAGTTTACAGTGTCGGATTAAGCGTCTAATTTCCAATTAAAATATATCTTTGAATTGAAATTTGAATGAAATACAGAGCCATGAAAAATCGAAGAGTGTGAAAAATAGAATTACAAATATCTCGGTAACTTAATTTTCCGATCGAGTTCATTCATGATGCAAAATTTACTTTTTTTTTATTGTCTTTTATATTCACTCCTTCAAATAAACAATTTCGAAAATTTTTGTATACCTTTATCAGAACGAATATTTCAAGAGTACGAAAAAAATAGTTCCGGTTAATCCAGGTTACTGATATTCAATAGGCTTCTTTCCATTGTTACTTCTTAAGTACACACCGAATTTCAAGTCTCTATCTCAATTTGTTCGGGAGATAGAGCGGTTACAGACACACACACATACAGACGGACGGACAATTTTTTTTCAAAAAATATGTTTTTCGGAATCTCCAGTGTTTGAAACGTGTAAATCCGTCAAATTTTTTTTCCGATTTTTAAAACGATTACAAGATTTACCCTATCATACGTATGATGGGTGAGTAATAATCATAGAAACCGAAACAAAAATATTTACATATCTATATACTATCTAACTATGGATTTATCTATATATAGGGTGATCCTGAATTCATGGTACGAAATTCAATGTTTAGTATAGGACACTGTAAATTAATTGTATAGGAATGTAAGGGCACATGTGTCGCGTTGAGGCACAAACACATTTTTTATTGACAGTGTCGTTGACAAGCGCAATTTTTACAATAATTGATTAAAATTGCGTTTAACAACAGTGATACGTGCTTGGAAGCATCGGTGGAAAAATTGGCGTACACTTCCAAAACTTCTAGGTATTTCACGCATACGTGAAACAGTTACGACTATTTGAGCAAAGAGATCATCTGAGTCAACCGGTTACGCAGAAACAAGAATCTTCAGGTACAGCGCCTAGAATACCTAGTGTGGAAATATGCTATCCAAACAGTGCTAAAAATTTGTACCCCTTAAATGTGCGACGATACTGCTAAAATTTCAAGTGTCGATCGCAGCGACATCTGCGGGATTTTCATATTACTAGTATTACATTGTATAGACTAGCAATTTCTTGCAGTTGTAGAAAATATCCTGCAGATGTCGCTGCGATCTGCATATTGCAGCAGTATCATTGCACATTTAAGGGATACAATATTTTAGCGCTTTTTTAAGTATTACAGGGATAACCGATTTCCACATTATATACTCTAGGCGCTATACTTCATATATCCTCATAAAAAGTAATTAAATCTCGATAAATCAGGACCAAGGTGGCCAAGAGACTGGTCTAGCACATAAGACAGCACGCAGAAAACACAGGTAGTCGTTGTCGTATTTTTGTGTAAGAGGGTTTGCAAAGCAGAACTATTTTAAGATGTTCCGATGGCCTTTCATAAGCGACTCTGGTTTCAGCATGATGGGGTGCTAGCCCTTTTCAGCATTGATGTGAGCATGGAGTTGCCTTTATGCCCCTTTTCGGGCGCGCTGGATTGGGGGTGCGCGTTTGTGGTACTCCAGAAGTATTTCGTCCTTCGAATACCAATTGCTGATGCACGTGGGACTAAATACCTGCCATCTTAGAATCAGTAAGGCAACCGCTCATCGAAGCTGCCATCGAAGTATGTATTTTTTTTTTTTTTTACTTAGTTTAAGCAATTCTGAACGCTTATTGTAAGCATAGCATTTGCCAATGAAGCTGACAACAAACATTCCTCTCATGTCTCTTTTTTCCATTTGTCACTGCGCCCATACATTTCTATACCATAAAAGATTGTTACAGTGGCCTATACCAACAATTAAAGTTTAACCATGAATTTGGAATTACCATGGACAATATATGCATATGCTACATAAACTTCCATAGATGCAAGGAATTATATATAGCTAGATATTTTTAATAAATGTCTTTTTTTTTATTAATGTTAGTATATAAAATATACATATGTATTCAAAAACGTATTTTTAAAACGAGAGATATATTTATTTGTAAATCAGTGATATTATTTTTCTAATAAATCAATATTCATTGTATTATCTGATTAACATTATGGTAAAATGTTTTGTTTTAAAAATTCTAACGATCATTTTTTTTCTGTCTTTCAGTTTAGTATATTTTAAGATAAAAAATACAAGTTTTGGAAAGACAGTGGATGAATGAATTTCACCGAGAATTCTTTTAGAAAATATGAATAAAAAAAGGCCTTCATTTAAAAAAAACTTTCCTTAAACTTTTAAAATATTTGGAATAAAAATGAAAATGAAATCATCAGCGCTGACACATTTGAAACCCAGGCTTGTTAAAACTTTTGACAACTTGATTGGTTGTTTCACATAAACGAAAATTTATTACGTAAAAGTAATTTTTTTTAGCAGGATTTGATGTCAGGAATAGTTTTATAGTTTCTTTTCTTTTATATACCTGACATTTGTAAAATTTAAAAATAAATTCAAAAATATATTTTGTAATACCTGTTCTAGTCTGTATAGAATTATAATATATTATATTTAATACATATTTAATAATAAGTTATACTCTACCAGGAACTTTTATTTTTTGTGTTTTTTGGATGACTATATATGTGTATAAATTTAAAGTTCTAAAAGTTATGTTAGAATAATTCTTAATTGATTATTATATATGTAAGTAAAAATTAATATGAAAGTTTTTTTATAATTGAATAATTAAGGAAATAATGACGAGAATCAATTTCTGATAACAAAGTGTTTGTTAACATTAATGTTTTTGCAATTTAAAAATAAAAGTACCAAAGGTAGTTTCATATACATGCAACAAAGAATAAATGGATTTATCCACAATAGATTATTAGAATGATTTTATATATATTTTGCATCGAAAAATTATTTAATGTAGTTTAAGTTCAGCCAATGAAGAAAAAATCAAGTTGTTCAGAAATTTCACTTCAATTTTATTGCAAATAAAGTATAGGAAATATTTTGAGGAAAATCCCTTAAAATCTGTTAATATATAAACTAGTTAATTAGAGTATTCCTTTTAAATAAATATTTTCTCTTCCGTTAGAGGATTAATATTTTCAGATTAAATAATATAAAGTTATCTAAAAGTAAATTCAGTTTCCATCGAAAGCGACAGCATATTTGAAGGATTGACAACTGCTGATTTCAAAGTGTCATTACTAATAAAATATGATTTAATACACATCCATTTATATTACAGACTTGTAATAAAATGTATATATCATTAAACATTAATTAACAATTGTTAACTTATTTTTTATGAGAAAATTTCTAGAAGTTACATTTTCTATTAAATTGTAAATTTCAAATATGTTCAGGTTTAAAAGTAAAGTGTCAAGTTTAATAAACATTTACACTCTTTTTTTAATTTTTTTAGCATTTAATTATTAGGCATTTACTTATTAGGCGTTTACTTATTAGGCATTACTTATTAGCATTTACTTATAGCATTAATTTATTGTTATTTGGTAAACGTATTTTAAACTTTGTTAGTTATAAATCGAAAAAAAAAAAATCTTTGCTTGCTTTTGTAAAGGTTGTGATTCACTGGTTTATTTTCTCGGAATATAACTCTTATAATTAAATTTTTGGTGTTAACATGGTTCCAACATAGTTGAAAAGCGTTTATGAATTCGATTTGTCTGTCTGTATGCCTGGCCTTCTGTGCTCAAGTCACGTAAATATAGTCCGATTGCCATAAAAATTGATATATGTCACTGGTGTTTACTGTTCGGTATTGAAAATGAAGTGTGTACTATTAACGGTGCGTTTACACGAATATTCAAAAGAATTACGTTACATTACGGCCTATGGGGAAAAATTGTTTGCGGAGTATTTTAATGATATTATACTATTTTAAATATATTGAAATTTTTATATATCACTGAGGTGTACTACAAAACGCCTTCTGTACATCTAGTGTGCATATAATTTATCGTTCATTTACAGGGGCTAGATGTCAGCACGGACCCGGGACCGGTCTTGGCCCAAGGTTCGTACCCGGCCCGGCAAAATAATTGAACGATTCTACCGGGCCGGGCCAGATCGATAAAAAAATTAACCGGGCCTCCCAGCCCACCATAAAAACTGATAAAATATGAGCCATTATCAATAAAAGTGACTTTCACGATAATAAGTATAAATGTGCGTCACCAACCGATGCCAGTTTGACAACACCAATACAGAAATGTAACATGTCCTGCGTAGCATGGACAGCTAAATGGTGTCTGAGCCTGGTCTTATGTTTTTCAGAAAACTCGTGACGGGCCGAGATCAGGCTTGCATTTTTTTTCCTACATAGTCGAGCAATGCCGAAACTAGACTTTATTGTTCTCTGGATGTGTAGGGAAGGTAATATGTTTTGTAAAAATATTAATAGCGAAAACGAACTTCTGTTAACGGAATCTTTGGAAATATACCTTAAAGCGGTTCTCAAATTCACTGCTCAACAATGAGAAATTCTCTGACTCACTTTTAACTGTAAAGGCATACAATTAACAGGCCTGACTTTTGAAGGTATTTGGAATCGAACAGCGTTTTCCATTTTTTTATAAATAAATTATTTATCGAGATATAAGAAATTCTTGCCACGTGACTGCAGGTTTTCTACTCTCCTGTGTTATCGCTTCTGCAAATTCGATAAAAAATTTAACTTTGTAACTAATTTAAGGATTTTCTCAAAGATATATTGTCTTTATCAAAAAATGGATAAAGATATTCGATTACATAGTTCCTGAAAAAGAACGTCTGCCAATATTATGTGTTTCCAAAAAGAAATGAATTCACAAATACATCAGATATTAGCTCCTTTGGATTTCAGAAAATCCTTATTAAATGGCAGAGAAATATTTTTACAAATTTGCTTTTTATTATACAGCTTCAAAAGTTATAATGTTTTGCCCCTCCTTTTTTCTTTTATTCTAAACTACATTGATTTTTTAATGAATCCTTATTTGAATGGTGAAACGTCTAAAACTCTAACTAATCATTAATGTAGCTATTATATATTTTCTGCCTTGCAAACACATAGTAATTTAAAAATATACTGTAAAATTATCCCATAAATATATACGCACTATTATTCTTTAAAAGAATCTTAATTGTATGTTTAGAAAAACCTGAAATTTTTGTAGAAATTGAGTCAGGCCTCATTTAGTTGATTTTTACACGGGCCGGGCCGGACCGGGCATGTCTTCACTGATTTTTGTATGGGGTAAACCGTGAACTGTGAAAATATAAAATTTTTCCATCGGGCCGGGCCGGACTGGGCCCGTGCCTGGAAATTTCTCCCCGTGCAGACCTCTAATAGGGGTACACTAACGTATTTTGATGCACTGCCTATGACGAATAATTTGTGGAAATGTGTTTTCAGGTGCGATACGCGTTTTAGAATTTAACAATTTTTTGTATTACTTGGTGTGTATAAATTCTATAGATTGTATACAGGGCTACCCAAAAGGTATCAAGTGCATTTTCGTTTACTGGTGGAAATTGCTGAATGGGAAATTTAAACTGCTCTATACGTTTAATTGAACTAACTGTTGCCATAATGTGTAATATGCATATGAATCTATGGAAAATTTAGATATTTTTCATACAATTTATGTTAGCTGCAGAAATTATGTTTTTAAATGCGGAATGTATTTTATAAATTGTTTACTTAGTCTCCTCAATAAATTCCAAAATTTTGTTACAGTATTCTGAATGTGTTGGAAAATGTTTCATAATATGTGCTGGAGGCATGATTTTTCGTTGTTGTTTTCTAATTATACTAGCAGTAGAGTGAAAACCCAATGTAATATTAAATAAAAAATGAATATAAATATGAATATGAGCAGTAATACATAAATATATAGACATAATACTCATATGTTATATAAAAATATTTATATTACATAAAAATACTGTGTCATAATACTAAATAAATTGAGTGAACAGAAAGTAATAAAAATTTTCTAAAAATATTCTACAGTGAAAAGAAAACATACTCAATTTTTTGTCATGCAAACGGAAAAGAAATGGTAGTTGTTTTTATCCTTGAACATTTTTCTCGGAATAGAATAATTTTCTTAAAAAAGCTGCCCAAACGTATATGGTCAGATAATTTATTTTAAAGATATTCAGATAGTTTTTGCAATGCTTGTCATTTTCATTGAAAATAGAAAAAAAATGTCATGAAAAACTTAATATTGGCTTTGTCTGTGATACTATGTTTTAATACATTTAGTTTGAAGAATTTGCTATTCAGAACAAAAATGGCAATAGCAAATTGAAAATGCAATGTATTGATAAATAAAACTAAATCCCGCTATGTACACTATGTAGTAGTAAATATGAAATACTGTAATTATTCACCTAATATCTGTATTAATAAAAAAATGATTCCTTTTCTGTGTGCGATGTAGAGGTTTGAAAAATCGAATGAAATTAATTTTTAAATTCCCTGGTGTACATGAGACTCATCAGGTTTTTCATATTTTTACTTTAAGTGAAATATTAATAAAAAATCATAATGGATACCGAAGATGGCGTTCCGTTCCAACGTATTCTAAGCAGGGCAGATCCGATAATGAACAATCGTACTTTTTCTCGCGTCTTTAGTTACAGGCATCGGCTTGACATTCGAAAATAGAAAAAATAAAAACACCCATCTTATTAACGCAATTTTACACTTCAAACGGTGCAATTCATTAAAAGTTTGAATATTAACGCTTAAAAAAATTATTTCGTGACGTCGTTTTTTGTGTTCTTTTCTAATTTTTCCAAGCTCACATAGAGGATTCAATTTTTGGTTAGATTGGATGGATTTTATAAATATATATATATATATATATATATATATTCAAACAAATCACAGTGTGTATGCTATTAAAAGCAGCTGCACCACCAACATTAGGTTCTTTTAGAAAGACTTTCTTTTAAAGTCATTCAACATTTATTTTAGATGTGCGACCGGAGAATACTCTACTTCTTTGGCGCGATTTCAAAAAATCGCGAAATCAGAGCGTTTTTATAACATTCAAAGTTGCCACTTAATACCAGGTTAATACAGTCGGACACCGATTTAACGAACCCCTATTTAACGAATTTCGCGATTTAACGAATTTCCCTTTATCTCCGACTAAAATGAAGGCAAAAACCCCTATTTAACGAATAATAAACCCCGTATTAACGAATTTTTTCAAACAGCCGACAAAATATATATATATATATATATATATTAGGTTCGGTTAGAAAAATATTGGATTGCTTTTCAAATGATATATCCATCTTGTCTGGAACAGAAAAAGACTTTGTTGTACCTAGTAACTTTCGAAGGGGCAGGATGAAGCCACAGACTTCTTATATAAATAGACTCAGAATCAGTTTTTCACTCGCCAAAATCTACTCGGAATTGCCCTTCGGATTCCCGCCGAAACTTCGTCGGTGTTTCTCTAAAATTGACTGCACTTTTGCTTTAAGAGAATGTCATTGGAAAGTTGCCAAGGAAGCGAATACCATAAAAGAGACAACCTTTAAAGCACCAAAGAGGATTTGATTTGTGATGTTTGCGTCCACTTTCTCTCCAAATAAAAATGGGGATTTTGGTGTTCTTTGTTTATGATAATATGAAGAGGTGATTATAAATTAAAAGGCTATAATGAAAACTAACTTTATTTAATAAAACATATTCATATGCATGCGTCACTGCAAGAATAAATCAAAACGCACCTGGGCCTCTCCGATGAGACTTCGCACAATCGAGGGGAGGAGGGGGTCGCAGAACATTATTGGACTAAATTAAAAACTTCTCCTCATTTAGGCCAATAGCGTGTCGCGCCTTGCTTGACCTTCGCTTTTGCGCAAAAAGAGAGAGTGCAGGTGCAGACAGCTATAAGTTCCGCTTTTTAGTTCTTTGGGTGTGAGCTCATTATTATTCGCAGGTGCAGATGAGTCATGAGTGTAACCTGTCAGGTGGATTTCAAGTAGGTCAAGGATATAGTTTAAGAATTTTTAGCAATAGTTTTGTTTCTTGAGAGACGTGAAGTGTATTGAACGCTCGATTTTGCATAGCATTTAATTTTTGAAACTTTGTGAAGCATGGCAGATTGTCGGAAACGAAAACGTTTTACGTTGACTGAAAAGCTTAACATTTTACGTGAATTTGACAAGAACGTTAGACCGCAAAACGCGTTAGCAGAATGCCTTGAAATCTCTACGTCGACATTAGCAACAATTGTTAAACAACGAGCAGAAATTGAAAAAGCATCAGCAGAATATGGTAAAAATTCGTCGAAAATAAGAAAGTCATTGAAAGCCACTCCTCTTTCTGCTCTTGAATCTGACCTAGTAGAATGGTTCAACATCGTTCGTGCCAAGAAATAGCCATTAGTGGGTCTCTGATCAAAGAAAACGCACTTAAACTTGACGAAAAGCATAATGTGAAAGATTTTTCTGTATCCAATGGTTGGATTGACCGCTTTAAGAAAAGATACAACGTAGTCCAAAAGAAAATCTGCTGAGAAAAGGCGGATGTAAACGAAAATGTAGTAAAAGATTGGGAAGAAAAGTTGCTCAGCCTGATTGAAGGGTATTCACCATCGGACATTTACAACGCAGATGAAATAGGATTGTTTTATGAATTACAACCCGACAAAACGCTTTGTTATAGAAATGAAAAATGCTTTGGTGGCCAAAAAAAAAAAGAAAGCAAAATGAGAATTACGGTTTTGCTTGCGGTTAATGCTGATGGAACTAACAAATTGAAGCCATTTGTTATAGGAAGAGCAGCAACGCCACGATGTTTTAAAAACGTAAAGACCTTACCGACAAAATATGCAGAAAACCTAAAATCATGGATGACTTCTCCCCTATTTACAGACTTTCTGACGTCTTTAGATAAGTCTATGCAGATACAAAAGAGAAAAATTCTTTTGTTTATTGATCAATGTCCCGCTCATCCTCCAATTTGTAATTTCAACAATGTCAAAGTTTTGTTTTTCCCTGCAAATTGTACAAGTGTGCTTCAGCCCCTAGACCTTGGTACCATCCTTTCTGTAAAAGTTAATTACAGAAAGTTGCTTATGAGAAAAATTATAGCATCGTTGGACGAAAATGCAGAGGAAAAATACAAAGTCAGTGTTTTGGATGCTCTATATTTTGTGCGAGAATCATGAGATCAAGTTTCTAAAAATACAATTGAAAAATGCTTTCAGAAAGCAGGAATTCCAGGCACATAAGTGGAAAGTGATGAAAATGATGAAGATATCGCCCCTTCAGATGAAATTATGTGGAAAGAAATCGCTCCTGAGATAGAATTTAAAGATTATGTTACATGTGATGACGGACTGTCTACCTGTGCAACTGAAGTTGATGAAGCAGTTAATGTGTCGGAACCAATGAATATCGATTCTCATGCTGAAATCGATAAGGAAATTCCCATTAAAACTGTTAAATTTTCTCACACTTTAGATGGTTTGGAAACTGTGAAAACATACCTCATGCAACAGGACATAAATAACTCGATATTTTCTTCTCTCCATAAAGTCGAAAAAGAACATTTTAGAGTAAGGAATCAAAGAAATTCTCAAACATCTATTACACAGTACTTTAAAATTAAGTAGTGCGAAGTATTTGCTGTATTTTTAGCTGTAATAAAAAGTCTACAATCTCTAATTATGGATATTTTTGTGTAGCGGCTTATTAGAGCTTTTCCATAAGGTAAGTGCAGAATTTTTTTATTTTTTATTTTGGAGCCCGATATTACGAATAACCCCGATTTAACGAATAAAGTTTACGGTCACGTTGGATTCGTTAAATCGGGGTCCGACTGTACTAAATGCCAAGGTTGCAACTTTGGCGCATTTATTGCCAGATTAGGGAGAAGTAGAGCATTCTACGATTGAGCCATTTTAGGTATGAAATCTTGAGTCCCATTATCGTATTTTTCGCCCAACTTTTACAATAATATAGTAGATTATTGCTCTTTTTAGGGCTACAAAATAGTGCATAAATTTATTTATTTTTAAAATGAAAAATATATTGTATTTTGCAGCGTCCAATAGAAAGGACATTCCGTATTATTCTTTTCAAAAACATTTTATAGAATTACAAAAATTAAAATGTATTGCTCTTGATATTTGGTGCAAAATCATGACACAAAATTTGATTAGGCACAGAACAATAGCACGGAATTAATTTAAACACAAAACAATGATGCAGTATTTAACTAAATATTAAAAAATAAAAAAAATAATAATTATAATAAAATTAATAAAATAAATGACGAACTTAGAATTCAACATTTTTTGAATGTGTTTGTGAAATTAAAATGTTTTCGGATGTTAAAAATAAATATATGTTGCAATTCATGCATGTAAAACCTTTTTTGTTTATTTACTTATTTATTTTTTTACAAAAATGTTTTTGCATTTCATTGCATTTTTTTTTATCCTCCATTATAGTTAAATGCTTGACACTTGGGGGGGGGGGGAGGGGCTTTGTACTTATATCCGATCTGTGACATTTGTGCGTCCTAGATGGGGAATATTGGAACACAAGCATTTCTTATCCTTCGACTAACTAGACACTAAGCATCAGGAAATCTAAAATTAGCATGGATTTTCCTCATTTAAAATTATTTATTATTTTCGTTTATTAGAAACTATACATCCATTATACACAAAAACCAAAAAAAAAAAAAAAACCAAATGGAGTATAAATTTAAATGTTCATTTTATGCTGCGAGTTTTAATTCTGTACACTGTAAATAGAAATGTCTTAAATTGAGATACTTGTTGAAACAGAGTGTTCAGTTTCCAGAAATTTTAAAATGTCTTAATTTTTTCAAACAGTTTATGCTTCCGAATTTCAGACACTTCAAACATCTGAATCGCAGCCGTTTTTTAAGCATTATACGTAGCCATGTTTGACCGCGTTGAATGCTAGAAAAATAAATGGTCAAGGTCCTCCCCCCCCCTACCCCCCACACACAGCCTGATTTTAGGAGCACCAATTTTTTATATGCAATTTTTGTGAAGCTGATAATTGAAATCTTTTTAGAACTAGCAATTATAGTCAATATTTTGAATTTCTAGAGTAGAATAAGATTAAAAACAAAAAATATTTGTCTTATACACTCTTAATAATGGGCAGCGTGGAATTTGTCCGCCATTCAGAGATGTCTGCTTTTCTGAGGTACATAAAAAATATGCATGTTGGGAATAAAAAGAAATGTGTTTCTTAAATAGTGGTGTCTTCTATTTAGGAGCGTCCGTTATGGAGATTTTATTACAAAACCTTCATGCGAACAGCTTTGTTTTGCGAACACTTGCCTTTTTCAACATAAATACATTTGTACCTTGGAACAAAAAGGGTCGATGTCCAAAATTGAGAAATTTGAGTTAAATACACGAATGAATCATAGGTAATATTTTGAATTTCTAGAGTAGAATAAGATTAAAAACAAAAAATGTTTATCTTATACACTCTCAATAATGGGCACCGTGGAATTTGTCCGCCATTCAGATATGTTTGCTTTTCTGAGGTAAAAGTATATAAAAATATGCATGTTGGGAATAAAAAGTATGTTTCTTAAATAGTGGTGTCTTCTATTTAGGAGCGTCCGTTATGGAGATTTTAGTACAAAACCTTCATGCGAACAGCTTTGTTTTGCGAACACTTGCTTTTTTCAACATAAATATATCTGTACCTTGTAACAAAAAGGGTCGATGTCCAAAATTGAGAAATTTGAGTTAAATGCACGAATGAATTCAGGACGCTATATAAAGTAATTGTTAAAAGGGTCAAAGTCCTCCCAATATTAGATCATTGAAAACAAAATGTTTTGTCGAGGCCAATATTACTTACTGTTCATGTAAAATGACCAATTTAAAATGTAAAAAAAAAAGCTAAATCAATGTAACATTAGATTGTAGGGAGAAAAACATTACTGAATTGAAAAAGTACAACTTTGGAAAATAATAGTACAGAAATCGCAGCAAGATTTTTAAAATTCCTCAAACTTAAATTGGGTTTCCTGCCATTTGAGAAAAATGGACAATGGCCCTTTTTGTTCGAAGGTACATATATATACATATAATTACCTCAAAAAGGTGAACAACTTCGAATAGCAGAAAAATTCAGCCTTTCCGAGGTGCCCGCGATTGAGAAGCTTTACAGTATTCAGATTATTTTTTAGTAAGTTTTTAATGTTATTCTACTTTAAAAGATTAAAATATTGCTTATAATCAGTCCAGTATCAAAACAGATTTAAGATATAATCTTTACAAAAATTGCTTACCTAATTTCTGGTCCCCAAAATCGTAGGGGGAAGGTAGGGGAGAGTCACCAATTTCCCCACGCTTTAATAAATTCCTTCTGCAAAAAATTTAAAATTGCATTCTTGTTCGCTAAATAGGGATGCCCGGTATTCGGAAATGTCAGTTATGGAGGTTAACGGACATTCTATAATATTGGATACCTTTTTTAATGCGCAACGCATGCATTTGTTAAAAAATTGTTGCAAAAGAAATAATGTATGTAAAATTTGTATAAGCTCGTTTGTGTTTAACTGCCAATCTCAGTCGTTAATTTCACCAAGAGAAAATAGCATTCGTTCGAAAGAAAAAAAAAGTAAGTAATGAACATTTGTAAAATTTGTATAAGCTCGTTTGTGTTTAACTGCGAATCTCAGTCGTTAATTTTACCAAGAGAAAATAGCCTTCGATCTAAAGAAAAAAAAAGTAAGTAATAAACATTTGAACGTAACTTCCTTTTTTATAGGCAGACATTTTCTGTTCTGCCGGAAATTAGATCAAATGGGCGGACATGTGTTATCATATGTTTATTAAATGAATGAACCACGAAATTTTGCATTAAAAAGAAATATTGCTTATTCATTGAATTTATAGATCATTGGTAAATTATCTTGATCACTTGCAATTTATCTGTTTAGAAATAAAGAATCGGTAAAGGAAATGCATAAATCGCTCATATTTAATCCCGCAACAGCATACATATTACTCCCTCATTTACTCTCTCTTACTGCTACACTCCCTCCCTGGCTTCCAGAGGAGAATAATAATGCTATTGTAAACCTTTCAACTTCACAACTGTCACCTACACAGGAGAAAACTCTCAAACTTAATTATAATTTTTCTTTTAGCAAACGTCCAGATTTACCTAATCTTATTGTTCCAGTTGAAAGAAGTTTCAAATTTAGCAAACTATCTCGTTCTCAAAAGGATTCCATTAGGGTTCTCACTGAGGATGTGAATCCTAGTACTCACGAAACGTATACGTATGATCAAATCTGCTTGTTTTATTGTGTGTTTAAACGTTGTTTTCAAATAATTTATATTTTCATACAAGTTATGTACTTATTATATTTGGTTGCAACGGACCTATTTGGGGGTTTTTATCATGTCTGATCTTAATCGTTTTTACAAACTTAGATTAAGACGTGAAAAAGTTTTAAATCATTTGAACTTTTTATGTAGTTGTAAACGTCGTGGTGTTGTTCCTGGTTTTATTCGCTTGGGTTTTAAACTTCAATTAACTAAACGTCTTTCAAAATCTTTACACACTTGCAAGTTAGTGTTACTTCTCGCCATTATTCAGGATACTCGTAGTAAGCTCGCTTTTATTGTAAAAGAACTTTTTCATTTACATATTTCTCTTGGAAACTAAGTGTCAAATTTTGACACACTTGATCGGTTATCATGGTACCGGTCTGTCAAGTTCTCTGCTTTTCATAAACTTTCGTTAGTAAAAAAACATTCAAATTTACTCCCTCTTACTGCTACACCCCCTCCTTGGCTTCCAGAGGTGAATAATAATGCTATTGTAAACCTTTCAACTTCACAACTGTCACCTACACAGGAGAAAGCTCTCAAACTTAATTATAATTTTTCTTTTAGCAAACGTCCAGATTTACCTAATCTTATTGCTCCAGATGAAAGAAGTTTAAAATTTAGCAAACTATCTAGTTCTCAAAAGGATTCCATTAGGGTTCTCATTACTGAATTAAATTACATTAGATCTGTGGCTATTGATCGAGGTTTTAGTTTATCTTATATCAATAATTTAATTTCTCATAGTCTTAATAAATATGTTAATGATCTAGATTCTCCTGTTACTGCGGTTTCCATTTCCAACCTTATCATTTTACCATTTTATAATAGCATTAGCTTTAAGATGGCTAATATCTTAAGACATTATGATTTTAATGTGGTTTTTAAACCGGTTAATAAATTATATTTTTCGCAACTTAAGGACCAAATTCCTCCACATAATTATTGGGGCATTTACAACATTCAATGCCAATGTGGTTTGTCCTACATTGGACAAACTAAACGAAAACTCCGTTACAGAATCAATGAACACAGAAACTATGTAAAGAAAAAAGAATTACAGAAATCCTCTATCGCCTCTCATTGCTGGGGGGAGGGACATAATTTTAATTTTGACTCAGCTACCATTATCAAGAAATGCATTACTCCTCCGGATTTACACTTTTTTGAGGCTATTCATATCCATAAATTTAAAGACTCCTTGGTTAAGGATTTATCTAGTACACCATACATCTCAACTTTCTGGATGGATTTGTTGTGTCACGACACTTCACTTCCGCATTAATTTCATTGGCTGTTAGAACTTGATGGTCTTTTGGTATTATGTTTTGACATTTTGGGTTTTTTTTTCACCGTACATGCAGTTGGGCGGATATTGTTTTTGAAGTTTTTACACTGAGGATGTGAGTCCTAGTACTCACGAAACGTATACGTATGATCAAATCTGCTTGTTTTATTGCGTGTTTAAACGTTGTTTTCAAATAATTTATACATATTTGTTTATTTTTAAGAAAAACACTTAAATAAAGTTATAAAAACCGCTAATTTTAAGTACAAAATCTGGTTAGGATGTTAGTATAAAATATTCTACCTTTAAACTGATATCAATTTTTATTGTCAAATTACTTTTTTACTAAAAATATTCAAAAAAATAATATTAGAATTGATTTCAAATTAAATATCTATGTATGTAAAATAAAACATTTAAACAAAAACTTACTGGAAATGCTTCGCAGACGGTAAGAAATATTCCTGGATTTGAAAATTTAAAAACTCACAGTGAGAGAGAACGTCTTGCATCTTTTTAAAAGGAAATCCCTTCATATATCCGGCTAACTGTATAAAGAGAATGTTTCAGTCCTCAAAATATAACTCGCCAGACAAAAGTTTCTTTTTACAAGCTTTGACAAGATGAAGACGATTAAAACAGTATTATTGACATAAATTAATACAAATATCACTAAGTTCTTGTGCCTTCTCGTCTTTATATCAACGACGGCATATTAGCGACATTTTGCATCAAGCACACAAGTCACATGTATGTAATAAATACACAAACTAAGAATATGCATTTAAAAATCACAGAACTTTATATTCCGCAAAAAATGAAACAAGTCAAAATAAATCAATTAATTAAAATCTACGCATACATAAAATGAAACATCCTTTCAAACGACTGCGACTTTTGGTTTGAACGGAATAATCATAATGCATATTTAATGGCCTTTTTATCACTTGAAGAGGAAATGAATAAGAGAAAACCTTTTTTCCTTTTAATTTAAGCAGAGAAAGCTTGAGATAAAAAATTTGATATAATACCCCAATTAAAATTAAAGAACAAACAAACTTAAATAAAACAACACGCTTCTTAAGTAACCTAATTCCTAAACCATTGATATTTTATAAATTTCAAAAGAAACTAAATTATATATCTAATACTTTACCGCTAAGTTATAAATATAGTATAGATTTATCTTTATAAAACTCCATACACAATTCAAATTATGATTACTAAAAATGTCTTTGAAAGTCATCATATTTACTAATTTATAAACACTTACTAAATTAAAGCACGTAAAATAACTAGAGATAAAATACGATTAAAATACTATTGAATATATATAGTGTCGAATAATTTAAATAAGAGTGATCGACAGCGGCATATTAAATATCTGAGTAACGTCAAAAAAGGAAGTTATCCTTTGAGGAAAAAAGAAAACATGTTTTATTTATTTTTTTTTTAGAATATTTAGGAAAATAACTTTAAATATAACAGCTTTCTGTTTGACATCTTCATGAAATTCTTAAATTCTGGAAATAGTTTATATTTAAGATTCTTTGCATGTTAAATATTATTAATAATACATTACTATAATTTCTACAGAAACTATCTATCAATTTAAAAACTTATTATGCAAAATAAAAAAAAAATTTGGAAGTACTCTTTACTTAAGGGGGCACAGGACATTTAAATTTAAAAGAATCAGTTTTCGTTTTTTATTTTACTCTGAATTAAAAAAAAAAAAAAAGAATCTCAGCAATATGCAAAAAAATCCCGTTTAAAAAATCTGCATTATTTCTTGAGTTATAACCATTTATAGTATAGTATATTAGTATAACAGAATACCCGTAAATATTCAAACTTTAAAACGTGTTTTCTCAGATTGGTAATCTTAGAGTTCACACGCACTGTTGTTTTCAAACGAAGAAAGCTGCATCTTTAAATATTAAGCAAATATGCTTTTCTTTATAGTCTACATACTAAAACAACAAAAAAATCGCATATTTTGTTTAATTATTTATTTATTTATTTTGCACTTGAAAAACTTGAAAAGAACTTGGAGATTTTGAATATATTTTTTTTTAATTTGTGCTAAAATTAAGTTTTTAACAAAAGCAGACTTTATGACATATAACAAACTTTTTGTGTATATTTTGGTTTTAATTTAGCAGTAGGTGAGTTTTGATTCTATTTTGCCCCAAACGTATTTTCTATATGAATAATTTAGAGTTTATATTATGCACGCAGCACTAAATGATTTTAACTCACGCATTGATGAGATGAAGTTTTGAATTTAAGATTTAAATATTAATTTTGTATGTAGAAAATATCCTAATTGCATATTATTTGTGATGTAGTACATTGAAAAAGGCGATTCTTTTATTCGCTTCGATATACTCAAAAGTCCTGTGTCTCCTTGGGAAACCTTGCGTAAATACGGGTTAGGTTCCCCTAGAAAGACCGTCACGCAGGGCACTCCCCTAGGGCCTATATCCCTTGTGCAGATAACCGGCCGTCATAGATAACACCAAACACATATCTGCCCCCCCCCTTTAAAGAATAATAAACCAAATGACCTAAATTATGATATCGGAAAAAATTATTATGATAATTGATTAATGAAAAAAAACTGGTGCGAAAATTTATTTCGATTGCACTTTTTCAAATAAACTATCTTATTAGAAATCTTATATGAAATACCTTTGAATTAATCGGTAGTTCGAAAAATATTTCTCCTATTTAAATTGTAAACAAATATGTTTTTTGGGGAAAAGGTTCAGAAATAATTTTGCAATTACATGTCAACTTATTTCTAATATTTGAAAGAGATATTACGTTCACTATGTTTTATTTATCAATTAGGAAATGAAGTTATTTTTATTAAACATAACTGAGTCAACATAAACCGCTAGAAGTAAGAAGAAATATGCAATATTAGTTTTTATTTTAATTCGCTTGAGATTGAAAATACACTTTCGAAACCGGTTCCAAAAATCAAGTGTCATTCTATAAAATATCTGCAACCAAAATCTGAAATGCGTTACTGTCTTTACGTTGTAGAATGTTAAAAGAAAATGCTTATTGGAGTTAGATTTTTGCTGAAGTGTCAGTTACTGTTTAAGTGTCAATAACTGGGGGTTTCATCCTAGTCAACATTTTATTTTCTAATTCATTACATTTTATTAGGTTTGTTTAAAAATTTTTAAACAGTAAATACTTCTAATATTTAAATACAAATATTGAAATACTTTATTCGAACTGAAGATCATTTAATACATGGAAATTATTCCAGAGAGAAACATTCGCCTTGGATACAATATTTCAAATGGAAATCAAATTTCAAAGTATTTGCTTAAGAGGCGCAAAGGGCCAGACTATATTGTATCCAAGGCGAATGTTTCTCTCTGGAATAATTTTCATGTATTAATATAGTTTCTATCGATTCTGGATTTAATTATGTTTCGTGTTCGCCCCAGGTCGGTGGTTCAGGATAAATATTTCATCTTGTGCTGCGTTTGTAGCCTTGCCAACATATAATTTTGAGAAATTTTCGAGGCTGGGTATCGTTCCATGTGGTTTAGTCGGTAGAACGTCAGTGCGCTATACTGATGGCCCGGGTTCGAGTCCGGGCATGGAATCTTTTTCACTAGGTTGGCCTTTGCGCCTCTTAAGCAATTACTTTGAAATTTGATTTTCATTTGAAATAATGAAGATGATTTGTTTATTTCATTTCGCTGTATTTGAATTCATACATATTCATGTGACATTTAAGAATATTTATTCATGTACAAGGTGGCCATAACTAAACTGATAGTACTCAGCGTGTTATTCCTGATAGATATTGCGAGAATGGAGCCAAAATGTTTAGAATAATTGAGCAATAGGAGTCACGAATGATTACACGAAAACAATACTGTCAAAAGTCACCGCGAAAGCGATATAGGATGCCATTGTCACATCTATATGCCCCCGATATTTTTTAATTATTCTGCTAAATTCAGAACCATTCTTGCAATTAGATCGAGTTACAGAACATGATGAAATCTGTCAGTTTAGTTATTGTCACTATGTGAGTGTAATTCTTTTGTATGTCACTAAATTTTTTTAAAGCATGATAGTGTACAAAAGACGTTTTAAAAGTAGTTGTAATGTTATTTAATAATAAAAAAATGATAGACAACATGCGATTTTTAGTAGGGGAAGTTCGGTTATTATAGAAAGATCGAGCAATATAGGATACAACAATATCTGGACTGTACGGCGGTGCAGCGAACATTAAAACTTCCAAATCATTTCCTAGTACTCCGATGATGCACTTCGGTGAGCTCTGCTTGTATACTTGTTTTTGGAGTTTCGTGGTGAAATCAAATCTTAATGTCAATTGTTACAGTTTTTTGTAGGTTAGTTTTATAAAATTCAAATTAATTATAAGACATCTTTGTTAGTGATGTTAACCAAGTTCAGTATTAAATTGAACAGTTATAATTATTGACGCATTAGTCAGTTTACATGTATGCTAACTTACTGAAGTGTGAAATGTTGAATTTTTCAAGATGGCACGTCGGGTAATACGGAATTTTAGCTAGACAACTGTTTCGAGACTAATCTATTGACGATAAACAATCGTTCCTTTCCAGCGTATCATCTGAGATAGACATTTTGTCACGTTCTACACCAGATGAAGAAGATGCAGTACGACTGTTTTGCAATGGAAAATATTCAGAGGACGGAATAGGGGAGGAATTGTTAAGATACCTGATGTTTGTGAGATGTACCCATGTGGACTGTGTTGGGACGGAAACAAAAGACTAAATTTGTGATTTTTGTAAAAATATAAACAATTTAGAAAATAATTTGATGATTTGTAAATTATATATTACTGTTCACTCATTAAATATTCTTGTTTATTCTTTTAAATCATGGTTTTTCATGTAATTTTAATATTTCTTACAACCCTATTCCAAATTACCCGACTGATTCATAATACCCGAAAAATGTAATTATTTTTTTTATATCTAAATATTGATATGTATCTTTTTCTAACGCATTAAAAGCGTGTTACAAAATTGTCAAAATTTGTACTTCACTAAATTTTAAGGTATCTGAAAATTGTTTTGTTGAGTTACTAATCAAGATGTAAATGGCTTTTTTAACACCAGAATTTCCTGTATCATGAAAGAAAACTTTCAATTTTTTTTGGTTTAATAAACAGAAAATATTGAAAATTGAAATGATGATTATTTCTGTTGATCCATCTTTTCATAGGTTTAAGAATATTTCTAATTTTTTACTAAAAAATTCACTTTAAGTACATTCATAAGCCTTTTATTTTGAATTTTTTCTGTATTCCCTACATTTACATGTTTATTAACTTTAAGGTATTTTTTGAAAAGGACTTCAATATGACAAACCTAGTACTAAAAAGTAAAGATATCAAATATAACTATTCTTAAAATAGAATGGAAAAGCTATCTACCGTAATCTTATATTAGATATTCATACTACCAGCGATAGTAAATGAAACTAATGGAAAACTGTATACTGCATTCATATTCACGACTAATCTGAACCAGAAATAAAAATCATATACTATCGATTATTCAAATCGTTCATGTCTCAGCGCATAATCTGACATATAATATCAGAGTATTATTTGACTGTGTAGAATTTCACAAACTTAAAGTTATTTTAGTATATTCTTCCATAATATATACTATACTTTTAATAGAAAATAAAAACTGATAAAATTCATGAATGAAAAAAAGAGTAAGATGGATATTTTTATCAATAGGGAATATAATTGAAATCTTTTTAATGGTAAGTTTTAAATAAAAACGTTTAAAACTATATTTCCATTTTATTATTTCTTTCATTTTCATTTTATAGATGCATCTACATATTTAACAATACATCTTTTTGAGAGTTTTTGGAAAAATTCAACTGTGTAAACTAACGAAAAAATTTTGCCTGACATATGCCTGTATTTTAATTTAAAATATCTTAAAAAATTGAAACATACTAGTTCCTTTAAATCGAGACATATATTTCTCACTGCAGATATTGTAAAAATGAAGAATATGTTTCATGATTTTCTTTTTTATGCACGTTTTAGGAAAAGGAACGTAATGTTTTTAAATGCTAAGACTTGGTATATTTCTACAATAGTATTTCATAAAAAAGTGCCATTTCTTACAGAAATAAATGCGTTTTCCTTTAAGAGCTGCATCAAGTACTTCATTAACTGAAGATCTGATACAACAGCGACAGTTTCAGAAAAATATCTTTCTACCATCTAAATAGAATACTTTTCTCATAAGTGTATTTGTTCTTTATACATTTTTTGAATGTAAAAAAATATATATATAAAAGGAAAAGTTATATATTTCCTCGAAGAAAGAGCTTCGAAATTTTCATTTATAGAAGATATTTTCATTTTTTTATTTTCTAACTTGAATACCTTGAATAACTACAAAGTGGTGTAAGACTTACACAGTGTTCTACTGCATATAGGCTTCAATTTTATAGGTTTTTCATTTTATATTCCACTTTGAATTTTCATCTCGTATCTCATAAAACAGCGTTCAAATTTTTAAGAACGAAAACTGAAAATAACTTTTTTTAAGAAATTGTTTCTAAATAAAATTTATATTTTTAGCAGTAATAAAAGTTAATCCGCTATCATTAAATTATGAAATAATTTTTGAGCATACGAAACTAATTAAAATCTAGTTTTAATGACTTTTTTTTTACGATATTACATTTTTTGCTCATGAATATAGACTATTTTGATTAAAAACTCTAATCTCATGAAACATCTCAATAAAAAGTGAAATATTATATGTAAATACATCATTAAGGTAACACAACAGATCTCATATGCCAGTTTTAAATGAATATTTGTTTAATTAGATAACATACTTAAAAATCAAAAATACACTTAATGTGTTTTATAAAGATGCTAAAATCGTAAAAATGTAGTAAACTACATTAACATTATCTAAAATTATTATTTTTAATAGAGGCTATGTGGTATAGCTTTAAGCACCATGATTATTCGACATTGGATAATGTACATATAGTTTAACATCTTTATACGATTTTAGCATCATTTAAGCAATAAAAAATAATGCGTGAAATTTTATTTTTAAGTATTTTAAGAGGAATTTTACCAATAGACCTATTTACTTGTTGAGATAAAATACGATATAAAATTAGCATTTAACATTCCTGAGAAAGACCATAATAATATGATGTAAAATAAAACGTCTAAAAACTTTTATTAGAAGTATCGGGAAATCTCATTTAATTCAAGCTATTTTCCTCAAAATATTTTGTTTAATATAAAGCACATGGCCAGAAATATGTGAATAGTCCCTTTCTTCTTATGCTGAAATAACTGATTCACATAAACATACATCTTTATGCAGGCTGTCAAAATAAAATGTTATTTAAAAGAGGAATGAAAAATCATGCGTCCATCATAGATTATGAAACACTTTCGCGGACATTCAGAGTAATTAAGGTGAAAATTTATTAAGGTCTAAGTAAACAATTTGGAAAATGTATAACTCATATGAAAACCCAATGTTTGCTATTAGCATTAATATTCGGAAAATTATCCGTTTTTTTTTTTTTTTTTTGCTTGCAGCCCTGTATATGATTTATAGATTTGTATGTATTTTACATAGTATGGTAAAAGTTAGTTCAGTTACATGAATAGCATATTTGAAAATTTCCGTGAACAAACGGAAACGTACTTAAGATCTTTCGTGCAGCCCGGTATATGATCTACAGAATTTATAAACACTAAGAAATATTTAAAATAATATCTCAATTTAAAAACGCGTACCACACCTGAAACCGCCTTTCCAGATATTATTATTCATAGGCTTCGATAGTTCACTTTCTTATGTAGACAGATACTATATGTGCCCTATAAATGAACGATATATTCTGTTCACAACCATATTCTACATTAAGTACCGTGTAGTACACTACATTGCTATGTATGAATTTAAATATGTTTAAAATAGTGTAATATCATTAAAATTCACCGCAAACAATTTTTACCAATATATCTTAATGTAAAAAAAAATTCTTCTGAGTGTTCCCGTAAATGAACCGCAAATGCTATACTCCCCATTTTCAGCACCGAACGTGCCATAGCGATATGAAATAACATATACGAGGGTGTATCAATAAGTTTTTGTCTTCTGATAGAAATAATTGAGTGAAATTTGCGAAATTGCTACATTGTATTAGTCCTTTTCTATAAATCGTCGTGCACTGTAACACATTTCTGCACTGGCATTTCAAAGAAAGGGGGAGAATGTATTCCAAGAGGCGCGATAGTAGACCCAAAGGGGGGGGGGAGCATTTTTACTAACTTTTGCCGATCCTCACGTGTGATATATTGTTGGAAGGCCTGCGTCCACTTATTCATCCCGAGCACACCCCCCCCCCCCCGCCTTAAATTTTGCCCAAAGGGGGCAATAATAATGTGCACAAAATTCAGAAAACTTTCTCCCGGAGGGCAAATTTTGGGGGGAATGTCCGGAGGGGCATAGCATGAATAAGTGCTCAAAGGCCTTTCCAACAATATGTCACATGTGGGGGTCGGTAAAAGTTAGAAAAATGCCCCCCATTGGGTCTACTATCGCGCCTCCTGGAATACATCCTCCCACCTTTCTTTGAAATACCGGTTGAAAAATGTGTTACTCTGCACAATGACTATATAGAAAATGACTCATAAAATATAGCAATTTCATTCAATTATTTTTATGTGAGGACAAAAACTCATTGATATTCCCTCGATGATATGCATAGCATTGTGATATTATTTATGCGATTTAGAGTACAGACAGACCAAAGACACACAGGGAGCCAAACCGAATTTATAAACACTTTTCATCTTTGTTCGAAAGTGTTAAAAATGATCAAAAATTCCATACTTTACACATTTACAATTAAATTACATTTTTCCGTATTTTAATCGTTAGTTTGAAACCCCATTTAATTTTTTTTCTTAGGAAAATTATCTGTGTAAAGTGAACTCAAGAAACATAATCGAAATATTTTGAAGCATGATTAAAGATATAATTAATATTTTGAAGTAAGAATTATCCTTTATTGTTTTTAGTTATTTAATTTTTCCAGCGTTTCACTAAATTCTACAGAAAAAATAAAAGTAGTGATAATTAAACATCAAGACAAATAAGCTTTGCTATGGAAACTAACATTTAAGCTAAAATCTGAAAATCTAATTTAAAATATTTCTACTAAATTATATAATATTCTTATGTTTAATTTACGCCACAATCAGTATGATTAAGCTAAATACTAGTAAATTTTAATTACGTATCCATATTTAATGGAGTTCCATTACTTCAAGTTTATTCTATACATCTACGTCAGATCGCATACCACATATTAATGCGTCTGAGTAAAAGGTGCGTAACACATTTCTACAGGATAGTTAAGTTGATATTGGCATATTACACTATAAGTCCTGGGTTCAAATACTGTCTTAGACATTTTCTCAATAAGCTTAAAATAATCTACGCGTTTAAAACTGAAAGAACTGAAGCTTTAAGGAGTAGAAGACAGCTTTAAAATTATCAGAAAATATTTGCTTCCTTCAGATCAGTTATTAATTTTATTTCTACATATTGTTGCTCAGAAAACAAAATTTGTCAGTATGAAAGACAAGTACATAAAAAAGAAAACAAATTACGAAACGTGTTTTGTTTAGAAATCATGGATACTGCTCAAACAACGTTGACCAGTTTTTTGCTCATAGACTATTAAAACCTGAGAGCTAATGTGCCTGCAAGTTCTGTATGTAGGTATGTATATATTTATGTATGTATGTACGTAACGCGATAACTCTTGGTAGAAATATCCGACTTGCTTCAAATTTTGGATTAGGTTTATTTTGATAAGGCGCTTCCATGATTAGTTTTAGGGGTTCATTGGTCAAGTATAAAAGGGGGGCGAGCAGGGGGCAAACGCCCTCTTAATTTAGATACTCGTAAATGCGTTTTTATGCAAAAATATCCGATTTGCTTCAAATTTTGTACATAGGTTCATTCTGATAAGGCACTTCCTTGATTACTTTTGGGGGTTTATTTGTTAAGTTTAAAGAGGGGGTTAGACGGTGAGCTAATCTACTCTCCTTAATTTTGATTAATGGGATTTTCCTGCAGAAATATACGTTTTTCTTTAAATTTTGTATATAAGTTCATTTTAATAGGCGCTTCCCTGATTGGTTTTAGGGGTTCATTGGTTAAGTATAAAGTATAAAGGGGGAAGGGAACGGGTAGCTAAAGCCCCTTAATTTAGGTAAATGTGTTTTTCATTCAGAAATATCCGATTTGCTTCAAATATTGTATATAGGTTTATTCTGATAAGGCGCTTCCCTCATTAATTTTAGGGGTTCATTGGTTAAGTATATAAGAGAATGGCTGGATAATCCACCGAGTCCTAATTTAAATGCAGGTTTTGATGCATTATCACCGGATTTGTTTCAAATTTGGTATGCTGGTTTATTCTGAAAAGACGCTTCCCCGATTAGATTTAGAAGTTGATTGGTTAAGAACAAAAGGGGAAACGGGGCAGCTAATCCCTCCTTAATTTATTTTTCGAGGGACATTATTCTTTGAAGAAATAAGATTATAATGTACAATTAGTGTGAATGGCATGTGAGCTCAATGCCATCAGTTAAACTGGGCAATTTCCTTTTTATTTATTCCTATTGTCAACATAGAAAATATAGGGGAGAGCAAGAAAATTGGCAAACTTATCAATTTACATATATAGGTTAGCAAAACGTTCATAATAGTATAGCTTAAATTAGTTTGGTCTGGAAACTCTAATTTACAAATTATCTAACCCTTTATATTTTAATCCTTTCACAATTTCGGGAAAGAAACTCTTCACATTTTTTATTTCGCACAAATGAAAATGTACTCCAGTGGTCATGAATAGATATTTTTCCATACAAACACAAAAATAAATTTTCTTTGGCAAAAGACTAAGCAATTAACTTTACATTTTATATCTCTTGGTAAATTTCAAGCTATTTTTTTGACGAAAAGCAAAAGACGATATCGATCATTAGCTTGAAAAGGGTTATTCCATCGCTACTTAGCCTTAAAATACATGACTTAAACCTTATCATCACTTGATTAAATGTCCTCAGGGCTATCAATATCCTCCAACTAGACCCTTCTTTCTGCTATCAGACAATCCTAATACCGTGTTTGTTTAGAAAAAGCAGTTTTTTTCCGAATTTCCATAATCATAGCATTTTACGTGTAATTATATCTTACTAACAAAAAATACTATCTTCACGAAAACAAAACTACTGTACCCTGCCTTTACGATTTCTTACATGTTTTTTATTATGAAGAGCACTGTGGTAACTATAATATTTATTTAAAGCTTTAGATTTTAGTATGAAAAAATTTTTGCAATTTTTTACTCTCAACTTTATCGAAGACTTTTCATGGAAAAAAATCCTGTATTTTTATTTTTCTATTAGCATTATAAACAAATTTCTATTATTTTACTTATATCTTTGAGAGTTAGTTACAATATATTGTAATTACAGTTCATTTCCATTTTCATTTTTTAATTCGTTTTTATGTTCAATTTCAGGTATTTTTTGAGTAAAAAAATATCATTTATGAAATATTGTAAAGAAAAAAACTTTCCTCATTTTTATGCTCAAAGATGCAAAATTACTCTTGAATAAGATTGATAAATGATTGAGATTGTCAATTTTATACTTCTTGTATGTTTGTGAAAATTAAATTTTTAAAAGTATTGAGATGAATTTCTTTACTAAAATATACTTTTTATGAATAGTATGATACTTATACGGAGGAGCTATAACTTTTAAAAATGACTACTGTTAACATGTTTGGCACACTAAAAATAAGTAGGCACATTTAAACTTGAGAAGCATATTTAAACTTTATGTAAATAACATCAGTTTACATAATATACGTGTGAATCTAGGTACATTTATAAGAGTATGTAATAAAATCAACCTCAAAGAAAAGAAGGAAATGATACTTAAAGGACATATATCGATTTCTTTATAAATGAAAAACGAATGTGAGCAAGACACAAAAAGGCTTGCAATGCGAAAATAAATTTCGGATTTATATGTATATTTGTTGTACGCTCCGCAGAAAAATAAAGAAATGTATAAGAAGAATTTATAGAACAAGTAAAATGAATTTTTATCGAATTTTTGTCGAAGTGATTAGTTGTTTTAGCTTGCATATGCTCATTATATACCGAAGCATTATGCTCATTCGGTAATATTAAAATTTTCAGTAAAACATCATAAATATCCGTTCGAAAAGCAACTCGAATATGAATAATCGGTTAAATTAGAATTATTCTCTCAAAATTCTGAACAAATTTTGAAAAAATTGCATTCTGTATATGATTTGATATTAAAATATGTCAAAAGTATCCTCAGTAAATGTTGTTTAGCATGTCTATGTTTTTATGTTTGGTGTGTTATGTTGAATATACATTTGGTTTTAGCTTATAATATTTTATTTTACTTCTTCTTTACAGTTTATAGTTACTAATTACTTTACGATACAAATGCTGTTTTCGAAAATTGCTCTCATGGAAACAATTATTGATAGGATAATTGTCTGAACTACAATTGAGTAAAGGACCGGAAGGTTCTCTACATTACCATAATTAAAATACAAAGAGAAGAGTTTAAGCAATTTCCTGGATTTATCTTCTAAAACAGTAAACACTAAAAAATAAAATGCACTAATTTTGTTAAAAAACAAAATTTTAAAAATAAAGAAATAAATCCGGCACGAGAAATTTAGCTTGGATATATCAGGAAGACAGCAATTAGATAAAATTATTCAAAGTTTTCTACAGAGCTATCTCTAGTTAAGATGAAAAGATTGCAGAAAAAAAATGCAGTACAGGATAGCATAAGCTGAGTATACGAATTTACAGTGAAAATCTGTCCAAAATCGGAAACTCGTATATAAGCCTCTGTTAAAAAAAAGGCGATGAAAAATTCAGCGATCGAAAACTTAGCACTTTTTTGTACACATAATAGAAAAAAAAAAACGAGCTTTCCGAAATTATCTATTTCCTCTATTCTGTGATTCTATTTTGAGTGTTGCCAAATCTTTTCAATTGGGTTCCGCTCATTAAGTTATGACTTGCTCGTTCATAAAAACCAAACCTACTATTTTTGGCTGAAATAGCCAGAAGAAATTGTCGTTCAATCTTTTATAAAATGTTGCATCTAGTAATGCGATGGATGGAGATGAGAATGATGCCATTTTTGAATAAGATGGCGATGATGATCATGAAGATGAAATAGACACTGTCGATATTCATACTGATGTACCAATGAAAGGAATTGATCTTAAAAAGTTTCTTAAAAATTCTGATAATGACTTGGATAGTGAATGATGGTTACTTTTTTCGTTTAAAATGAATGTAGTATTAAAGCATTCTTAGAAATTTGAAAGTATTTTTTAAGTTTTATATTTGCCATCTTTTTCATTTTAGAATATCGATTTTGGAAATTTCCTTATACACGTGTGTAAGCGGACCTCCCACTTTGGAGCCAAACAAAATGCCCAAAAATTCTCGGCTTAAACACGGAAATATGCGGTATATATAAATAGTATGAATTTATATTTATAATTATAAATAATCACAAAAATGTATGATTATACATGTGTATATAAACAGTCAATTCCTCAATAATTTGAGTAATTTGCATATTCTTATTTGGAGTACCATATTTTTGTACCCAAAAAATCTCGGATCTATTTCTAATAGATTTTTCTCAAGAGCACGATTTTTATTCCTTTTTGCATAATACGGTTAAAAAGTGTTTCTGTTAGTTTATTGTCGATTTTTCTTTTGTTACTATAAGAATCCATATAATGACCCTCAAGTTCTCAATACACATGTTCACTGTGCAATTTATTTTTTTCTTTGTCATTCTTAAAAACATTGCCACCGGCAAGTTCTGTATGGTCTATTGGATTCTTAGACAGCTGATTGTGTTTTAAAATTTAATCCACATTTGGTGTTATAACCTTATATATTTTAAAGCAAAATTTCGATCTTTTCTCCTGCTTTTTAAAAGCGGGTTGGGTTGGGTTGATTGTTGACGGCCGATTATCTACTCGAGGGATATAGGCCCTAGGGGGAGTGCCCTTCGTGGGGGTCTTTCTAAGGGAACCTAACCCGTATTTACGCATGGAAAATCCAAGGCTTCGAAGAAAACCACGAAAACTCCGAAACGGTTAGGCCGACGGGTGCGATTGGATTCGAACCCAGCACCTCCCGTCTACCAGCTTCGAGAGCAGAACCTCTCAGCCACTGGTGGGGCCTTTTTAAAAGCGGATATTCCATAATTTAGTGTGTGCAATGACTTGAAGAATGTTAGCGTTAAAGTTTCAGGATTTATCGTTAATACAATGGTTTTAGATGTCTTCAAAACAAGGAAATAAAAGAAAAAATTAATTAAATTAAATTAAATTCTTATTCTAGGAATATTTAATCTGATCACAAACAAAACTAATCTCTTCTAAGTTACCCAAGACTCTGAAAAGTGTTCTTAATCTTTAGAAACCTCAAAAATTAATATAATTTCCAGATTTAAAGAATCATTTATAAAAAAGAAAAAAAATAATAAAGTCTCTATGGATCGCAGTGGTTATCCGAATCGATTCCGAGAAGTTTTATAACGTATTAATTAATTTTCTCAAAACAAAATATCTCCTTTCCGGATGCTATCAAATCCCAAGTAAACATTTACATTTGGAAGTAATGTATTTCACATGCAAACGTTATAAATCAACATCTTTAACATAATTATTAAAATTAATATTATTTAGTTTTTCTGAATGTGTACATTAAATTTCGCAGCTGAAAATGTTTATTCGAGAATGCATAGCATTCTAAAAACCAGTATTCTGATTTAAGAGAACTGATTACTACACTATAAAAACTACCTGGAATCTTTTATAAAAAAATCGGTAGTAGTTAAGGAGACTTGTTTATTTTTATAAGTGTTTGTTTAAATTTCGAAAATATAATGGTTCCTGAGGCTTCTAACAAACTAAAATGCTTTTCGAAATTATGAATAAATCGGAAAAGGTTATGTATATTTTGCTCGTGTTTATATTAAATTTAGTTAAATTAACAACACCAAAATAATCGATTTAAAAAAAAACTGCCGAGAAAGTATTAATATTGCAGTTTGAGCCATTATAACAAGGAAATAAAAAAAATAACATTTAAAATTGCATAAATTGGTATTATTTATATGGAAAATAAAACAATAAACATAAAAAAATAAAAATTACTCAGATCTAGAAGCTAAAAAGTTACAGAAATCACAACACTTAAATAAACTTAACACTTTCAAATATTTCATTGGATATATAAAATCACATATCTATACAAGGCATGGAACTGAATACTACAACGCAAAATAATTGAAGCATATAATTTCAATATAGAAAAAATATACATTCAAAATTAGACTTTTTAAATTAAAAATACGTTTGTTTAAAGGCTATAAATATTTTGACTCTACTTTGAATAATCAAAACAATTTTTACACAAGTCTATGGATAAATAAATAAACTGTATTCACCTATGGTCCGTTCATAAATGTTGTATTAGAATGAAAAATAGCATATTTTAAGTTTTATAATGATTAGGTCTCATTGAAAGAAAGTTATCCCATATTCCTTTATTCCAACTTTCTTGTGAAACATTCATATAAAAACATTACATGGCAAATGAAATAAACAAATGATTAATCAAGTTGGCCACTATTCAAGAATTGTTTTAGGGTAAATAAACATCAGTACTTTATTATATAAAAATTCGTCTTATATAATCATGCAAATAAATAAGGCTAATTTCCCTATAATGAAAATACTGGCATTTTTCTGAAAAATGCACTGGCGGATGTCCATCCTGTTAATTGTTCTTTTTTCTTAAATAAAATAAACAGAGTGAACAAAAATAATTTATTATAAAGGATAACAGTTTTATAAAGTAAATACCATACGTTAATTTTATTACGAAAATAATGTACCCATAAGAAACTCAATTTTGTATACCCAATTAATCGATTTGTCTGATTAAAAATTTGAATAAAACCGAAATTTATCTCAATTCAAGAACCATCCTTCAACATTTGCTAAAATTTTAATGTAAAAATGCATTTGGAAAATATTCTTTTTTTATTACTAAGATATTGAAATAACGTTTATTTCCCTGCTTCTTTTTCGACAACATCTGCTGGCATTGTTTTCTTTTTAAAGCCATTTTGAATTCTTTGAATTCATTTTGTATGCATGCTAAAGCCATTTTAACCAAAACGGGGAAAATATATGAAAGTAATGTAAAAAAGATTTATTTTAAAATGGTGTAAAGAAAAAAAATTGTAAAAGTTGAAAACAAAAGCACAATTTAAGGCATACGACAACAATATGTGTTAAGATAATTATTAGTCATTTACAAAATATATTAAACTTTTCAATTTTCTTCAGGTGTATTTAAGAAGTTTAAAAATTAATTTTTATTGAACATTTTTGTATTATTGTATTAATGTTAATATTATTGTTGGAAATGTCTAAATCTTCTGCAATGATGTTTTTGTACATAGTATAATAAATTTATTATTAAAATTTTTATATATTTTTGTGTAGCTTAATTTCAGAATTATTCTCAAGAGAAATGTGATATTGACAAAGTATTTCCAATATTCGAAGTAATTTTTGTATTGGTGACAGATATGAAAATTTACAGTTTATACTAAATTTTGCTTAGACCATAAAATAATAATGAGAGGAATAATAATACTTACAAGTGCGGCGTTTCTGTTTGAACTACCTATACAGAAAAATTGTGCATTATGGACAGCAGCTTTTTTTTTTTTTAATTAAATAATGATTTACATAGACTTTAGAAAAATCTTTAAATTAACTTAAATGTAACATAGCTTTTCTTCAAATTACATAATTATAAACTTTTTTTTGAGAAGAAGAAAAATCTCCAAAATGTAAAATTACATAACTATAAACTTTTTTCTGAGATGAAGAAAAATCTTCAAAATGGAAAATTTGTAACTTTCAAAATTACTGTTAACCAACCCCATTAAGGTAATAGAAGTAAGTAACATTTATATATAATTTCTTAATTTGATAATTGTTCTTAATAAATCGCATTATTTCAAAGCTCTACACTAGTAACGGGAACAAACTTCTCTACAATCTCCAAGAAAAGGTGCATAAAAAAGGGGGCGCATTTAACGTTAACAAAATTGTTTTGGGTTTGGAAAATCTCATTTTCCTTGTACTACAAATTATTTTAAGTGTATATTTATTTTCGATTATAAGTTTCCTTTGTCAGAAACAATAATTTTATGTATTGAAATTTTGGAAGTAAAAAAAAATCTTCCAATGCTTATAGTTTACTGCCAGGATCACTTCTTCTATTCAAGGAATAACAGTGCAATTTAACAGCGTATTTCAGGAACACATATATTTTTATAAGACATTTCTCAAATGACCATGCTGGTAAAAGAATGTCCATAACTGAAATCTCTATTTATTCACGTAGTAGATACACATTTCCAGATTTCATTCATGATGATATTCGGTAATAATGGAAATTGGATATCAAGAGATGGAGGACTACCAACTATCGAAATTTTCCGTCAATTCAGCCAATATCTTTAAAAATTTCTACAAATTTCTCTCCAAAATCTAGTTTAAAGTTAGTTCACAACCATGTCGATTCAACTTTATTTTCATTAAATCTGGAAGCTTCTTGGCCCCTCCTAATTACTTTTTTTTATAAAAAATTTAAATTATTTTCAATTTTGTGAGAAGATTCACATTTCGGTATATTTTTCAATGATCATGACCTCCAGACACCAGAACCACCTTCCCGTTCCAATGTTGATTTACATATATATGTACAGGGTGGTCATAATTAAAGATACCCTGTTTGGGCCTATGTAGAGTCAGCTCTGGTAGACAGATATCGATGAATTTTCGAAAATACGTTATATGAAAAAGAAATCTGCAATAAAAAATAGTAGTTCAAATTTCGAACACTAGGTGAGAGGGGGTAGCAAGAAGGCCAAAAATCTCAAACTGGAAACACAAAACTTTATTTATACGTTCAATATGCATTCCATTTGCGTCGAGTACGTGTTCAAAGCGTGTTATAGCGTGTTCAACAATGGCGCGAAGAGTTTCTACATTAATTGCAGCGACATGAGCAGTTAAGCTTGCTTTCAAATGAGAAAGAGTCCGTATGCTTCCTCCATAGAAACGATCTTTCAAGAATCCCCACAACCAAAATTCACAGGGCTTCATGTCTGGAGAACGAGGAGAACAAGTTGTCGGAAAACTTATCGAAATAACCTGACCATCTCCAACGTGGGCACGATGCATGGCCGTCACTCCTCCGGCTATGTGAGGTAGTGAACCATCTTGCATGACAAATTACTGTTTTTCTGATGAAACAACTTCAACAGTAACTCTCGTTCTTTCTTCTCTAACAGCATGTTTTAGAATGGCTTTAGGCAGAGACTACTGACTTTTTTACCCTTCCCAAATTTGTGTGACGTCATTTCTCGTAGATGAAAACCGCCATCTATCGGTCGAAATTTGAAATGCTATTTTTTATTGCAGATCTTTTTTCCCCATAGTCCATAGAACGTATTTCCCAAGTTTCATCGATATATGTCTACCAGAATGGACTCTACATAGGTCTACACAGGGTAACTTTAATTATAACCACCCTGTATATAATATTCGTCATGCTGTAGCACTCGAATTTATGAACCGATTTGAATGTGACTGAGTATGTGTACTTGTCATACAAAGGTTCGTTGGCCAGCTTCATTCGCAATCTTGTTTCAAAATGGCGGTCACGTAAAATTTTCAAATTCAAAAAGATGTTCAAAATAACTAGAGATGTAAAATATATTTTCCATTAAGTGTCCGAAGATTATACAATGATTCCGGAGCATATTTTTGCATTTATCTTAAAAAAACGGCTGAAAAATAGAAGTTTGAAATTCTATAGTCATTTATATTTCCACAATCTTGTTTAATTTTTAGCTATAAAAAACGTGGTTTCTAACAAATTTCCTTTAATTGTTGAAACCATTGTTATTACTCTCATATGCTTAAAACTATAGAGTCATATCCACCAATCTCAAATCTCCCCAACCTTGCTATACTTTCAGAAATAGAGCCAAATTTGGAGCAATCAGCTTTCAAATTCAGTATTTACGAATACAGGAAATGAATCTTCAATAATCAAGTTTAGAGCATTTTAATTTCGTGTGTTTGAGTAAAAATAGTTTAATAATAATAAAAAAACAGGGAATAGAAAAGCTACCTTTTCCTCACAGTAAAGGGCACAATGTTTTTTTAATTTACAATACTTCATAAACACTTTTCGTATTTACATGTAATTCTGCATTCTTCAAGCTGTTTCATTATCATATTGTGCATTTTTAGAAATTAAATTTTTCCCAAACTTTTTTCTTAAAACAATTTAATACTACATTGAATACATATATATGGAAATAATTTTTACATTTAAAATAAAAACGTTTCAGCAGAAATGATATTTTTTGGATAAATTGTTTTCACATTTTGTTTAAAACAATTCCAGAATAAAATTTAAGAAATGTATTTCTTGGTATTATATTTGGTTTCTTATGCTCAAAAAGAACAATCTGTATCGATGTATTGATAAAACTGCTTCTTCATATTAGATTTCTCATAAACTGCTAAAACTTCTAGCAGTGCAATTTCATCAAAACGGTCTCTTACTGCAGATTGATTATACAGATGTTTCTTTTCTGCTATATAAATCATGTTTGAATGGGTATAACAAAAAACTTTTGGAGTACTTTTAAATTTTTCTTTACTTTTTTATTATTTATAACTATTTTTAATGCCTACTTTTTTAAGAATTGTTTCTGAATAAGATAAACGATTAGCGTGAAATGTGAATTATAATTTCCCAGTTATTTATTAACGTTCACAGAAAATTATTTCTTTTACCATATTGTTAACACTTTTTTATATAAAATTTTATGTTTTCAAACCGTATGGTCTTCTAAAAAAGAGATCACACCATTCATTTTAATCACCAAATTTTCACATAAAAAAAATACCTAATTTAGTGGAATTATGACCTAATATTACTGGAAAAAATTCAACGTAATGTTATTATTAATATTAAAAAAATAATATTTAAAAGAATAACATTTACGATAAGACATCTTTTAAAATGGCATAATGAAATATAGATTTTCTTTGTATTATAGAATAATTTTTTCCTGAGTTTATGGCAGAGATATTAATATAGCTAAACGTTTTCTTTTTGATTAATCACTTAAGCACATCGACGTACCTGCGTACGTCATGACCTCTTCCATTTGAAATACCAGAGAATATGTGCGAACGTCCCCATTTTAAGTTCAGACTGCGGTGTTCTAAGCATCTAGTTTTTTGGGTGGCTAATTGCTATTGTGATTAGTTTTGTACGGATTTTACTGCAATTACTTTTCGCACCCAATATGTGGGAAACGTGTCTAAAGAGACTCGGGTCAATTCATTTCAAGTGGTCCAGAAAATCATTTATTCGTTCCTTGACCATTTTTAAAATATCTGAAATTTTTCGTACAACAACCCTAGCATGATGGCAGCTCAAAATGACTATTATTTTAATTTTATTAATTTTTGTTTGTGTATTGCGGCCATCTTTGTTTCATCGTTTGCAGAGATTTTCTCACATGAAGGGTTTACGGAATTGTAAATAATTCATTTTTTATTTATCCAATTCTAGTGCGGTTTAAAGCAATTTACACAGAATACATTGGACTAAAAATCTGGTAATAGAGCAGTTTCCGAAAATAAATCTTTATTGGTGAAATTTAAGCATAAAGTTTCAGTTTTTTTTTTTTCAAAGTTTGTCCGTTTAGGTATCTAGCAAAGAAAACTGTCAGCATGACGTAATTTTTTTACAAATAGGCTGAAAGTGCTCGTACTCACACGCAAGTTCCATATCCGGGACTTGCTTTCTCTTCGCTAAAAAAAATCCCAAACTTTTCAAAAATGACAAAAATCGCACTTTTGAGGTTTTGATATCTCTGGTGGGGCATGAGATAAAAATCTGAAGTTTTGGTTTCTGACAGTATTGTATGGTAGTGTTATGCACAAGAAATTTCAGGATGGAGATTTGACTAAAAGCTGAGATATGGCAAGGGCAACATGTCAAAACAATATTGCCAAACTATTGTTCTGTTATAGTCACAGGTAAAATTTATCTCAGAGTGTCATTTAATTTTTTTTTGAGTATCTTAAAATAATAGTAACAGAAAATAAAGCATTTTGGAAAGTTTAGCAATTAGTTAAAAAAATAATTATGCCTAAGGCCTATATTTTGTATGGTTTCAGTAATTTTTGTTCTAAGTACTTTTAGTAACTAAAAGAAACCTCAGCACTTTTGAATGAAGAAAAAAAAATATTTTTATACAAGACCTGAGACAAAAACAGAATAGGGAATGAGAAAATCTGTTAACGTGATCATACTTGATGAGACATGATCAAACGTGTCAAAACACGTTCTTGCTTGTTGGTTTAAAAACCACAATTTTGATCTTTCTCAAAATTTTATTTGTAGGAACCAAGTCTTGTCATCTCTTGATAGCTTGATTGAAGTTCTTGGCCCTGCTGGCTCAAAGAAATGAACTTTGAAATCACTATGTGCAAGTCTCCCTTCATTAATAATTCCTAGCTTACTTTTTATCATGCAAAAATGTCATTTTTCTGCAGTATAAATTTTGAAAGCGCTTTGGATATCTTTACTTTCTGAAAATTACTTGAGGCTGATGCTTAGTAGCATAGTATAAATGTTTCATTTACAGAAACATACTTATGATAGGAACAAGTTTCAGGGACTGGCAAGAAGCATTAAAATTGTGCTTTTTAAAATGACAAGCAGGCATGTGTTTTGACACGTTTGATCATGTCTCAACAAGTATGTACACCTTAACAGTTTTTCTCTTTACCTATTCTGTTTTTGTCTCAGGTCTTGTATATATATTTTTTTCTTTATGTAAATGTGAAAGTAAAGGTTTCTTTTAGTTACTAAAATTACTTACAACAAAAATTATTGAAACCATACAAAATGTAGGCCTTAGGCATGATTATTTTTTAAAATAATTAATAAGCTTTGAAAATGGCTTTATTTTCTGTTACTACTATTTAAAGATTAATAAAAAAAGATAAATTTAAATGACACTCTGAGATAAATATTTACCTGTGACTATAACAAAACAATAGTTTGGCAGTATTGTTTCACATGTTGCCCTTGCCATATCTCAGCTTGTAGTCAAATCTCAACCCTGAAATTTCTTGTGCATAATACTACCATACAATGCAGTCAGAAACCAGAACTTCAGTTTTTTATCTCGTGCCGCACTAGAGATATCAAAGCCTCAAAAGCGCGATTTTTGACATTTTTTGAAAAATTTGGGATTTTTTTAGCAAAGAGAAAACACGCCCCAGATCTGAACTTGGCATGTGAGTACAAGTACTTTCGGCCTATTTGTAAAAAAAAATGTATATGATGTTAACAGTTTTCCTTGCTAGAAAAATTTCCTCTGGTAATCGGACAAATTCTGGAAAAAAAAAACTGAAATTTTATGCTTAAATTTCACCAATAAGCATTTGTTTTCGGAAACTACTCTATAACCAAATTTTAGCCCAATGTATTCTGTACAAATTGCTTTAATCCGCACTTGAATTGAAGAAATAAACGATGAGTTATATACAATTCCGTAAACCGTTCATGTCAGAAAATTGCTGAAGACGATGAAACAAAGATGGCCACCATGCACAAACAAAAATTTATAAAATTAAAATAATAGTTATTTTGTACTTCCATCACGTTAGGGTTAGTGTACAAAATATTTCAGATTTTTTAAAAAATGGTCAAGCAACTAGTGCTGGACTACATGAAATGGATTGACCCACTCGTTAGTTTTCCCGCTGCTTTCTATCTTTCTCCTTTGTTCATTTGTTCAGGTGTTGGTCATTCTGTTCAGTTGCGTTTAGTAAATTTTGGTGTTTCACATTCGGTTTTGTATCTATGATAGATAGTGGTTTTACAGAACCATTATGTCAGACATGGACAGCGATTGTGCTACTAAATATGATGAAGCTATAAGATGATAGTGATGATAGCTTTCAATCAACTGATGAAGATGTGCTACTTGTTTACTTAAAACATTATTTATGTTCCCATAATTAAAATAAACCTTTTTTTCATCTGCTTGCATTACATGTAATTAAATAATTTATACATAATTAAAAATAATGATGTAAACCACTTTTGACGAAAAGTAATATAACTTGTATTTGGCATACTATCACTAAATTGAATACGATGCTTAAGGGATTATCCCGATTTATGTTTTCTGTCTTTGTAATATTTGTCAGTATGATTTTTACAGTACAAATAGTCGTTTAGTCATAAGCCAAAAATAGCGTTTTTGGTTTAAGAGCCATTATTTGGAAAATCAGACAAAGTGTGACAGTCGTATTTTTTGTTTTGCTTGATTTTTTCTATGTTGAAGTAGATTATATTTAATGAATAATGTGAAATTTTGAAGCTCTGAAAAAATTTCCTGTATCCCGTAGAAAATATCAAAGTTCAAGACGATGAATCCAATTTTTCGTGAAAATTGAAATGCCATTATGTCTGGCTTGCCATATCTCTGGAAAGCTGCAACATCCCAAAATTCTTTTGTCATAAACTGTTAGTATAACACTGCATGCTAAGTAAAATTTACTTGGTTCCATAGGGAAATGTTAATTTTCATTGTTATGTTGCCACAAAATGCAATCAAAATGACGTTTTTGTCCGTTTTCTGCACTTATTATCTTAGTTAAGCAATAGCACCCAAAAAGTGTTCTTATAGAATATGAAAGTTTACTATTAGGACAAGCTAAGTAATATGGAACTTTATCGGGATATCGATGCTGTTAGCAGATATAATCTGTTAAATATTCAAAAGTTTCAAAATCTGCAACTTTTGAATTGGTCCTATCTCAAAAACAGCATCACAGTTGAATAAAACAAATTATATCAGGTAGTAGTTGAACATATGTACAAAAATATGGAAACGAAAAATAAGTGGGCTCTCATGCTACTTTCAGAAGAAAAAAAAATGACAAAACTTACAAAAAGGTAGTGCAATAATCAGGCTTTTCTCCGATTAGAAGAAAAAGAAAAGGGAAGCTCCAATTTCTCATAGGAGAAAAACATGGGAAAGAGAAACGGGATAAATCATTTTCTGATAAGAAAAAAGCCTGATATTGACACCGTCTTTTTGTAAGTGTTGTCATTTTTTTTTCTAAAAATAGCATGAGTCCTCACTTATTTTTCGTTTTTGTACACATGTTCAACTACTACCTGATATATTTTGTTTTATTCACATGTGATGCTGTTTTGAGATAAGACTAATTCAAATGTTGCAGGCTTTGAAAATTTTGAATATTTAACAGATTATATCTGCTAACAGCATCGATATCCCGGTAAAGTTCTATATTACTTAGTTTATCCTAATAGCAAACTTTCATATTCTATAGGAAAACTTTTGGGGTACTATTGCTTAACTAAGATATTAAGTGCAGCAAACGCACAAAAACGTCATTTTGATTTGGGCGAATCAAAATGAGTGGGGCATTTTGAATGCGTTTTGGGGCAACATAATAATGAAAATTAACAATTCCCCATGGAACCAAGTAAATTTTACTAATCATGTTGTGTTAGACTAACAGTTTATCGCAAAATAATTTTGGAATGTTGTTGCTTTCCAGAGATATAGCAAGCTAAACATACTGGCATTTCAATTTTCATGAAAAATGTGATTCATCGTCTTGACCTTTGACATTTTCTACAGGATACAGGAAATTTTTTTAGAGCTTCAAAATTTCACATTCTTTATTAAATATGACCTACTTCAACGTAAAAAAAAAAAAAAAAAATCAAGCAAAACTAAAAATACGACTATCGCACTTTGTCTGATTTTCAAAATAATTGGTCTTAAAACTATAAACATAACGGTCTGTCACATCACTAAAAAAGGAACAAATGGATTTGTAAGCAAATTGTCCAGATAGTCTAGTAATTCTTAAAAAGATATTTCTTCAGTCTCTGAGTTAAAACTATTTTCATCCTCTTCTAATATCTCCTCTGGCTCAGTGTGTGCTGTCGATGTTGATTTTTTAAAGGTGTATTTCCTGTAACAAGCCCGCTGATATTTTACTTTAACAGATACAAAATCTTGAGTAAGTAAAAGACAGAGGAATTTAATGTTTTTTTCTTTTTCAATGCACTTTGTTTAATTGAAGCACAAACTCTTAGGTCTATACACTTCACAAGATTCTCACGGGTTTTATTCCGAGGCTTATATATATATTTTTTTTATCATAAAACTGACTCAAATCAGGTTACAAAAGAGAGCTGTGTAAGGCTATGAGATGGTAATTGCTGGTTGATCTACTTCAAGAAACGTCGTCCGGTTTCTCAAGAGATTTCTTCTTAATCGCTTTGAGTTTTGAGTGAATTGTGAAAATACTTCTACATTTCCGGTGATACTTCATTGCTGGACATTATTCATCTTTAACAGTTTTTTTCTCTTTAACAGTTTTTCCAACTTTTCCAACAGTTTTTCCAACAGTTTTATCTTTAACAGTTTTTCCAACAGCTTCATTCTCACGGGTTTTATCCGAGGCTTATATTTATTTTTTTATCATAAAACTGACTCAAATCAGGTTACAAAAGAGAGCTGTGTAAGGCTATGAGATGGTAATTGCTGGTTGATCTACTTCAAGAAACGTCGTCCGGTTTCTCAAGAGATTTCTTCTTAATCGCTTTGAGTTTTGAGTGAATTGTGAAAATACTTCTACATTTCCGGTGATACTTCATTGCTGGACATTATTCATCTTTAACAGTTTTTTTCTCTTTAACAGTTTTTCCAACTTTTCCAACAGTTTTTCCAACAGTTTTATCTTTAACAGTTTTTCCAACAGCTTCATTCTCACGGGTTTTATCCGAGGCTTATATTTATTTTTTTATCATAAAACTGACTCAAATCAGTTTACAAAAGAGAGCTGTGTAAGGCTATGAGATGGTAATTGCTGGTTGATCTACTTCAAGAAACGTCGTCCGGTTTCTCAAGAGATTTCTTCTTAATCGCTTTGAGTTTTGAGTGAATTGTGAAAATACTTCTACATTTCCGGTGATACTTCATTGCTGGACATTATTCATCTTTAACAGTTTTTTTCTCTTTAACAGTTTTTCCAACTTTTCCAACAGTTTTTCCAACAGTTTTATCTTTAACAGTTTTTCCAACAGCTTCATTCTCACGGGTTTTATCCGAGGCTTATATTTATTTTTTTATCATAAAACTGACTCAAATCAGTTTACAAAAGAGAGCTGTGTAAGGCTATGAGATGGTAATTGCTGGTTGATCTACTTCAAGAAACGTCGTCCGGTTTCTCAAGAGATTTCTTCTTAATCGCTTTGAGTTTTGAGTGAATTGTGAAAATACTTCTACATTTCCGGTGATACTTCATTGCTGGACATTATTCATCTTTAACAGTTTTTTTCTCTTTAACAGTTTTTCCAACTTTTCCAACAGTTTTTCCAACAGTTTTATCTTTAACAGTTTTTCCAACAGCTTCATTCTCACGGGTTTTATCCGAGGCTTATATTTATTTTTTTATCATAAAACTGACTCAAATCAGTTTACAAACGAGAGCTGTGTAAGGCTATGAGATGGTAATTGCTGGTTGATCTACTTCAAGAAACGTCGTCCGGTTTCTCAAGAGATTTCTTCTTAATCGCTTTGAGTTTTGAGTGAATTGTGAAAATACTTCTACATTTCCGGTGATACTTCATTGCTGGACATTATTCATCTTTAACAGTTTTTTTCTCTTTAACAGTTTTTCCAACTTTTCCAACAGTTTTTCCAACAGTTTTATCTTTAACAGTTTTTCCAACAGCTTCATTCTCACGGGTTTTATCCGAGGCTTATATTTATTTTTTTATCATAAAACTGACTCAAATCAGTTTACAAAAGAGAGCTGTGTAAGGCTATGAGATGGTAATTGCTGGTTGATCTACTTCAAGAAACGTCGTCCGGTTTCTCAAGAGATTTCTTCTTAATCGCTTTGAGTTTTGAGTGAATTGTGAAAATACTTCTACATTTCCGGTGATACTTCATTGCTGGACATTATTCATCTTTAACAGTTTTTTTCTCTTTAACAGTTTTTCCAACTTTTACAACAGTTTTTCCAACAGTTTTATCTTTAACAGTTTTTCCAACAGCTTCATTCTCACGGGTTTTATCCGAGGCTTATATTTATTTTTTTATCATAAAACTGACTCAAATCAGTTTACAAAAGAGAGCTGTGTAAGGCTATGAGATGGTAATTGCTGGTTGATCTACTTCAAGAAACGTCGTCCGGTTTCTCAAGAGATTTCTTCTTAATCGCTTTGAGTTTTGAGTGAATTGTGAAAATACTTCTACATTTCCGGTGATACTTCATTGCTGGACATTATTCATCTTTAACAGTTTTTTTCTCTTTAACAGTTTTTCCAACTTTTCCAACAGTTTTTCCAACAGTTTTATCTTTAACAGTTTTTCCAACAGCTTCATTCTCACGGGTTTTATCCGAGGCTTATATTTATTTTTTTATCATAAAACTGACTCAAATCAGTTTACAAAAGAGAGCTGTGTAAGGCTATGAGATGGTAATTGCTGGTTGATCTACTTCAAGAAACGTCGTCCGGTTTCTCAAGAGATTTCTTCTTAATCGCTTTGAGTTTTGAGTGAATTGTGAAAATACTTCTACATTTCCGGTGATACTTCATTGCTGGACATTATTCATCTTTAACAGTTTTTTTCTCTTTAACAGTTTTTCCAACTTTTCCAACAGTTTTTCCAACAGTTTTATCTTTAACAGTTTTTCCAACAGCTTCATTCTCACGGGTTTTATCCGAGGCTTATATTTGTTTTTTTATCATAAAACTGACTCAAATCAGTTTACAAAAGAGAGCTGTGTAAGGCTATGAGATGGTAATTGCTGGTTGATCTACTTCAAGAAACGTCGTCCGGTTTCTCAAGAGATTTCTTCTTAATCGCTTTGAGTTTTGAGTGAATTGTGAAAATACTTCTACATTTCCGGTGATACTTCATTGCTGGACATTATTCATCTTTAACAGTTTTTTTCTCTTTAACAGTTTTTCCAACTTTTCCAACAGTTTTTCCAACAGTTTTATCTTTAACAGTTTTTCCAACAGCTTCATTCTCACGGGTTTTATCCGAGGCTTATATTTATTTTTTTATCATAAAACTGACTCAAATCAGGTTACAAAAGAGAGCTGTGTAAGGCTATGAGATGGTAATTGCTGGTTGATCTACTTCAAGAAACGTCGTCCGGTTTCTCAAGAGATTTCTTCTTAATCGCTTTGAGTTTTGAGTGAATTGTGAAAATACTTCTACATTTCCGGTGATACTTCATTGCTGGACATTATTCATCTTTAACAGTTTTTTTCTCTTTAACAGTTTTTCCAACTTTTCCAACAGTTTTTCCAACAGTTTTATCTTTAACAGTTTTTCCAACAGCTTCATTCTCACGGGTTTTATCCGAGGCTTATATTTATTTTTTTATCATAAAACTGACTCAAATCAGTTTACAAAAGAGAGCTGTGTAAGGCTATGAGATGGTAATTGCTGGTTGATCTACTTCAAGAAACGTCGTCCGGTTTCTCAAGAGATTTCTTCTTAATCGCTTTGAGTTTTGAGTGAATTGTGAAAATACTTCTACATTTCCGGTGATACTTCATTGCTGGACATTATTCATCTTTAACAGTTTTTTTCTCTTTAACAGTTTTTCCAACTTTTCCAACAGTTTTTCCAACAGTTTTATCTTTAACAGTTTTTCCAACAGCTTCATTCTCACGGGTTTTATCCGAGGCTTATATTTATTTTTTTATCATAAAACTGACTCAAATCAGTTTACAAAAGAGAGCTGTGTAAGGCTATGAGATGGTAATTGCTGGTTGATCTACTTCAAGAAACGTCGTCCGGTTTCTCAAGAGATTTCTTCTTAATCGCTTTGAGTTTTGAGTGAATTGTGAAAATACTTCTACATTTCCGGTGATACTTCAATGCTGGACATTATTCATCTTTAACAGTTTTTGCACAATCCAGTATGAAATAATGATTGCGAATTTCTTCAGCTATCAGAATGGTGTATCATGATTCCAAGGAAGATAGACTCCTGTGCTGTCATAGTAAGAATGCATTACATGTTCACTGCCTGTATAGTTTTTCCTTTCAGTTTTTGATGGAGGTGGAGAATTTAAATCTTTGCTGTCCATTCTTGTGCTTGAATGTACGGTTTCAGTTTCAGTACACTGTAAAAAAAAATCTGTAAAGTTACTAAAGTTTTTCAAGGAAACTGGGATTCCAAGAACTTTTCATGTAACGGCAACAGGAAAAATTCCTGTAACAGCGTCTGTTACAGGAATTTTTCATGTTGCCGTTACATAAAAAGTTCTTGGAATCCCAGTTTCCTAGAAAAACTTTAGTAACTTTACAGATTTTTTTTTACAGTGTAACTATTTCCATGGAAGTTCCTCCATACATATCTTTGTCATTGTCTTCTCTATTCAGCTCTAGAATCCCAAAATTAAATCATATTTTGAAAAACAAGTAAAAATTTAACAAATTTTTATTTTAAACTACAGAAATTTGAGAAAAATCTCTGTGTTATTAGATTTATGGAAAAGTACGGATATCTGAAAGTATTTTTAATATTTCCGAGGACAAACCTATACAATGAATACTCAATGCTTTCAGAATAGATTATTTGTTTATCCAAATATATTTTTTAAGCTTTGAAATCAGTCCCATGATCCAGAAATTCTTAATTCCTAGTAAATCTGGCAAAACTGTTGACTTGCAATAGCTTCAAAACTGTAGCTTTATATAACAATACTTGGGAGGTTTCTGTTTAAGATTTGAAAAACCGTATGTGATAGTTTGCTTTTGTACTTATTAATTTAGTAGTATGTAAATACAAGAAAATATTTCCCATCACTCTGTTTATTGGCGGCCATTTAAAAAAAGTTTTGCCTATTAGATACCCTGGTTTTTAAAGTATCATGTATATATGTGATGCTGATGTTGTGGTGAATTCAAAAATGTATGGTTTACAAAATCCGCTGACACAAGCACCTGGCTCAGCTGCTAAAACTTTAATATTGACACTGCAGATTTCTAACGCATATTTTATTCAGATAGCAAAGTACTAAATTATTTTCGTTAAATTTATTTCTTTGTTTAAAATCTATTTTTTAGATAGTGTTCTTTCAAATAAAAATCGAACATCCATATATATATATTTTCTCCGAGAATAATATTTAAGAGGCGTATATTGTTTAAAACACATGGTGAAATTTTACGTTTTAAACAGAAATGAGAGTTATATCAAATATGAGACCTAAACAAACAAGATAATATAGACACGAGAACTTTTAAAAAGAGCAAACGAGATAATTTTAATAAACAATTAAATTTAAAAAATCAAAAAACCCGACCGCGTAAAAAGCGAACTAATTAATTATTTCTCATCAATGTGAAACTTTTTTTTTTTCATTTCCTATTATTAGCTCACATTCTCGCTATATATATCTTGTTCAAATTTTCAATCGTTAATAAAATACTTATTATATACTATATATACTTTTATTAATTTAAACAAAAATTCATATTATGCTTTAGATTACAAATTAAATATTTAATATTTGTTTAAACCGCAGATACATCTAACAAAACAACTTATAATATATCTCTATTTTATCAAAAAGTATGAACAATTGAGTATATTTTTCTTTCTTTTCTATCTATGCGATCAGTTACGCCATTTAAGGAATACGATTTGCAGATAAATAAGTTGTTTTTGATTTCCTTTGGAGATTTTAAAATTAAATTACGTACTAAATAAGAAAACCACATTTATTGAGATGAGAAAAGGAAAAAGGTCTTTTATCATCGCCGATAGAAGAAAAAGGGAGTGCTGTTTAATGAACACAGATAAGAGAAAGAGAAAAAAAATAAATATAAGAGTTCATAAGTGCACTTTATTTTCGATAAGCATAACTTTTTAAAGATGTTTCTATTCATTTACCTCATTATTTTATTAAGGATATTTAAATTCAGCATAAAATATATATTAGTATATTTTATTATAAATATATATTATGTAGAAGTGTATTTCATATTTCTGTTTTATATCAATTGGTTTTTATCAATTTATTTATATCTAACAACACACATATAATAAAAAGGTTTACTTAAAAACGTATATAAAACAAAAAAGGTGAAAATCTTCAAAACATTAAAAATAAAATTTTAAAAGTTTGAAAACCTACAAGTTTTATCACTTTGTGGCCATCATCTGGGTCATAATGCAGTATCGAGAGACACAAATATTTATAGCTTCAAAAGTCGAAGATAAGCATACTATGTTGAACCTGCCACCACCATAGCACCATCTCTTGAGCTGTAATTTAACCATCCATTTTCACGAGAGGAAAAAAAGAATAAAAGAAGAATATTAATGCCAATAACTGTGTGGGGACATCTTTTAACCTTGAGTTAAAAGTTGTTTCAAAATATTCAACCATAACTTATGTATATTGTAAAAAACACCTTCATTACAAACATATCTAATTATCAATTCAGTTTCAAGGGATTCTCTAATTATGCTTTTTTGCGGATAAGTTGACGTCCAAATAATTTTAGCAGTTTCATAATCTATTGTTTTAATTATCATAATTTAATCGAAGCCAAAAGAAAAATATAATTAAATACTAGTGCGTTTTAAATTAAAAAAACATATATATGAATATATGAACGAAATTCTACTTACTTTCAATTTATCTAATTTGTTCCCATAACTAAACTTCTACTTAACTATGATTTTTGAACAGACCGTTTGAAATGGTTAAATGGAAGTTATACTCTAGATTAAAAATATTTTTTAAAAGTGGTAATTGCTATTGAACGTTTCATATTTAGTTCAAATATTTATGTGAAGATGACTCCCAAAACACGAATCATCCACAAACAATAATTCATCAATTAAATTATGATAAAAATGGCATAGGATGAGGATTTTCTTTTTAGAGAGTACATGATATTGATACTGTTTTGCCATATTGCTATTTTTGACTAATATAATAATAGTTGGGATTAGGAAATAGAACAAAAAAAATTAAATTGAAATATGTTACATTTTCAACTTCGTAATGTTTATTAATATTTGCTAAATGATATGCAATAATAATTTTATTTACAGATTTTTGAAATACGATATTGTTTATAGTATGCTCAAAGCATATCATTAATAGCATTACTAAAGACTTCCATTTCAATATAAATTCTTTAATAGCTTATGTATTACTAATAGCTAATATACATATTTATCTATATATTTGCATAAAATATACAATATTGATGCTTGTTGAAAAAACCTCTTTTATCACTGGTATTCTAGTCGTTTTCATGGAACTGTGCAATAAAAATATAGGAATACGAATCATGGATGCGAATAACCTTACTGAATATCAGATGCAGGTAAAATAAAATTTTAGAAATAAGAAATAACTTTATTTTAATGAAAATATAATCATTGAAATTTTTCCTCGATTTAAATTATAAATAATTATAAATACACTCACGATATTAATCTTTAAATGCACTTAATAAAATATTACTCTCACTATTGTGGGTGAATGCGATTATAGATAAATAAATCGGTAGGAATACGTATATATTTTTTTTTCCTTTTATAACATCAATGGTAGAAGAATAATTTTATATCAGCAGCAACAAAATATAAGATTTCATAATTTGTGAAACGTAATTTTTTTTTGAAATATATAAAACTGAATAGAAGTCAAATTTCTGTAAAAATTTCAGTACTACCCCCAAAAATAAGCATGCCGTATTCTTGTTGCAGTTCCATAATTTGCTCTATCTTTGATGTAATAAATTGTTCAACAAAGTAATAGAGATTTAAAACAAAGAAAAATATTTCTATTGCTCACTAATTCGCCAAAATCAGGTTACGACAACTTTTAATTTATTCCGAAGTACTAAGATACATATACAATAGGATAGTAGATAATATACATATACAATTATAGATAATATATATATACAATTAGATAGCTGACAAAATTCTAATGATATTTTATTACAGCAATGCGGAGAATACTTTAATAATTTGCCTAATTTTCCCCCCATGTATTTACTTCACTCACCAACTTTTTTAAACAATTGGTGGAAAACAAATATTCAAGTAATTTTCGTCTACAGATTATGAGATAATTTCAGATAATAAAACTGAATATGTACTGATGATTTTCATGTTTTTCAATATTTCTTTTGTTTAAAATAAATTCTTAATCTTTTTTCACCTGATCTTATTTCTTTAGCTGCAGTATGACTGAATACAGATGATACTGTGACTCTAATACGATGTAATCATTGTCGTGATGCATAATTTCTGATTTGTTTAAAATTAAAATTTTATTTTTATGGTCTCGCTGAACAGAACAGTACTGTGGCGTATGATGAAGAAATCTGAGTGAATGAGACAATTATTTGATAATATAGTAAACAATAATATATGCAGAAAAATGAAATTTAATATGATAAAAAAATAAAATGTATGATAAATTTGTTTCCACGAATCTAATAAATACGTCTTATAAAGGGTGCTGAATTTGTCATTCTTAACAGAGTATCAGATTTTATTTTGCCAAATATTTCTCTAAAATCCTTAAAAATTGATTTTTGTATTCGTTTTAACTTAAACTCTAATTAAAAAGTACTTTTCCATATTTTATTGTAGCTCCAGAATACCCATTAACAAACCTGACTTTAATATTTCTATTGTAAGACATTACAATTTTAAATTTCAGTTTTTTTCTTCGAGATATTTTAAAACAAAACAAATTAATATTCCGTTTTTACCAATGATCTTGTTTCTTCAGCAGCAGCATGACTGAATACAGAATGTACTCTAACTCATAGTACTATGTCAACAGTGCCATGATACATAATTACTGATTTGTTTAAAATGAATCTTTTTTTTATTATTCAAACGCTTTGTTGAACAAAATATTATTGTGGTGTATGGGGAAGAATTCGGAGTGAATGAGACAATTATTTGATAATAGAATAAAAATTTATATCCGCTGAAATATATAATAATATAAAAGAAAAGAAAGTAAATGAGAAATTTGTGACTACGAATCAAAGAAATACATCATATAAGTTTGATGAAGTTCTTCGCTCTTAATCCTATACTAACATCCTATATATTTTTTAACAAATCTGACACACTGTGGTCTATAAAATACCAAAGGATTTTTTGGTCAAAAAATTAATGATGAAAACATAATTGGGTTAGCTTTATACAGAATAAACGAAAAGACAAAATGATGACAAAACAAAACAGACAAAAATATATTTAACAATATATTCCTAAATATATATTTGTAGGATTTAAATTTAAGCATGTTTATTTTCTTTATGACGTGCATGATCAGTAAATTAACTGACTCTCTGATATTTTTATTATCCATGGTTTCCAAGCACGAGTTATGAAAATTCACGATCACGAGATCATGTTTGGATATATTCAAAGATTGGAAAAGAGTCGGTCTATAAAATTATGTTGTTCATCAAGCATCGACTTTTGCAGTGCCAAGGGAGGCATTATTAGGCCCAAGTGGCTTATTCAAAGGAAAATAATTCATAGGTTTTGTGTCAGAAATGTAATGTATTTAAATAAGCTATCAAGTGAAGTAAATTTATCTGTATAGAATTGTATTCCAGTTTATGTGTTATTATTCCAGCATCTAGTTAGTCAAGTCGTTAATAAGTTAGCATTGTACAAAGAAAAACTTCTACAACTTTGGGGCTCGGCCGGATCTTAAGCAACAAATAGTGAAATAAATAATCGGGATTTTATGCAAAGCAGCAAAATAAGTAGTAGTCAAATATCAATGAGAACGAAATTGATGTAAATTACTAATGCCAAAGATTGGACTGTGAATTAGCAATACAAGCGTAAAAACTGTGATCGTACTTGTCAAGTACAATATTGAAAAATAGATATGGGAACCCTAAACAAGTCTAAAAGAATTGATATAATAAATCTTTGCGAGGAATGCGGAATCAAAACACCAGAAAAACCGACGATCCCTACACTAATAAAACTAATTAAAAGCTGGGAGGATTTCGACGAAGATTTTATAAAGGACCGCTTAGAAGTAATTATGACAGCTAGAAAAGAAAAGGCTGAGCTTGAAGAGAAGGCTAAAAAAGAAAAAGCTGAGATTGAAGAGAAAGTTAGAAAAGAAAAAGCAGAGATTGAAGAGAAAGTTAAAAAAGAAAAAGCTGGGCTTGAAGAGAAAGTAAGAAAAGAAAAAGCTGAGCTTGAAGAAAAGAAACTACAGACACAAGCAGAGATTGAAGTAAAGAAACTGAAGATGGAAATGGAGGAGAGAAGATGGAGAATAGAATTGGAAGAAAAAGATCGCGAAAGAGAGTTTGAAATTAAGAAAATTCAACTAGAGGAAAATTCAAGACAACACGTCGATATGAGCCCAAGAATAAATACAGGTAAGCAATATGAATTGCTCAGATTATTAACAAAATATGATAGTACGAATGATATTAGTTTATATTTGGCTATATACGAAACACAAATGTCGCAGACAGGCATTGATAAAGAAGAGTGGGTCAACTATTTAATTAACCTAATGCCATTAGATGTGATTAACATAATAACCAGGGAGAGTGTAACCGAAATGCATGATTATGATTACATAAAAAGTATTCTTTTAAAACGATACAAACAATCTTCAGAAGAGTTTAGGCTAAAATTTTTCTTACTTAAAAATGAGCAATCGGCAAATTGGCGCGATTTCGCTTATGAGATTAAAGTGTATTTCGGTCTTGAAATAGGTAACTTTGAGGAATTATCGGAATTAATTGTAGTTGATCAAATTAGGCTTAATGTACCTGCAGAAACAAAGACACATTTTGCAGAGGAATTGTTAGTAATAAAAAAGATTGACGAATTAGTAAACAAATTAGATATTTACGAAACGGCACGAAGGGTTTGCATTAACCCCTTCGGGACGGGAGCCTTTTACGAAATTTTTAATCTTTTGTCACAGTTTTGTAAAAACAGAAATTTGTGTCTTGTGGAATCGAGAAAATGCGCTGATTAAATAAGGTAAATTTTACAGTAAAATTTTACCTGTGAGGAAAAACAAGGATTCTGAGCGCTTCATGCGGCACGTATACGTGTCGCTCGTCCCCAAGGGGTTAAACAATCTATAAGGAATACAAGTGGGAGTTTTGAGGATAAACGATCGAGAGTGGCTGACTAAGCCAATTCGAAAAGGCACCAGTTGACAATAGGCACAATATGAACCATGGAAGAAACGAGGCGCATAAAATATGTTATAGTCGTGGCAGATCTGGTCACGTGAGTTGGAAATGTACATGGGGAATAAAACACAACAAGATTATTTAAATTATAACCAGCAACGTAATCAAAATTGGCGAGAAACTAAATACCAAGATTGGAGCCAAAACACGCAAAGAAAAGTAGTTAATATGGGCACGTTAAATGGTAAGAAAAGAAGAATCCTGGATATTCAAGGAATAAAAACAAACATAATAATTGATACAGGGAGTTATATTTCAATCGCCAATTCAAGATATCATACTGCAATAAACGCGCCAGAGTTAACCAGCGACAATATATCTATATCGTACATAGGTGGAGAAGAAATTAAGCCAATGGGTTTTTTCTTGCATAAAATTCATGTAGATGGTATAGAAATACAGGATAAATTTTACGTTGTACAAGAACCTGACTGTGATATAATAATAGGGAGAAAAGCAATCGAAGGCTTCACGTTAAAAGTAGAGGAAGATGTTGTTAGAATAATAAACGATAATACAGTACGAGTAGGATACATTAAAATTAACAAAAACCCTTCCAAAACAGTTGAAGTAGCCACATTAAGTATAAGCAACAATAATCGAGATTGGAAAGGTATGGATAATATCGACTGCGAAAATAACGGAACGGATTTGACTCATATTACAAATTTATCTAACAGAGAAAAAATAAAAGGATTAATAAAATCCTGAAACCAAACAAAACAAAAGATACTGGATTAAACATGAAAACACTGCTGGCAGATGAAAAACCTTTCTGCGAAGGTCCAAAGAGATTCTCTCTAGTTGAGCAGGAAATCATCAATAAACAAATACGACAGTATTTAGATAATGACATTATCAGATGGGGCGCCTCAGATTTGTCGGCACCTGTGATCCCGAGTAAGGAAAAAGAAACCGGTAAGAAATTCGTCATCACTGGACAGAAAAGATCCAACAATAAAGACACTGAGAAGAAAATAGAAAATAATACCTGTTGCATGATTATTTGTGCAGATACTAATAATTTTAAACACAAAAAGAATAGAAAAAGACCTAAAAGAAAAACGATTAGAAAGAAAAAGTCCAAAACAATTCTCATCAGAAAATAAAAGATAATCATATTGGAAATAATACAAAAAATGTTAAAGAAAGGAAAAATAATAACGCAAAAAGATCTACAGGCGAAACTTTAGTTCAACCTGAAGAATATAATGACGAATCCAAGTAGTATAAGTATGTACCAAAATTACAAAGAATTATCAATAGCACAGTAACACGAAGCACCAAGTATAGTCCATTCGAATTAATGACAGGAGTTAAGATATATAGTGGCATGCAAAACATTAAGAAGATTTTGAAAGAAGAATTTACCGAATGTATTATGGAAGAACGCGAAGCCATGAGAGAAGAAGCAAAGAAAAATATACTCAAAATACAAGAAGAAAACAAGGTGCAGTTTGATAAGAAAAGAAAACAGCCACGAAAATATAAAATAGGAGATATAGTCGCCATAAAGAGGACGCAAATTTTCAATGCTATCAAACTTAAAGAAAAATACTTAGGGCCATATGAAATAACGGCAGCCAAGAATCATGATCGGTATGAGAGAAAGTAGGCGATCATGAAGGTCCAGGAACGACGTCAACTGGAGCCGAATACATGAAACCATGGTAAACCTCTGGATAAGTAAAATAGTTTAAGTATATGTGTATGTGTATTGAAGAAGTAATCAAAATTTTATATGACAGAAAAATATATAAAAGTTCACAAAGTTTAGCTGTTTGTTAGCATAAAAAAATAATAAGCAAAGATGCTAATGTCGAGCGCCATCTGGTCAGGATGACCGATTGGATGACCGATATATATATATATATCCCAGCAAAGAGGAAATTGCTGGCCAGCAGCAAGATAGGTGCTGGTAATGATGAAAAAGTGCTGGCTGATGGTCTACCACTGCATGATCACTGCTGGACAGCTTCAGTCAACTTTGCTGTTGGAAATCATCAGATAAAATTCTGGTGGGCATCCATTTTATCTCATGCGCTGGCCCACCACTACATGGAAGTGCACGAACTTTTGCAGTATTGTTGCTGGGAACCCTTACGCTAGATAGCGCTGCGAATATTGAAGACATTGAGTATTTGAACACAAATCTGAAATGAATATATTAACACAATTTAAGCTGTGATGCTAATTTTTTTTAAACTGTAAAAAATATAGCACCACTGCCACCAACAAAATAAATAAGTAAATGAATAAATAAATAAATTCTTTATTTCAACGCACTTTTTTTCTCCTTAAATCTGGTTTTACTAGGTTAGAAAGGATTTCGGTTTTCATAATTTACGCAGTTCAGAATCAATAATAAAAAAAAGCGTATAGAATACATAGGATTTCTATACAATAGAATAATTTCTATACCAGTTTAATGATTGGGAACGTAAATCACAAAAGAAACAAACTTGAAATAGTGTAATGAGAGCTTGAAAACTACGAGCAATCGTAGCGTACGCTGAAAGCACTTGTTCATGTCCGATCACGAAAACCAAGCAGCATCGAACGCGGTCATTACTTGGGAGGGTGACCACATGCAGTTCAAAAATTTCTATAGGAATTTCTATTATAGACTCTTCTGCAGATGTTTCTATATCTCTTGGTGAAACTAGCTTATAGAAAAAAAAGCCATAATTATATAATACTTTGTTTTTTTATAGAATTCTATAAGAAATTTTTTTAAGGGAGAGTGCTGGGCCAGCAAAGGAATAGCAGTGGGATAGGTGCTAGTACTGCAGGAAAAGTGCCGGATTGAAGTAATGTGATGGCATACCAATGCTGGCCTGCTGTTGGCCATCACTGATGGGCCAGCTGCATTCGGCTTGGACACTTTTCGACAGGTTTAAGTAATGGCACACTTGCACTTTACCGCTGATAGCACTGCTGGCTACCATCATTTTTCCAGCTGATGGCCCACTGTTTCTTTCTTTGCTGGGATATATATATATATATATAACATCCTTAGAATGACACACATATATTTTTCGAACAATTTTACACTGGGGTCTAGGAAAGCCAAGATGTTTTTGGATATTTTTCTTTATCGGTAAATATATAATTATGTTAATTTTATATATACTAAATTACAGGAAAAACGATTAAAATGTAAATCAGGCAAAAAGAGTATATTTGACAAACAGAACATGTGTGTTAGTGTTACACAATTCAGTTTCTGGCAATCATTTTAATTTTTTTCTCTTTTTTATTAAAAAAAATGCGCACTGCTGGTTATGAAATAAATTACAAAATTTAATACGTAAACGTTTATATAAAACAACAAAAAGGTATTGAAACATATATTTTAATTAAAAGAACTTTTGCCAAGTTCATGAACTTGTGAGATAATTCTGCACATACATGACAAACTGCTGCACAGCACACATTGTAGATGCACCTATGACAGCTTAAACAAATCATGGTTGTTTTTCAATCTTTGTCTTGCAAACAATGTGAACATACCTCGTTTCTTTGTTTGAATGATGTTGGCAAGTTTTTGGCGAATCAATATACAAAATATGTTCTATGCCAACCCTAAATAGTCTTCCCAACGTCTCCATCTCTAGGTGTCTTTTTATGCATGGTTTTATCAAACCGTATCCTAATTCAAACAAATATACTTTCGTTTAATTTTCTTCTCCTAGTTTACCAAAGTGTACGCCACAGTACTGTTAACACAGGATTGCTCAAGCATCCAAAAAAAAAGGGGGGGAGAAGTGCCAGCTTCTTGATTTTCTGGTTGTGATATAAGAGTCACCCATTCAGTCAACATTGTTAGTCGGTCTTTAAATATTCACTGAGCAAAACGAATTTACTGAAATACTTAAAAACATTTTCCATTATTTTCTTGTTTAGATGCAAGTTTATCTGTATACCTTCTTTGAATTGTGGTTGTATATTCATTAAAAGATAAACAAAAACTTAAAAAATAGAATCTATTCATCGGTTCCGTTCAAATCGTTTCCGCCAGTTCCATTCAAATATAATTTATTAATGTTCAAATGCGAAGCTCTGTTGACACTGGCAATGTATAAAAGACCGATTAATGCTCTAATTTCAAATTGTTCAGTGTCTTTATGATAACTCAGGATGACATTTAGATTTATTTTTCGATTTGTTTCCTAATTTATTTGCAAAACAATTTCTGCAATTATTTTATAGCGAAAAAGCAAATCCTATGCCTTAAAAGGAGTCGTGATATTTTTTGAATGGACCTTCTGGGCTTGCTAAATAGGTTATTATCTTTTGGACATAGTCCAGCTCTTTTTGGATGGGACTTGAGAACGCCAATTGCAGCCCTTTTTGAATCGTAAAATTATTGTTGAGCACTTTTTGGTGACTGGTTTAGAATATACTGGATGAACTTCTGTGTCTTCTGTGTAATCCGTTTATTCATGTTTCAGAATAAAGTGGTCAGTCATCATCTGTTTATTCATCTCCAAAATCCTCATCCATCTCATTTGCTCTAATTCTAAAATTTCTCTTTTAAAATCTTCCGGAGTTGTGTAAGTTCGGTTTGACGTCATCTAATGTAATACCACATAATGTACATAAATTCAGTTAAATATGCTATTTAATTCATGTAAACATTTAATGACATAAAAATAAATTTTAATAACGTTTTAACCTTTTAACCGCCAAAACTATATGGTTGAAATTTTCAACTTTTTAACTGAACGTTGTTTGCCACCACAAAATCTGAAAGATAATTTCCCTTTATATGATCTTAAAATTTTATGTCTTTAAGTATGGCCATTCTTTTAATTCAAAAATAGTGGTGGGAATGTAAATAAATTAAATATGTGCACTTATTTTTGCTGTTGCGTGAACGCAAAACCAGCGGGTAATGGGTTAAGAAGAGAAAATAAGAAAAAAAGTACCTCGAAAACGATGATTAGATGCGTTTTGTACTGCATTGTATACAATTGATTGAATCTGCTGCCATTCATAAACAGGAAGTAAAGAACAGGATTAATTAGCCAGTTCATGCATGTCTAAAACTCTCAGTTTCCAGCTCTCCGTAAGTTCGCAGCGATTCGAAACGATATCGAAGTTTGTGTTGGACATGTGTCAATCCAATGGAACAATAAAGGTGGCTTTGTACTCCAATTGTTTAGTATGCGAGACTCATTGTATCATTCTAGGAATTGACACATTAAAAAAACGTGGCTTTTATGAGACCTCAGAGCGTCATTCTAGTAATTCACAAAATAAAATATCGAGGGGTTTGTGCGACCCCATTGTGTCATTCTAATGTTAAGAGCATATAAGATTTCCTTTCCGAAATGTCCCCACCAGTGGCCGAGAGGTTCTGCTCTCGAAGCTGGTAGACGGGAGGTGCTGGGTTCGATCCCAATCGCGCCCGTTGGCCTTATCGTTCGGAGTTTTCGTGGTTTTCTTCGAGCCGTGGATCTTCCATGCGTTAATACGGATTAGGTTCCCTTAGAAAGACCCCCACGGAGGGCACTTCCCCCGGGCCTATATCCCTCGTGTAGATAATTGGCCGTCAAAAATCAACCCAACCCAACCCAGCCCTTTCGCAAAGATATTTCTCTACAGTCCAAAGAAATTAGTTTTTGAATCCGGTCTAACTTAAACACTAAACAGCACTTTTTTATATTTTATTGTAGTTATTCTATAGTTTTCTCCATAATGCCCATTACTAAAACTCAGTTTATTATTTCTATTGTAATATTTAAGTCTAAAAATTTCAATTTGTTTCTTCTAGATATTTGGAAAAAAAATATTTATAAAAAATATATTAACAAATAAGTTAACCAAATGAACAAATATTTAATTTTAAAATAAATAGATTTACAATTAAACTCAAGATAAGAGCTAAATTGAAAAAAGATAATGTTTTAAAACGTTTCAAATGTTAAAGTTAAGTGTTTTTTTTTTAGTTTATTTAAGTTTTCAGTAACGGGAAATTGCATTTTCCCTTTCTTTGTTTTAGCTATTAATTATTGTTTATAGAAATGTCGATTATGATTATTCCTTGGAGTTTTACGGGATATTAGGGTTGTCCGAACAGTAAGTGAACAGCCCCCAGTGAATGAAAATTTTTTATGTATTTTAATAGAATAAGGTTTGAAAACATCCCCACTAGATGGGGATACAACATTGCCTTAATTCTATTCAATAGGAAGTTATTGCATTCCTGTTTGGTTACTGAAGTCACATTACTTTACTTTGAGAACATGTTGTATTTTTCATGTCTGAGAAACACATTGTCTCTACGCTGAAATAATAAGGTAAGTTTAATGTTATTTCATATGTTTGATAGGAATTTACTGTTTTTATTTACATTATGCACTAATTTTATTGTACATACATTAAATATATATATTATAGCCATATTTAAATTGTTTTAACCATTGTAGAATATGTACGATTTGAGAATAGGGATGTTTAATAACTGGTTAGGAAAATGGTAAAAATCTAATGAATGAACCTTCATTCACTGGAAGGAATACATTAGGCTGCTTTTCCTAGTGAATGAACAGTTTTGGGATTTATGTTTTTGTGGCTTCTTTTATAACTATAGTTTGAATTAAGTGATTTTTCCACAATGGTAACAAATGAAAAGTTAACAGATATAAAAACGTGACAATAGAACATATACACACACATTTTTAAAGGTAATAATTATTGGTGACATTCAAATCTCACTTTTTCTATGTTTTTAGATGATTGATAGAAATATTCTTACTGATGTCCAAGAAGATTCCTCAAAAAGGAAATATGGGAGTTTCAAGTACTCTACAGAGGACCTTGAAAATGCTATACAAGCTATGGGGGTCAGGTCAGCTCAGTTTGAAGATAGCATCTCTTCATTTTAATATTCCAAAAACAACGTTGTGTATGAAACTCCGAGGAAAAACAATTGAAAGTAAGCGTATGGGACATTCTCTGCGTTGTCCTTTGAAGAAGAAAAATTCCTGGAACATTGGATAGTTGGAAAGGGAAAATTGGATATTTACAATGCATAAGGATGCAGTAAAAGATTATGTTTACAATGTCATGAAATAAACAGGAAGGAAAAATCCATTTGTAGACAAATATCCAGGGGAGAAATAGATGACCCTTTTTTAAAAATAGCAAAATATGAAGTAACACCATGACAATATGTGGACCACGGGTCCACATGTGATGGAATTCGAAGTGGTTTGCAGTAAAGTATAAGATCAGGTATTTTAAGGATAATATGAAAAGGCACAATAAAAACACCTGAACTTATTTCTGCAACATACACCCGTTCATCTGGAGTTACTACGGAACTAGAGAAGTTCAGGGCCAATGATTTCAGGAAATTGAATTAGATTTTTTCTTTTTTTAAATCTGTAATTTAAAAACATAAAAGTGCGATTTTTCAAGCTAATTAATTATTGTTCTGGGATTAAAAACACCGTACTAGTAAAAACATGTTGTAAGTTATTTGTACAAGTTATAAGATAAATAAAGAACTATGAAATTTAAGTTTTTTTAAATTGCTGCCTGTTCATTCACTAAGAAATTTTGCGTTCATTCACTGGTAACAACTGTTCATTTACTTGGTTTTTGTATCGATTTCTATTAAGACAACTCTATCATCGCAAGCAAGTAAAATATAAAATTCCTTTTGTTATTTTTTAATAATTTGTAAACCAACAAATGTATTTGCACTGTCAAACACCAATAGGTATTGTTTATTAAATTATAATGAATCATTTTCTTTTCAAATGTGCTTAAGTATTCATTTACTGGTCCGATTACATCTGGTCGGACTACCCTATCTAAACTTTATTAATAGAGAACAATCTAAATGTATTTACCTTTTAAAAATCCATTAACGTCAAATTTTCAGAAACATTTCAAGCAATAAAATTAATGCTTGGTAGTTTTATTGGAATATACAGATATGCACACTCTCATTTATTTTTGTATGAGATATGCAAAGTTTTACATTTTATAGCGGCTACAAAATACATATTAGATACTTATGAATGAAAATTTGAGGAACAATTAATCTTTATTTTCAAATCGTACCTATTTCTGAGAAATTCGACCTATTACATTTTTCTAAAATTATATGAAATAAACGTATTTGTTTACCCTAGTCGATTAGATATATTGAAAATACCTGTTATAAATTTTTTATAGATTTCTGCCTAAGCTAGAGATTTATTATGTACATTTCATTATTATTTTTTTATATACAGAGTGTTTCAGCACAGTGGTTACAATGTTTTAGGAGATTTGCATCCCTTTTAAATTTGTCCGGTTTCAATTTTTGATTTTTTTTTCAATCTGGCTTTCGCTAGAGAGTCTCTTACTCGGGACGTGACTGGGGACGTATGAAACTTGCTCCCGCAAAAGAGTCGGACTAGAGTAGAAGAATAAAGAGCTGCGGACGAAGATGGACCGCTCTCCGCGGCGGTGTTTTAGGATCCAACTATGCAGTGCTATGTGATTTCCCATCGTCTACATGTACTCTATCTCTCCTGAAACTTTGTATCCACTGTTATGAAACACCCTCTAGTACAACCGTCTTTTACTACAAATCTACTGTTTCAAAACAACGTAGTATTACGTCTCAAGGTAATTTATTTAGATAGTGAAATAAATATAAAGCTGATTCTTAAAATTTTTCTTTCTTTTTTTTTAAATTCAAGTATTATGCATTACATAGTAAAATTGTTAAAAGCAATTCATTACAGCAAAAACAAAATTAATGGGGGAAATTTTTAACATAATGTCTAGCACGTCTGAAAATGAATTTCCTTATTTAGATGCTGCGAAAGTCTGTTCTGCCTAAATAGTTATAATTAAATCATTAACAACTACTGTTTAAAGATTTTACATGAAGCAGATGCTAGAAACGAAAAGTAGGTGCCAAAATGTAAGCGCTAGGTTTTGGAAACTATGAGTCAATGTGTACAAATTATTATTTGTTAAATTCGTTAAATCATCAGGTGTATGTTTATTAATATGAAATTGCTAATAGAATTGCAAAATAAATCTTAATTATTAAAATACAAAATTTATTGGCAAATCAATGAATCAAGCTATTTTTAATTAGTTTTTTAGACTGATATTATTAATATGTATATAATACTAAAATATAAATGATCTTCTCTTAACAGTGGGATAAAGGTTTTTTGTAAGTGTTAGAAATAGTTTATATATCAATAAACTTTTCTGTTATTTGAAAATAATTCTTAAATTAAAATTTTTATTTCAGCAAGTCTTTAAATATGTCGATAAATGACCCTTTAATTATGATCTGTATTATTGCAGTCAAAACGTTTTTTTATATAATTATTTTGAAATGGAGAACATGTTTTCGGAAGGCAAATATTGATTTATTTTTTCCAATATGCATTTTGAGTATTGATATGTTTTTCATACGTCACTGCTCTTTTATTTAAAGCTCGATCTATTCCTTCTCATATTTGTTTGTTTTCTTTGACACAATGATTTATACTTTTATTTAAAAAAGAAAGGATTTAGAAAACATTCTTTGTAGATTTAAAATAAAAATTCTCTTTAAAAATTTTTATAAAGTGCAACAAGCGTGTGCAAGTCGCAGATGTTTTATTATTTCTTGAAATAGATCTTTGATATATGCTTTTGATGCTTTTTTAAAAATAACATTTCTTTACTTTGAAAAGCAGATCTTTGGTATTATTATTTTCTAAACAAAATTGCTATGCTTCTTTTACATAAAAAACAAAATCTGGATCAATATTACGAATATTACGAGAAATGAAGATTTTATATTTTATTGATCCCAAAAGTTAAAAATAGGTTTCATATACCAGAAGTATAATATATGTATGTATATATATATATATATATATATATATATATATATATATATGTGTGTGTGTGTGTGTGTGTGTGTGTGTGTGTGAGTGTGTGTGTGTGTATAGCCAGTGATCCTGAACAAGTTAGTGAAGATACGGGAAAGGATCATTGTTCACATCCGCAAAGGAATTATTTTTATCATTATAAACTGGGTTAAGTTATTATCTATTAGTGATTGCTTCCTAAACTAACAAATAAATAAATATCAATACTATTTAATCGTACGGCCAATGTTTGATTAATGCAGGGGCATGCGGGCAGCTGTCCCGGTCCCCCTTTTTAGGAGGCCTCGATAATAGTAATAATGATTTTCTTGAAAAGGTGCCAAATGGTTAGTATTAGCCTAAAATGATCAAAATTCATAAACTTTCAAAAATCTAAGAAGAGAGTGGGCTCCCTCCTCCCTTTTATATACGCATGCAAAAAAGGGAACTATAGCATTTGAAAACTAATGATCAAAATTTTATTATAACAATTTGGTATTCTATTGCTTCCAAAAGAAATTCTTTATGTTCGTTTTCCTCATAACGTGGAAAAATAAAACCATTAATTATGTCCAATTTGGAGCATTTCCTTTTAGACATCTTATAAAGTACGTAGATAAGCAAAGTAAAACGTTGCCAATAAATAATTATGCCACCCAATCTGTCATTTTCCTATTATTATCCTACTAGTACTTTTCTTAAAGTTGCGACTATCATTTTGTGCTACCCCGTACACAGATGTGAGCAGTACCTAGTACGAAATTTACGAATACATACACTGTATATGAAGTTTAGTACTAGCCACTCCCCGCAGAATTCGAAAATATTTCTGTGGATAGATAGAAGGGGACCCTAGATAGCCTTAGCCGGTCCCTGCGCACGGCACGTTGTTGTACGAGAAATGCTGAGAAAATACTTTTTGCGTAAAAGACGATAAAATATATTTATATATTGTTAATTAATTAACATTTTAATGTATAACACATTCACAGATACCTTAAATTCCAGTGTATGATGCACTCCGGTGTATAACTCTCACCTACGACATGAGACTGCATTTTTCTGCTTTCTAGAATATTCGCTGCATTATACTTACCCTTTTTTTGCAATGAAAAATTGATACAATATGTAGCTTGGAAATTCAATAAACGTCATTAGCAATATAGTAACTTTAAGAATTAGAAATAAAGAATGTGAGGAAATATTCCACTGTCATGGCTATCTGCCCCATCCCACGAAACACATTTAGAATCGTACTTGCTTTCATGCACATAATCACGTCTTCTTATCTTTTCAGTAATAGAGTATAAATCTAAATTCTTATGCTTAAATCTTAATCTCTCATTTTGATACTCGGAATATCAAAAACACCTCTAGAATGTGACAATTTTCTTTTTATTTAAATTAGCCTCTTACACGTCAGAAAACACGGTATAATTTTTCTTCAAGGTTTAAATTAACGTCTACTACCTCTAATTTTTTCATAATTTTATTTTCAGTATATTCGGAATTAGATGGGGTAGATCATATTTTTGCACTACATTTTCGACGATAACTTTGAGAATATAATACCAAAAATTAAATGAAATATATTTTTGAATTCAGCGTTACGAAAGCTTTCACACGATATACAAAGGATATATATATTTTTTCCGAGTAACTTAATTAGCTCTCTACATTTTCCCTAAATGTATTTATGAATATTTAATAATCTTTAAATATGTGGGTTAATAGTCTTTATTACTTTCCACAATTTGAACTTTCCACGTTACATAGTTTACGAGTAAAAGGCCTGTGACAGACGGACAGACAGACACAGGAGTGATATTATAATAGTTCCGTTTTTACTTTTTAAGTACGGAACCCTAATAACTAGTGTCGTGAATGATTATAGCAAAATACGCGCCAATGTTCATAGATAAACTGCAGCAATCTAAGTTCCATAAAGGCAGTAATGCCATCGGAAATGAGCAATGATGATTAGATGATGAGTCCGAATCTAATAATCTATACCTCTCTGCCTCCATTTGAGTGTGACAACATTCGATGCCCAAACTTTTCTTTGACAGACACTTTTGTCCAAACTATAGCAATGCTAGAAATTTTCTATTGCAGAACTTGACGATAGTTGACGATCTATTTCCGATATTGGTTGGTATAGATGTGGACTTTCGGTTTTGATGGATGAGAGATTTCTGCCGGGTTACAGATAGATTTTTTTTCTGTTAGCGAAACGCGATTGACCAATCAGAAGCGGGCAATTTTACAAACAGCGAAAGTTCGCAAAAATGCAGGCTTCAATTGGTGAATTTCATTTCAGTAACAGCGAAAAATCTATCTGGATCCCGGCCTTAATCCAGTCAAGATTTCGCACTTTGGAAAGATCTTGCACTCCTGCAACACTAACCGCATCCGAAATAAATTCTTTAATTTGGCAATTGTTTCAAATTTGAATTTGATGTGAATTTTAAAGTTTTTATAAAACAAATTTGTTCTAATACTCAGATTGTGACAAAATTGGAATGGGGCCACATGAGTGTTTTACACTTACAAAGAAAAAAAAATCAAAATCCGTGCATATTTACGAAAGTTATGCGTGAACAGGGCCAAAAAATACATACTTGTCGAATTGATAACCTCCTGCTTTTTTGAAGTCGGTTAAAACTAAGTCAAATTTGAATGTTATTATTGAAAACTTTAAAGATGTTCACTATTTCTGTATAGAGACGATCTAATTGGCGTCTTTTTGAAAATTGAATTAAAAGAAGTCGTAATAAGAAATACGAATCAAACAGCTATTTTCGTTTTTATTTACGAAAATTTGGTAATTAAAGTATTTGTAGTGTCCTTATTTTTCTATTAACTACTGTACAACTTTAAGAGCCGAAGATATGACTAGTGACTTTGGTTCGTAAATTTCGTAAAACCTTTTTATTATTATTAAACAAATTTTGCAATATTCGTTAAAATTTAATTTTTTATGATAACGTCATGACATTATGAACCACTGTAGAAATATTTGCCAATGACAAATGAAAAAAAAATGTCGGATTGGCCAATCCGAGAACTTCCTTCTTTCTCCCACTTGTTACTATTTCCAAAAGTTGTTAAACATGTTAATGCTTCAGTGTTCTTATTTCAGTACTACACCAATTTTTTTTTCATCTTTAGTTTTTGTTCAAATTCAAGTAGGACCTGTTGGTTATAGCCAAACTCATACACAGAAAATGGCTCATTTTCCCTAAGCATAAACATTTCGATATTACAATAATGAAAATTAAACAAACATCGCTATTACAGTGACAATTTCCTGCGGATCATTTCCATACTCAATGAGAACTTGCTGGCCATATCCTAAAAAGTACACAAATAATTTTGGTTAAATTCTATTCATTAGTTCATTCACTTTTCGATCGTACAAAGCGGATATATAGACACACGGACATATGGATAAATAGACAGATATACAGACATTTTGTATAAACATGTTTTTTGGGGGGATCTTTGACACCTAGAATGCGTAAAACCGTCAAAAACCGGAAGTCGAAAAAAAAAACTCGTTTACAATACATTTTTCTTTAGAAAGAAGAAAATAAAATGTCCTTTCGGTATGTGCCGGGAAGAAAAGATAACTTTCATATTTCTTGGTTTTAAAATTTTGCAAATTTTACCGATGCTAATTTTACTCAAATGTTGGGAAGCTTAAACGCGACAAACCCGATAAGAAAATATTTGTCAATACTGACTTTCAATGTTAATTGCGCCAAATTAGTAAGCTATAGCTAAGTGGACATCATTTATGGTTACTTATTTTTTGGTCTCAAAATTTTGCGATATTTCGCAAACTATCGCCAAGCTTCGCGAGCATTGTGCGGCAATAGAAATTATTTTAATGGCCGCCATTTTGAAACAAGATGGCGGATGAACCTGGTCACCGAACTCGCTCGAGACATTTGTATGTACTATGCGCATTCTTAATCTTATCCAAATCGGTTTATAAATACGAGAGTTACAGCATGGCAAAAATCAGATTGTTTAAAATGTCAGCCACCCTAGAAATTTAAAATGAACAGACATTTTTTTAAATAAAGGCAAAACCAAATATGCTTCTGAATCCTTTTATTAAGGCCAAACTCTGAATTAAAAAAAAATTCAGTTTTTAGGGTTCCGTACTTAAAAAGTAAAAAAGGAACCATTATAAGATCACTCCTGTGTCTGTCACAGTCCTTTTACTCGCAAACTATGCAACGTGAAAAGCTCAAATCGGGGGAAGTAATAAAGACTATTGACCCACATATTTTCAGATTAATAAATATTCATAAATATATTTAGGAAAAATGTATAGGGGTTAATTAAGTTACTTGAAAAAAAAAATATTTTCTTTGTATATCGTATGGGGTATCGTGGGAAAGCTTTCGTAACGCTGAAATCAAAAATATATTTCATTTAATTTTAGGTATGACATTTTCAAAGTTATGGTGGAAAATGTAGTGCAAAAATATGTTCCCCTCGCAATCTATTCCGAATCTATTGAAACTAAAATTCTGAAAAAATTACAGGTAGTAGAAATTAGTTTAAACCTTGAAGGAAAATTATAGCGATTACTCTAGGTCACATACTTTTTAAGAAAATTGCATTTTTCCGTTACACTCAAATTTTGATTTACGGTCTTCAGCAAACGTGTTGAGCAAAGCTTATGGCACCTATCGCAGCAGAAGTATAAAAGCATTGTTGATCACGAATTTCGGAGAAAATCGTCGGTAATTAGCCGAGATATTAACCATTAAAGACACGGACGGTTTGGACATACATAATAACGGGGACCGCGTACTCTATGCTCCATCGGCTTTTAAAGCGTAGATAACAAATTTTAAGGATATATTTATGTAATGCAATGCCCAGTAGCAGTATAAAAGCAATAAACGTCAAATTGTTAAAAAGAGACTAATTTAAAGAGAATTAATCGCATAAATACTATGGGATTCGCGACTAGTTTTCATTGAGTGGCTCTCTCCAGACTAATTTAATAAGAATTACATAAATACTATGGGATTCGCGACTAGTTTCCATTGAGTGGCTCTCTCAATACACCTACTATGCCTTTAAAGGTTAACTAAAAACCTATATGGAATAGCAAATATACAGAATAGCTATATTTGCTATTATTTAGTTTCCATATATCTTTGAACTTTGATGGTATATCCATTTATAATTTTCTAGTACACGCGGTGCAAATAAAAGTCAATTTAACCTGAAAATACTTGTGAACAGAGAGAGTTACAGCCATGCAAGTGAGGGAACGGTATAGTAAAGCGACTACGCCCTATTTAATGAAAACGACAGCGGCACCCTTTAGTGGCGAAATTTGGAAGATACCACTGCGAATCGTAAACGAAAAGAGATAGAGCAAAAATTCCAATTAGAAAGATTTAGAGCATCAATTAGTCCATAGAATAGGACATTTGGTTTATATGGATAAGATAAATCTTTGCCTGTTTACCCAAAAATGTCCGAAATCGATGCACTCCATTTTCTGTAAACGTTTGAATGGAATAGTCAGAAGTATAAAGAAATACGCACAATTTGTGCTATAAATACGTACTTATCTCAATACATTTTGATAACATCACACACACAAAAAAAAGACAAACTGTCTCATTGTGATAAAAATTTAATATTCAGTATGTTCGAAAAGTTCACCATTACTCACGATATACGTGTCTATTCCAGAGAGTAATTCTGCATGCACATTTCTCAGCATGGAACGTCTATTGCAAGCCTCTTCAATAGGATGACATAGATTTAACCCTTTCAAGGGCGGTGGCTAGACGGTCTAGCCACTTAATTTTAATTCCAAAATTGACAAATGGCACCAAGAATATTTAATAAAATTTTGCTTTTGTAATGAAAGTGCAGGGTTAGCGGGGTTTGTTTTCTGAGAAATTCGTTTGGATATTCTGGTGTCAGTCAATTATTTTATTAGTTTAAGAACAGAAATCTTCTGTCCCTGAAAGTGTTAAATTTTAAATGCATTGAAAATTAAATCTTAACAGGCATTACAGCACAGTACAATGTCACAATTTGCAATTGTGCACAGCTACATTTCCGGAATGTGAATAGGCAAAGTAGAATCGTCGCTCATCGATTTCGAATATTTTTTAGTTTTATACAACGATTTATTTTATACGTGTGAACCAACTGTCGTTTCGTTCTAATTAATTGATGCTCTAAAACTTTCTAATTTGAAAACTTGCTCTACCTCTTTTCGTTTTCGATTAGCAATGGCTATCTTCCAAATTTCGCCACTAGGGGTGCTGCTGTCGTTTGCATTACGTCGGGCGTAGTCACTTTACTGTACCATTACCTCACTTGTATAGCTGTAGCTCTCTCCGTTCGCAAGTATTTTCAGGTTAAAGGGACTTTCCTTTGCACCTTGCATACTATACAGATGTACCCAACCCTACGTTGTATAGTTTTTACAAAGCCTTATTATTCTTTTAGCAACGGTATTTTTTTAATAATACACTTACTAATTCATATATTATTGTACGAAACCCTCTTTGCTCGATTAATACTCGCACTTGACCGTTTATTAATTTATTTGCACTGCTCTTTAAATTTTAAATTAAAAAAAAAAATTTAATGGCACTGTTTTGAAACAAGATGGCGGATGAAGCTGACCAACGAAATCTGCCGAGACATGGTTATGTACTATGTATGCAAATAATTTAGAGGATGGTTTTGTGGTCTGGGGATCGCGATCGGTGAAAATATACCAAATTTTCCGGAAGTGCTTTCCTCCGGACGGCTGCAATAGGTAACTTTTTATTTTCTGTAATGAAAGCTACCTAAAAGGTTAGATTATCTTTAAAATTAGTTCTTTCGAGTAAGTACCTTTCAAGTTTTTTTAGTTTCGTCGCAAGTGCTGGAAGATGATTCATAATACATGTTTCAAGCATTATTTTTTCGTTTTGTTTAACATAACTGTAAAAAAAAAGAAGGAAGTGAATTTTCAACTATATATCATAATGTACCTAACAATATTAAGTATAATACATATTTTTAAATATTTTACATGCATTAAAACATTACAGATTTGTCAATTTAATGCGGTTTAGTTCAACTACATTTTCCTTTTAAATTGTTACGCTGCACTTTATTAAAACTCAATATTTGCGGAAACCATGCTCTATAGAGAGGTACTTAGACAAGGAAAGTTCACAGAAAAAACATTTTCGCAGCATAAAAATGAGTTCAGTAAGATGTTAAAAAATTCTTTTAGGTTATATACAAAATATATATGCAGTTTTAAGAAATGTAAAAAAAATGTTTTACTTCATTTTGGAATAAACATTTTTAGGAATACGGTATTATATATTGCTAAAACTCATCAATGATTGATTTTCGGTAAGTAATAAATCTATATAAATCCGTGAAGGTACATTTTTTCGTAAAGCATTCAAAAAACTACTATTTTCTACACAAACTACTTATTATTTTCTTTTGTTTTGAAGATAACATATGTGAAACTGTATACTTTTTGCCATAAAAATAAAACCGTTTGATTTTTTGAATTTTCGATTTTACTTCTGTTTATCTGAAGTTCGTTTCCTTAAACACACCATGAAATTGTATCATCAATACTTACCTTTTTTTAATAAAATAAATGTTGATTTTAAGCCTTAATAAATTATTTTTAGTACACCGTTATAAAAATGAAAATACATTTTAATAATATTAGGTAGCTTTCTTTACAAAAAAGCTACCTATTGCAGCCGTTCGGAGGAAAGCGATTTCAAAAAAATTTGGTATATTTTCATCGATCATGACCCCCAGACCCCGAAACCACCCTCCGTTCAAAATTGATATATATATATATATATATATATATGACCTATGTCACACTGTAACTCCCGTAATTATGAACCGATTTCGATGTAATTCGGTGTGTACATAGTACATACCAATGTCTCGACCGAGTTTGTTGGCCAGCTTCATCCGCCGTTTTGTTTCAAAATGGCGGCCATTTAAAATTTTTAAAATAATTTAAAACTTGAAATGTGGTACCAAAAAATTAAAAATGGAAAAATATTTTTTTCTTATGTATTTGACCTTTATACAAAGATTCCGGAGCAGTTTTTGTTTCGTCTATATCTTAAAAAATGGCTGAGTTATAGCATTTTGAATTTCTAGCGTGGCTGACATTTTGAAACGTCCTCAATTTTGTCACGCGATAAAAGGCGTATTTATGAACCGATTTAGATGTAATTCGGTGTGTACATAGTACATACCAATGTCTCGACCGAGTTCGTTGGCCAGCTTCATCCGCCATTTTGTTTCAAAATGGCGGCCATTTAATTTTTTTTTTATTTAAAATTTGAAATGTGGTACCAAAAAATTGAAAATGGAAAAATATTTTTTTCTTATGTATTTGACCTTTATACAAAGATTTCGGAGCAGTTTTTGTTTCGTCTATATCTTAAAAAATGGCTGAGTTATAGCATTTTGAATTTCTAGCGTGGCTGACATTTTGAAACGTCCTGAATTTTGTCACGCGATAAAAGGCGTATTTATGAACCAATTTGGATGTAACTTCGTTTATACATAGTACATACCAATGTCTCGACCGGGTTCGTTGGCCAGCTTCACCCGCCATCTTGTTTAAAAATGGCGGCCATTTAAATTTTTAAGAAAACTTTAAATTTGAAATGTGGTACCAAAAATTGAAAATTGAAAAAATATTTTCTTCTTATGTGTTTGACCTTGATAAAAAGATTCGGGAGCAGTTTTTGTTTCGTCTATATCTTAAGAAATGGCTGAGTTATAGCATTTTGAATTTCTAGCGTGGCTGACATTTTGAAACGTCCTGATTTTTCTCACGTAATAACAGGCGTATTTATGATCCGACTTGGATGTACCTTGGTGTGTACATAGTACATACAAATATCTCGACCGAGTTCGTTGGCCAGCTTCATCCGCCATCTTGTTTCAAAATGGCGGCCAATTAAAAAAATAAAAAAATAAAAAAATTTAAATGAGATACCAAAAAATTGAAAAATGAAAAAGATTTTTTTTGTATGTGTTTGACCTTAATACAAAGATTCCGGAACAGTTTTTCTTTCGCTAATATCTAAAAAAAAACGGCTGAGTAATAGCATTTTGAATTTCTCTTGTGGCTGACATTTTAAAACGACCTGATTTTTGTCACGCGATAACACGCGTATTTATGAACCTATTTGGACGTAACTTGGTCTGTACATAGTACATACCAATGTCTCGACCGAGTTCGTTGGCCAGCTTCATTCGCCATCTTGTTTCAAAAGGGTTGCCATTTAAAAAAAAAATTAAATTTAAAATTCAAAATGAGGTGTTAAAAAATTGGAAAATGAAAAAGATTTTTTTTTATGTGTTTGGCCTTGATACAAAGATTCCGGAGGAGTTTTTGTTTCTGAAAATTTGTTCTTTTGTTGATATCTTAAAAAATGGTTGATTTATAGCACTTTGAATTTCTAGCATGGCTAACATTTTGAAACGATCTTGTATTTGTCACGCGATAACACACGTTTTCGCCTATTTCGATGTAAGAAGGCATGTGGATAGTATACATCAACACCTCGACCAAATTCGCTGGCCAGATTAATCAGCCATCTTGTTTCAAAATGGCGGCCATTAAATTAAAAAATATATATATATTTAAAGTGAGGTGCAAAAAAATTAGAAATTGAAAAAGGTTTCTTTCTTAAGTATTTGATCTTGATATAAGGATTCAGGAGCATTTTTTGTTTGTCTTTACCTTAAAAAATGGCTCAGATATAGCAGTTTCAATTTCTATTGTGGGTGACATTTTGAAAAATCTGATTTTTTGCATGCGACAGCACTCCTATATATTAACCGATTCCGATGTGAGTGAGCATGTGCACAGCAATTACTAAGGTCTAGACCAAGTTCACTGCTTAGCCTCATCCACCATGTTGTCTTAAAATGACAGGCACTTTAAGAAATTGCCGAATTTGGCAGCCAAATATAAGTTACTTTAAAGAAAAGCAGCTTGGATAAAGCTGACTAATTTCGCGAAATTCTGATTCATTATATTGATAAAAATTGGTATTGAATCTCCTATATTCGGTTTCCACTAAATTGAGCTTCGTGTGTTTGCATGATATAAGTTGGCTTTTTTTAAATAAGGATTATGAAAGCTACCTCTTCCTCCCGGCACTGGCCGGAAGGACTTTTTTATTCTTATATTTCTAGGTTTTACTATATACTTTATTCATAAATATATTTCTTAACATTTTTTATTACAAAAGAAAGATTTGTAGATTATTATCTTAGTAAAAGCAAGAAACGTTTTATCGTGTGAATTTAATTAAATTGATTCATGAAGAGGTCAATAATTTTACATCCATATATGTGAATCTGGAATTACTAGTTTTCAAAAACTTCAATTACAGAAAATTATACTTTTTTGAGAACAATGGATGAACATTTATTTTCCAATTACTCTTCTAACTTCTTCTGTGAATAGCATATACAAAAAAAGAAAAAAAAAATGGTTTTTCAAAATAGATAAAAAGACGAAAATAAGATATTAATAAAAGTTATGTACCTTTCCTTTCAAAAGATTATCTCTTAATTCAGAGACTTGTGGATCTTTTTAAATGTTGAGTTAAGGCTAATTTCAAAAAGCAATTGTAGCTGTATTTTAAATGTGTCATAATTTCCTAAATAAAAAAAAAATACATGTATATATTCTTAAAATAATTTCAGGGCTATGATGAGCTGTATATGATCAATAAAATAATCATTTCTTTCGCTCATTTCTCGCGTTCTTTGCCATAAAAAGGTTACGTTATATAAATAGGAATTCTGTGTAATAAAATTATGTTTATTTAAATAATAGGGGAGATTAGCCTAATTTGAACCACTTCACATATTTTCAGGTGTAACTCACTTAATTTTTGAAATATTTGCAAAACATCATTACACGGCGTCAATCTATTCATCTACTAACTAAATAAATCTTTAAATCAATTTCTTTATGAAAATCTTAAATTTTATTTTCATTTGAAAAATTTGTCAAAAGTGGACCGAATTCAGCAACTGTTCGCCTAAGTTGGACCCCCAGTCTTTTAAATTGGAACAAATAATATCAGGTTGTTTTAATGACTAAGGAATATAATTAATTTTATTAAAAGCAAAGTTTACAATTAATGAAACGGTCAAACAAAATAACAGCAATGAAATATAATGAAATCAAATATCTGAAAATAAGAGTAATTGTTTTAAATCAAAATGTATTCAAAATATAAATCAAAGTTATCAGTAATTAAGAATACAAATTAAGGGACTAATTGACAGTTACTTGACTATCATGTAAGGAGTGATGCAAAGCTTACACATGAATTTCTTTTATTGATTTTTTTTTTCCAGCGCACACAACAGGGAACCGTATTGGCCAGTCTGAACACTGAATAATTTCTGCCACTTGATTTTTCTTACAAATTAGGCAAAACCAAACACCACTGTCTAGATTTTTTATTTTTGATTCTGAATTATTAAATATTTTTAGACAGACGCTTTCTTTATATTATGTTTGTTGTTCTTCCCTTCCATCATTTTCTTGCTAATTGCATTACGCCTATTTTCTAAAACTTGATATTTAAGTATATTATATTATATATATATTATGAACTCTCCAGCATTTTTTTTTTTTTTTTTTTTTTTTTTTTTTTGTGCTGTGATAACTTCCTTTTTGTCGTTTTTTTTTTTTTTATTTCAAGGTTTACTTTATATGCCGAAGATGTTAAAACAACTGTTTTTTGGCCCCCTCTGTACTTTGATTTAAATGAATTTAGCAATATAACATTTCTAATGATTTTTTGGCTTTTGGGTAGGATTTGTAGCTTCAGCCTTCTTGCAGGTCAATTTCTTCACAACTTACCCCCTCCTTTTCGTTTCCTATATCTTTAACAGCTTTTGCTGACGCGGCTGTTTTCTTCCAGACAATTTTTCTGTGTCTTTCTCAACATTTTCAACATTACATTAAATAATTGTTTAAAAAATATCCTCTATTGAAAAATACTCTACTATTAATCAAACACAAACATTATATATTCAAACAGTGTTGAATTCAGCCTCCCCCCCTCACGAGCATTGAAAATGCTACTCCCCCGGAAGATTTGAGATTTTATGCGTTTTAATGGCAAAAAAGTGTAATTCCACCCTCCAAAACTGTAAAAAGTCTGTCTTTTCAAACATCCTCCAGAAGAAAAATGTTTGAATTCAACTCTGTAAACCAAATACGCCGTAGGAATAAGGAATTCAAAGAAAATAAATACAAATACATACAAGATAAAAGAAATTGCAAACAAAATTTATTGCATAAACATGTAAAAATATTTTTATGTTATATGGGCTTAAACTGTATACAAAAAGTAATCCAGATATACAAAGAAAACCTTGCATGGAGATAGTAATCCATTATAAAATATTAAAAAAAATTAAAAAAAGTGTACAAAGCGTACCGTCCTCCGAAATTCATCACTTACTCTTCAAATTTATGATCGCATATCTTGTCCAATTTAAGCAACTTTAATTGGCCGAATTGCGACAACTGTGCCATTTTTTTAAAACAGATAATCTCAAGACTAAGAACAAAAACGAAATGAAACAAATCCGCGTGAAAAATATGCGCAATAAACAGATGAATTCATATATGTATATGAAAACATAACAACTTACCTTAATTTTAAAGTATTCACTTCCGTTTAGAAGGAAAAAATTAGATCAAAACAGCTAACTTTAGGTTTTTTGAAATTATCTGAAAACAGCAAATGGGAGTCAGTTGCTTCTTCTAATTTTGAGTGACGTCATTCTGATGAGTAGGATTTCGGCGGTAGATGGCATCTCTTCCTGTAATTAACGGCAGAATGGCAACGGTCCAATTAAAGCGGCGGTCCAAATGTGGCTACTCTCCACTATATATACTATCTTACTAAATAATTATAAATTCCTATAATATTATATACATATATTTATATATGTGTCACATAAATGTTATTATAAACAACACTATATTTGGAAAGTTATTAGATCTAATTGATTAGTAATTATCTATATTAATATAGTAAGCCTATATGTTGACTGTAAATATAACTTGTCACTAGATGCATTTAGTATTGCATAAAAAATTATTTATTGTACAACAAAAATCTTTCACTGTTAAACAAAGATTTTAAATCATATTTTGGAATATTGTTATTAATATTTTTTACATTTTTCGTAATTCCCTATCTCATTATTATCATGAGAGGGAAGAAAATACATTTTTGAACAACTGCCGAGTTCACACGAAATAATTAAAAAAAAAATCATTTTTAAATAAGCCCCAGATAAAGTTTTTTTGAAAAAGAAATGTTACTGATTAGTCATTGAAGCAAAAAGCCGTAAACCTTCATATATTTTTAATGTGAATGTTAATAAATTGGCTGAATAATTTCTGAAAGAAAAAAAAATAAACGCTAGGAATCTTGAATGTTTAAAATACGTAAAACAGCTGTAAAAAACTAATACTAGAAGACTTTCTCCTTTATAACAGTTTGTAATGTCGAAGATTTAAAAAAAAAAAGAATTGTGATGTATTAGAAAATATTGCAGATATTTTCAAAGAGTTAATAGGGTATTAAGTTGTCCATATCAAGTTAATATGATTAATGATCATTCCTTTAAATAAATAAGAAAAAAACATGACTTAGATTTTAAAGAGCTGAGTATATTACTTTTATTATTTTCAATGAATCTTCGAATGAAAAAAGTGAAACAAAATTCTGCATTTTTTTAGTGAAATATTTATTTGAATTTATAAATTAATAATTTAAAGTATTCATTGTTAATCATTGACTTACTTCACGTCGTCAGAAGTGGTTGGCTGATTATGGGCTGCATTTTGCCGGTCCTTTTAAGGCAATAGAGATTGTGAACAATAATTTGATGACAGATAATACAATACCTTATTTAAACAATAATTTTATAAACAAAGAAAATCTGTTAATGTAGATTAGGATAGTGTGGATAAGTTTAGAAGTGATAATATACCCTCTCAGGTGTTTAGTGGTTATTCTAAACTGTACCAATCATGTAGGTCATCCAGAAACTCTTCCTTCGCACCTCATAGTGGACATAGTGCTAATTTTCATTCTCTTGATGATTATAGTGCAAAAAATGCACCGCAATCACCATCTCCAACTATGTCAATTTAAATTAGAAATAGTAATAAAATGTACTCGATGTAGTCTAAAGTTTAGTAGGACGTTTAAAAATGTGACAGGATGAATAGTGGTTTCTCTTATCGGTATAAAGTGAAAGGAAACGTAGGTACTGCTGTCTCGTGTAAAACCGTCATGTAAAAATGACTGATACTCATAGACATTTTCCAACTACTTCATAATCATATGTAGATGTAAATTTCCAAGTGAGCTAAAAATGTCCGGACCAGGATTCGAATCAGGGATCTGCTGGTGGAACCTGCCAGTGTTCTGCCATCTGAGCTATCTCGGACGAATCTGGTGGATCTTTTTCACCCAGCTAACCTTAATGATTATAGCATCTGGTCTGAAATCTGTTTCAGCTCAACAGAATAAATAACAGGTAATCTGTTGAGCTGAACCAGGTTTCACTTATTCACTTGCAATATTTGTCACTTATTCACCTGCATAGTCAAATTCCCCATGCTTTTCGATCACAATTTCTTCGTGTTTTCTTGTTGATCATGAGAATATATCTTTGTATGTCATTAACTAATATTGTTTTGGCAATAAACCCCAATTTTCAGCAGCAATGGATATACTACTGTGATAAAAAAGTACCCTGAATGGTGGCATAAAACAAAAGGCTAATTTGTTGCATTTCCTTCAATGTAACCTTCCCTGACTGCAATGAACTTCTGCTAACGATTTTTCAATCGTCAAAACATGTCTTAAAATCTTTTTTTTTTTTAACCCCTTCAAATGTTTTATAGAATCTTCCTTTATCGAATTAATAAACTCAAAACGGTGTCTATTATGATTATTACTTTGATTTGGTCGGTAATCGCAGTATATGGTGTACTCGATCGCGGACGAACTACGAGGGATTCCATCTTTAAAATTTTTATACCAATCATATATTTTTGATTTCGATAAATAGTCGTGAAAATCTTATCTCGTCATAAACAAATTTATTTTCAGACGATAAAATTAAATAAATTCATCACCATTACCAGATGTACACATAAAGTCGTTAAAATGTTTGATAAAATGTTGCAGACTGTATCTACTATACATGCATTTTAAATGAAGCATTCCGGATACTTTTTGATCACAGTACTATGTACGTTTTGTCTACACATATGTGTATACATTCAAGGACATGTTTTCAACAAAAAATATTATTCGAAAAAAATTGGGCTTATATAGTTGGTGCAATTTCCAATTCCATTTAACTTTCTAAAAAAATAATGTTAATATTGTTTTAAAATTTATTTTAATTCAAAAATTAAATATGATTCATGACCGTAGGAAGACCGATTTTCTAAGAAATTTTCCTGTATTTTTTAATTATTATATATCTTACTTAATAAGTTCATAGCTGCCAACTTGTACGGATTTTTCATACCACTAAAATTTTATAGTGAACTTCAGCTAATTGAATCACTGAAATTCAAGCAAATTCAGCGTTTAAATACGTCAAAATTTTCTATAAAGTTTTAGTGGTAAGAAAAATCCGTACAAGTTGGCAGCTATGTACGTTTAATAAATCCTATAAAAGAATTACAATTGCTGAAAATCTGCATTCTAGCCAATTTTCTACCTAAATGTTTCAAAATCTTTAAAATCTAAAAAATAGCAATTAATTCCATGTTAATGAGATTAAAAATAAATATAAAAATAACAATATATTGCAATCATCTTTGCATTATATTTAGAATAACAGTTTTTAAGACAAAGCAGAGTTTTCATTTTTATTGCATTTTTGTGTGGGATAAAAAAATAAATTGGCACAATTATTTAGATTTATATGTAGCATAAAATTGCATAGAAATTTATATACTGTATTTTTATTACATTTTTTGCTTGAATGAATTTTTGTAACAAAAATAGATGTTATTATTTCAAATTATCTAGCATGAAATTTTGTTGAAATGTATATACCTTTTTTACTACATTTTCATGCGAATTGTAGTGAAAATAATCGTTTTAATTTTACTTATGTGACATGCAATTTCACTGAAATTTATGCAATTCCTTTTTTATTTCATCTTTTGCGTAGACGTGTAAAAAAAATAGACACTATAATTTTGACTTGTTTAGCAAGTAATTTCATTCAAACTAATCTAAGTTAATATTAAAAGATCATCAGGTATTCAAGTAATTTATAGTTCCTGCATGTTTTAAAACAGTCTAAAAGATTTTTTTTTCTTTTCAACCACTTGATTTTAATTTGAAAAAATACATTGGCTTGATAGCACGGAATAACCTTAACAAGTATTTTTTTCGTTTTAAGTTGTAATGAAATTATTCGCTAGAGGTGAAATTCTGAATAATCTAATAAATACAATTTCAAAACTCTCTATAAATGTAAAAATGGACAGATAGTTTAATTTCATTTGGCTAGACTGACAAGGGGACCACCAAACATGATGCTTACAGATTTTGATGATTTTAAAGTATGTCGTATGTATCATACACGTAATTATTCTGGTGAATTTGAACGAGTTTTATTCAAAGGGGCCTTAGTTTTCGAGAAATCAGGCATTAAAGTTCTTGCATATGTTTCCAATGTCTATTAATTTGCTTTTCGGAACATGGGCTTGGAGATCACGTGCGATTGCGCTGTACCGTAGATGTTGAGTTTGAACACAACTTATACCCTTTTTTCTTTTTTTAATTAATATTATATTTTTGACATGTTCGAAATTTTAAACTTCTTCGAAAACTTTGAAATTTTCTATATTATCCTAACAAATTACATTTACCTTTTCAATTTACAAATTATTAAACTAATTTATATATATATATATATATATATATATATATATATATCTTATCTTTTTAAAACTTACTATTATTGTTTACTTATATATGTATTTTGTTATCTACCACAGTTATGAAATAAAGCATAATATTTTTTCTTAGATTTTAGATATATATATAAAGTAATTGACTATAATAAAATTAACAAAATAATATATACTTTTAATATTTGATTTATTTTAAATATAATGAATGCAATATATTAACTAATGAAATACAAAACTTTTTATCATTACCAACATCGCCATTAGTAATTTTGTAAATATGCAATTAATTGAGTGATACATATTGCAATAATATTCAAAATATAAAATAGCATTAAAAATCACTATAAAAACGACTTATTTGCCTGATTTTCTTTAAAACAATATTGGAAAAACGCATAAAATAACATAATATATATCCTTTAAATAATTAATTTTTTATGTCATTAAATAGCTGAACGAGATCAATAAAAGGAAAATTTGTATTCATTCCTATATTACCGCGAAAGCACAGCAGATTTTTTTAAAAATATTTTTCATTTATGTGATAAATATCTCCCATTATTGCATTTCCAGTTGAACTTTTAAGAATGGCGTCAACAATATTTATAATTGTTAGAATGAAAAAACCTTTTTAAATTAATCTGTCATTTTTTACTTGTGTAAATAAAAAATGATTTTGAATTCGAACTTTGCAGATAAAGGTATTTGGAGGATGTTAAAAATTTATACAACTAGTAAAAACTTACATATAAGTGTTACTGCTTTAACATTTTATTGTTCTTTTTTAAATATGGTTTTGAAATTATCCAATCGTAAATATGTTTAAGAGATTCAACATGAAAAATATTTTGTATAAATTATAGAGAAAAAATATAAATTTCCATTTAAAATTCCATTAAATTAAAAAATATACATATATTTTTATTGTTATTATAGATCTGCCCTTAAAGTATAAAAATGTAAGTAATGATAAATTTAAACAAAAACAATTTTTTAAAAAAAGTTCTAGACAAACATAACTTTAATTTTCGTTAATAGAAATATTAACTTAAAAATTGCAGAAAATAAGAAAATTTTATAAAAATTTCGAAAATGTAAATGTTATTTGTTAGGAAAATATCAAAAAGTTTAAAGCTGTCTAATTCTTAATTCGGCATGAAAATTGTAACACGTCAAAAATATAATATTATTATTTTTCAAAGAAAAAAAAATGGGTACAAGCTGGGTTCGTACCAGCCTTCTGTGGCATAGCGCTTTTCCACATTACCTCCACGCCACCGAGTACATACTGCCAACAGCACTAAATAGGTATTTGAAAAATATGCTGAAATTGACCCCCGATTTCTCAAAAACTAAGGTCCATTTGAAGCAAATGTTTCACAGGAATAATTAGGGTTTTGACACCTACAACATACTCTAAAATAATCAAAAACTGTGTGCGTCATGTTTTGTGGTCCTTTTGTGAGTGAAACTTTGTTTCGAGTAAGAGAAATTGAATGATAGTACCACAACTTCTGATGCACTTAAACTGAGACTTGAAACTGATAAGGAGGTTGATATTTATTTAACCTCAAATTATGATAGTAAACCGAACTAAATATTTCACTTTAAGCTTAGCAGTACTTGACATCAAAATTGACAATTTTATTTAAGCTAAACTTTTTCAGTCAAATTTTGAACGCCCTATTTTCTTTCTTTCTAACCGATGACCAGGCCACTACCTGCCGGGATGCCCCAGCTTAACGGGTTTAGTACCTGGCATCGGGGCGAAAGACCGCCTAACCGCTGCGAAGCGGCAATAAACCTGACATCATTGCCTCGATCGTCATCCTATCTGCAGTGCTTACTGCTCGTTTGTGTATACTATTTTTTGCCGGTTACTTAACGTTATATCCTGTTGTTTGGCACCTGCACATTGCTACTCATGTTGGTCTCGTAATTTAGAACCTTGATCAGATGACGAGACCTTCACCTGGCAAGGCACCTCCAGAGGTATAATTCACAGGTAACTTGGAGGACTTTGCACCCACGACGGGTTTTACATGCACCAGGCGCCATTAGCGTACATGGCGGATTATAGCCAGCAGTAGGCCTCGATCCCGCGGTCTTAGCTGCGGATTCGATGCTCTGCCAACTGGGCCACCGCTGCCCGCACTACTTCTGAATGACCTGGGATTTAGAAGCCGAATTGTTGGTGCATACTTGTCTAAGAAAAAGGATTGGACGGGGGTGAGGAAGCAAAAAAAATAATAAAATAAAATAAAATAAAATAAAAATAAAATAAAAAAAATAAATAAAATTAAAAAAAAAAATAAATAAATAAAAACTAAATTTTTTTTTAAAAATGGAGCGCCGCAGATAGACAAGTTGCACCGAAAGTTAATTTTGGGCCGAAATGCTAGGAAAACATGACGATGCAGGGGGATGAGACTCCGCCTATCTACCGTACCCCACCGCGTAGAAACTGACTCCGTAGACATTTTCATATATTGATGTTTAAGTTTCTATTATCGTAGTAGACAGAGCATGGCACTGTTACTTATTAGGTCGAATGTCGTCCATATTTCGACAAAAGTTATTCCATTAAAAGTTAATGGTCCAGTGTCACAATTTATGCAGTCTGCACATTTATTTAAGAAGTTGTATGCCGCGTGTATCAGACATCGCACAATAAGAGGATATTGCATAATCTGAATACTTATGAAAACTGCCTTGGACACATCCGCAGGAAATTTTAAACACTTTTAAACCTTTAAAGCTTAAACTGTTTTTACGAAGTTTCAAAGTTAGTTATAGAAAACATATTGTTATGGATACTGTCACATATCCATACAGGCAGCATAAATTTTCATGAAGAAAATGAATATTTCCTTTTATTTCCAAAAATGTTAGACATTTTCCTTGAATAAAAGTTTTAAGTATAACATCTTTTATTCAATCCATTCCTTCAATACATTTTAATACTTTTGCAAATACATTACATAAAAACAGTTTTTTCTTATTTATACTAATTATAGTGTTAAAAAAGGTGTGCGACAAAATAAAATATTAGAAGAATTAATTTGTAAATTATTAAGGCTATTCATGATTTTATTTTTCAATTTTCAAAAATAACATAAAATAAATTCAAATGAAAGAAAATAACTAGAAATTAATAAGACAGTTTAGAACCCTGTGAATTTTAAAAAATACGTTTTCATCATATGGAATATTCCTTACATTTAACTTTAATTAGATAATTTATATTCGATATAAAAGGAGTAATTTTTAATTAATTTAGCTTAAATGTATTGTTTTTATAATTTAATCCCTTTCTTTAACTCATCCTTCTTTGACAAATACAATAGCATTCATTCATACATTAACATATTCATATGTTTTTTAATTATTATTTAAGAAAAAAGAATTCATGAATCATTTATGTACGTATCTAAAATTTCATAATTGAATTTTAATGTTACTTTGAACACGTTTTGATCAATATATTTAAAGTACACTATTCATAATTATTTTTTAAAATTAATATTATTATCATGTTTTTACCTGTATGATGATTAATTTAAGCTAGTTGAGATACAATCATAATTTCTATTATTATTTTACAGTCTTATATTATTGATATATATATGCGACATTTTGTTATCGACTTTTGAGACATTCCGGCGACACTAGTACATCTCGAAGTAAAACGTAGGTGAGTAATCAAGGCCAATCATCAATTATCATGAAAATATCGGATTGCAGTCAGGGTGGTGAGTAAGACAAGCTTCATAAACATTGAGACATTTCCCATCTCATAATGAATAGAGTCATCGTAACTTTAAACTGGTTTATTTGACAAAAACATATCGAACATTCCCAGTAGTTTGTTTATCAATTTTCAATAATCGATCATCCAGTTCATAAAACTTAAGATGTTACAAGATTAGGATCTACACATTAGAATCGTTCACTCCAAGCGATGTAGATTATTTAAACAACCAGAAAAACGTAAATTCTCTCTCTCCTCGCCGATATAACGATATTTGTACTCCAAGCAACAGTAAGCGGACGGATACAGAAAAGCTGAGAATCAACGCCAGCAGAGAGATGTGGAGGAATGGGACAGGAAACAGGCTACGATTCGATGGAAAGGGGATGACGTCGATAATGAACTCTTTATACGGCGTAAGAATTAATGCGCCATTAAATTATGGCGGGTGTGTGGAATTGTGGGTAAAGGACATGATGGAACAAATGCTATTAAAAAACATTCGAAAGAAAAAGAACTTAATTTTAGAAGAAAACGTAAAGTAATTTAATGGGTTTTATAAGATTAGACGAATGGATTAAGGTTTTTAGAATTAAAAGAATACGCAAATTTAAATGCATGAAATAAAAGCAAAAGATAGTAAGATATTATTAAAGATAGTTAAAAAAGGAAAAATATTAAGAATTTGGAATAGTTTTACTAAAAAAACTAGTATGTTGTGGTCATCACAAAACTTTCTTCTATATAAATCACGTCAATTAAATCATTTAAATAGTAAAAGAAATTACATCAATTTAGAACCAATTCGTATCAAAGTATACCTGAATTTGAAGTTTGATGAAAATTCGTGCATTAGTTATTGAGATAGAGCTGTAGGGGAAATTCTGAAAAATGCAGCATAGCAGCGCACCTGTTGAGCGATTTGCACCAAAACACAAACAGCACTAATTAATATTAAGGTATACCGGAATCTGAAGTTTGATGAAAATCGGTGCATTAGTTCTGGATCTAGAGCTATTGTGGAAATCACAAAAAATGCAGCACAGCAGCTCCACCTGTTGAGCGATTTACACTAAAAGGTACAAAACATCAATTCATGTCAAGGACTTACTGAATCTGAAGTTTGATGAAAATCCGTGCATTAGTTCTAAACATTGAGCTATTGTGGAAATCATGAAAAATGCTGCATAGCAACGCCACCTGTTGAGCGATTTACAATAAAACATAAACAGCACTAATTCATATCCAGGTATACCTGAATCTGAAGTTTGTTGAAAACCCAAGCATTAGTTCTTGAGATAGAGCTATTGCGTAAATCTCAAAAATGCAGCAGCATAGCAGCGCCACCTGTTGAGCGATTTACACAACAAGGGGCAAAACGTCAATTCATGTCAAGCACTAACTGAATCTGAAGTTTGATGAAAATCCGTGCATTATTTCTTGAGATTGAGCTATTACGAAAATCGTGTAAATGCTGCAAAATGCAGCATAGCAGCGCCATCTGTTCGTCGATTTGCACCAAAACATTACCAGCACCAATTTATATCAAGTATTAACGGAATCTGAAGTTTTATAAAAATTCGTGCATTAGTTCTTGAGATAGAGCTTTTGCGGAAATCCTGCAAAATGCTATATAGCAGCGCCACCTGCTGGGTGATTTACACCAAAAACTAATCAGCACCAATCTATATCAGGGACTACCTGAATATAAATTTTTATTAAATTCCGTGCATCAGTTCTTGAGATAGAGCGCCCACAAAATTTCTGTCACATACAGACAGACAGACAGACAGACTCACAGACAGACAGACTCACAGACAGACATTTTGTAAAAACATGTTTTTTGGAATCTCTGACCCATAAAACGTGTAAATCCGTCGAAAACTGGAATTCGAAAATTTTCATGAAACCAATACTTTCTTCTTGTCAAGATAGAAGAAAGTAAAAAGGGCGAAAATTTTTATTATTACATATATATATATATATATATTATTGTATACACAGTGTTGACAAGAAAACCGTTACCCACTTGAAAGTGCTCTGGACCTCTTTGATTGAGACGAAATTATACTTAAAGATATTACATATTTGTTTTGTATTATCATACCTCAGAGATCAACATATTAGGTTGGTTGGTTGTGTTTATGACGGCCAATTATCAGCACGAGGGATATGGGCCCTAGGGGGGGGGGGGGAGTGCCCTTCGTGGGGGTCTTTCTAAGGGAACCTAACCCGTATTAACGCTTGGAAATCCAAGGTTCGAAGAAAACCACAAAAACTCCGAACGATTAGGCCGACGGGCGCGATTGGGTTCGAACCACTTCCCGTCTACCAGCTTCGAGAGCAGAACCTCTCGGCCACTGGTGGGGCCAACATATTAGGAAATTAATATAACAATTAATTGAGAGATATTGTATTATGTTTTCCATTTTTCGAATAATCATTGAAAAGTAATAATTAATTAATATTATAAAGATTCTGCGATCCAGGGGAACATACAAATTATGTCATAATTTTATTTATATGGAAATACATACAATACATATTTCAAGAAGAATTTTGTGGCTGGAAAGGGTTCGTTAATGTGACTATTTAATATAGCAGTTAGCGGTTGAATCAATTATATAACAAAGTCATTTTTTATTTATCAGCGTGAAGAATCCTCTGCATAGGAAATGTTCACTCTGCTAAAATACGAGCCCATATCCTTATCCGCAATAAAAGGGACACAATTAAATAGGTTCATTTTGCGTATTATTCCAATAATAAATCTGTCATAGGTGCTTCTTTCTATAGGCAAGTTTTTGTAAGTATAGGTATCCAGAAGACATCTATATTGCACAATTTGTCAATTTTTCACACAAAGCGATGAGAGAAGAAAAGCGACACATCTCTTCACACACAAGGAAGGTTCTTATAATGCATTCTAAAAAAAAATTATAATCATGTATATAATTGTGCATATGTTCTTCGTATAAATATATATACATTTTTTTTGTGTGTGTGTGTGTGTCGGAAACCCCTTAGAGACTTAGTTTAAAAATAAAAATGATAGGATAATTTATAAAAATAATAGAAGAAATTGTGAAACTTTGCATTATATTGGCATAGATAATTACACATTGATAGCATTATTGCAAATACTTTCATTCGAACATTAGTATACAAATTAAGAAATATATAACTAAGATAAGATCTAAAAAAATAGCTGGGAATATTTATGCATTTTTAACCAAACAAACCATCAATAACCTACTCAGTTTTCACGTATACGTTAACGTGCTTCGAATGTTCTTGTTGCTTTAATTATTCATAATATAGAATTAATTTATTTTTGTTTGCAAGTTCATGAATCTCAGATTTTTCCTACATAATATGTAGGAAAAAAACTAATTCTGATGAAAATGAGGGGTACAGTATTGATGTTTCCAACTTTCGTTTAATGCCCACTGTTTAAAAATTTAATAACTGTTTCAACCATTACAACCATTAAATACATTGATCTGTGGTGACTCCTAAATGTCCTTCTAATCGAATTTTCTCCAGCATGCGACCTAACCCAATGGTCTTCTCAAAATCCAAAACGGTAAGCTACAAAATTTCGTCAATATCATTTGAGCCGTTTTTTAGATAAGATTAGCTAGACTCGTAATGACCCCAAAAATTACCCACTAATTGAATTTTTTCGAACACGTGACTTAGCCCAATATTTTTCTCGTAATCCAAAACGGTAAGATGCAAACTTCAGTTAAAATCGTTGTAGCCGGTTTTTAGTTAATAGTAGCTTCACCCGTAAATACCCCAAAATGACCTACTAATCGAATTTTCTCAAACATGTGACTTAGCTCAATGGTCTTCTCGTAATCTAAAACTGAAAATCAAAAATTTGTCAAGATCATTTGAACCGTTCTTAGGGTTTCGTTCATCTGACGAAACCCTATCCGTCTCACTCCTCTCTCTGTCTGTCTTTCCTCCCGTCTGTCACAGAACCCGTTATATGTTATATATGTTGGAGACTTGAAAATTTGCATAGTTATAGCTGAACATCTCACACCAAACGACAAATCATAAAAAATTCAAAAAGTCTTATATTTACCCTTCCGATCATTAAATTGTGTGTTTTAAGCAGTTTTTTTTCTAACTGAGACCCTGATTATGTGGGAGACTTGAAATTTTGCATAGTTATATCTGAACACTTGCGATCACATGGAAAATCATAAAAATTTCAAAAAGTCTTATATTTACCCCTCCGGTATCTAACTTGTGTATTTTAAGCAATTTTTGTAGCTCAGCCCGTAATTAATTTGGAGACATGAAATTTTGAATACTTATAGCTGAACACTTGAGATCACACGCATATCATAAAAATTTCAAAAAGTCTTATATTTACCCCTCCGATCTCTAACTTGTGTATTTTAAACATTTTTATAAACTCAGTCCCTAATTAAGTTGGAGACATGAATTTTTGCATACTTATAGCAGTACACTTTCGATCATACGAAAAATCATAAAATTTTCAAAAAGTGTTATATTATTTACCCTCCGGGCTCTAACATATGTATTTCAAGCAATTTTTCTAACTTCTTCCCTTTTCGCCCGAGGGCTACTTTTCTAACTTTTGTGAACTTACATATTTTACATATTGCCTTACATATTTTAGTACAACTTTTTACCGCCATGGGGCGCCTACCTATCTTGGATGCTATGAGCCCGATCCCCTCGACTAATATATCTATGGATAGGTTATAAAATGGAGTTTAGTTCGGATAGAAGTTTGTTTAGAAAAGAGTGCACCTCCTGGTTGCGAAATGTGGAACTAACAGATTTTGCAACAGGATAAATTGTTTTGAAAGAATATTAAAGGAAACCCTCTGTGGCGATCTGTGATCACACTTATCCACTTGTTTTAGATAAAATTAGCTCGATCTTTATCCGTAATGATCCAAAATGACACACTTATCAAATTTTGTCGAATATGTGACTCAGCCAAATGGCCTTCTATTATCTAAAAATGGTAAAGAACAAAATTGAGTGAAAATCGTTAGAGGAGTTTTTAAAATAAACTTAGCTTGACCCTGACCCGTAATGACGCACTAATCGAATTTTCTCGAACATGGGAGTTAGCCCAGTTGGTCTCGCACTACCTCAAAATGGTAGGATACAAAATTTAGTCAAAATCGCTAGATGCATTTTTAAAATAAATTAGCTTCACCCTGACCCGTACTGACACACTAACCTTATTTTCTCGAACATATGATTTAATACATATGTCTTCTCATAATCCAAAACGTAGGATACAAAGTTTAGTCAAAATCATTTGAGCCAATTTTAAGATAAAATTAGCTTAACCGTGACACATAGCGACATAAAATGATCCACTAATCGAATATTGTCGAACATGTGACCCAGCCGAATTGTCGTCGTATAATCCAAACCATAGGATACAAAATTTAGTTACAATAGATTAAGTCAATTTTAAGATAAAATTAGCTTGACCCTGACCCGTAGTGACCCAAAATGACCACAAATATCATTTTCTCAAACTTGTGCTCATCCCTGTGTTCTTCTAATAATCCAAATCGGTAAGATGAAAAATTTAGTTTAAAATTTTAGAGCCTTTTTTTATATAAAATTAGCTTACCCCACAGTGACCCACTAATCGAATTTTCTCTAACATGTGAACTAGATCAATGGTCTATTCGCAATAGAAAACGGTAGAATTCAAAATTTAGTCAAAGTCGCTAGACCCGTTTTTTAAATAAAATTAGTTTGACCCATAGCGACCCAAAAAATGGCAATTCTAATGTCAAATCTGGGGATATTAACTTTAGTAATATTGGAAAATTAACCAACTGTATAATTCAGATTTTACACCCAGAGGCTCTAAATTTAGAAATTGGATTAGATACTTAAGTAATATTCTTAAATCGCCAGTGTCAGAAGGACTTTATGGTTTTTTACTGTTTATTAAATTATTTAAGTGAGTATTTAGGATCATATCATGTCTATAAAATCTTTATTTCAAAACGATATAGCCTCAGCATAATTATATTTTGTTAATGAAAGCCAATAATAGTATTTTCAGCCGTTCCTGAAACCAAACATTTGAAGTAAGAATTTTTTTATAATATTTGTTAGACTGATTTTTGTGTATGGTATTTTAAAATTGATTCCATAATTCTAGAAATTTATCTGGCTTATTGAAAAACCTATTTATTTGTAACTTAAGTAGTTTACCTTTTTCGATTCGATTGTAACATGACCTGCCTGTTCCGAATAAATATTATTAAGATGAGTAATACTGTCATTCGAACGTACATTTTAACCTTAAAGTTTAATCTAGATATACCTGACATTAATTTCTGATCACATTCATTCGTAATTCAATATTTCATTTTCAATATTTTTCACATTAACCAGGCTTAAGATACTATTATCTATATATTTAATAGTTTTATATTTAGCATTTAATTTATCAACTAGTTCCTTGAAATATTCTACTGAACGTTCTCTATTAGTTAAATACAGAATTATTTCTTCAAAACTTTTATTTCATAAATTACGATGCGCATCAGTCATCTTTCTTTCTTTATTTTTATTCATTTTCTAATATATATATAATACAATATTCTCACCAGTTTGAAATCGAAACAAAAATAAATTTCTTCATTTAGCACAATATTTAGTTTTAAATCAAAATGTGAAATGGTTTCTGGCCGATCAGGCACCAATAAGCGGTCAGTCAAGTGTTTATTCTAATCAATTCAATCTAAAAAGCATAAAACAGGTGTTGGCATCATAGAACGAAGCGACGCATATCAGAAAATATATATCGGCAAAAAATTACTTCTTTTCGTTCAGAACTAGAGAAGTTTAAGGGGCGTGTCGAAGTTTCCTCTTAGTCCGCACAACTTTGAAGAAATTCCGTGCTATTTATATGCTGCCGCCACCGATATGATTACGTGATATCGGTCACGCACTGAGAGGATTGTTTAAATGAAAACCAACGCTTTCAATCAACTAAATTAACAGTTTATTTACACACTATTTACACAATACAAAACACTATTTACATTTAAAACTCGGATGTAGGTGATCCGGTTCAACATTATATCAAATACAGTAAAGCTGGATGTGTTCTGTTAAAACTACGTTATCTCACTCTCACTCTATACACGTTAAATAAGCTTTACCGGAGATCAATCTCAATCTCCCAACACATGGGCTCTAAGCCTAAGCTCTCTCAGCCCCACTCAACCTTAAACTCTCTCTCAGAGCTATCCAAGGAACTCCCCTTGCACTTCGCACTGTAGGCTCCAACTCCCTGTCTTAGCAGCGGAGCCTGCCCCTAGCAACCTTCTCCCTTTCCTCAACGTAACCCAATCTGTGTTTTCTACCTGGCTCGCATTCCAAGCTCTTTTCTTCTTTCGTGGAACGCTTTTGTCTCCCCATCTTCCACAAACATCTGAAAAGGTTCTGCAAACCCCTCTCCAACTATCTTTTTCCCCTTCATTCCATCTATACATATTCACCGGCTTAGATCCAGTTTTAGACAATGAAAGAATGTTATTTTGAAATTCCAGTTACACAGACCATATAATATATAATATATTAAGACAAAAATAATATAGGACCTCAGTTCTAATAGCGGATGTTTCTCAGAACCTGACAGAGCGCATGCACTGGATAATTAGGTGTTTTATGAATTAGCCGGAACACAACATTTTTTATATTAACTGACATAACTTAGTTTTTAACGGGGGATTCCACGCGTTGATAATGAAATACACTGTGTGCATGTGAATTTTCTATTTGTCACCAATTCAACAGTTGTATTTATACTTAACGATTCTTTGCACGCACAATAAGACGATGACAAGGCATAAAATTCTATTGTTCTATAATATACCGGTAACATGAATCAAATACATAAAAAGCTAGCCCTTAGAATAAATGTTACAGACTTTTATACAAATAGTTCAAATGAGGGTTCATTTAACTTTCAAAAACACGTGTTTTGTTTCTCACAATAAATATCTCATCATGTACTAAATTTCGAAATAATTATTTTAAACTCTCGCTACCTAATGACACAATCCTGCATCAGGAAAGTTGCATACTGCTAGGAGAGTAAAGGAGTTTGATATGCTTATAACAAACAGGCCATTATAGTAATATTTGTTAACTTTTCATTCAAGCGATTCATGTATACGGCCATTATCCAGTTTGACATACATTGTCGATGTAAATGTGTTCTTTTAGTAAAATATTTATTATTAAAGAACGTGGTTAAAAGAGTTTAATACTTTAAAGTAAACATGTTAATAGCTTTTAATACAATATAGCCAAAACAATTGCAAGGAATGGTATCTTTAATAATTATCTAATTTAAAAGTACCTCTATTTTTACTAAATAATGTTGACGATGTAAAAAGTAAAATTAAGTTGATATAAAAAAAACTTTTAAATAAATATCAGCGTAATATGTTTAATAAATAGTATTATAAAGGGATTTTCTGTTATCAATTCAATAATATATCCACATTATTTAAATGAAATTTCTACATATTTGAAAGGAAAATTTTAGTTTTTTTCTGAATTTAGCTTTAATTATTTTTCTTAATAATATAAAACACTGTATATATATAGTTTAGTTTTGTTATCATACGTTTCTGAAAGTGAACTAAATGTTTGAAACTAAAAAACACTAATCTTTAAAGAAATGCATCTTGATCTACAAATAATGGAAGAAATGGCAGTAATGGAATATATGAATTAACAAAATTATTTATATTATTTTTTTAAATCCTTGGACTGAATGTCAAATTTTAATACTTAAGAGTTGGGTTCTGGTAAACGTGATTTTTCAAAAGAAAGTGTGGAAATTATTTAAAAAAAATTATTTGAGAGGAAAAACTAATTTCACATTTTCTACAGTTTTCCTAAATCATAGATAATCTTTCTTTCATTTTGAGCTTCAGGTCAAGTTGGTGTTGACATATTTAATGATCGCGTCGACGAAATAATTTTTGTCGGTATCCTGCCAGATTATGGCCAACAGAAGTTTTTTAACGTGTTCGGTTTGTGTTTAGTCGTAATTCTCTGGTTCGAGTAGGGTATAAGCCGACACTAGCAAAATAATCTGAAAGTAATATGTATTAATGTACTTTATAAGACGATAAATAGTCCACTTTTCAGGGTATTAAATTTTTGGTTCGTTCTATTTTTCAAGAAAATACGTTATGACATAAAATTAAATCAGCCTGACAATGTTACGAAATGTTATTAATTTACATGCACATCACAATAATGGAATATGTACATCACAATAACGGAGTACATTGACACAATAGGGAACGGTTAGAAAGTGAATGCAAAGTCAGTACCTGACAGGTTTTTCTACTACGGAGAAGTTCCAAACACGTTCGAAATTCAGTTTCACATTGTCAATTTACGAAATAGTTTCTCCATAACCCACTTAACCAAACACGGGTAGCCTCAAAGATATCATTCTCCTGGACTCTGAAATATAAATTCCTGTGTTGTTGTCTACTTTTATAGATTCGGCATTTCAAGTGTTCTGAGGAACCTTTTAGGTAATACCAAGTTTATCGGGACATAAAAGTCTATATATAAATCAGATAAAAAGTTTATATTACAGTTTAATTCATTACAGTTTCTATTTTCAGGTTTTGAAGTAGGAATAATGATTCCTTGGTTTAATACATGTTAGAAATTTAGCGCGTTCTTGACTAGCATTCATCTGATAAGGAAGAAAATTTTAGAGATACTTAATGAACCACCCTTCAATTAATTATTGATAATGAAGATAGAGGATTGTTATAACGTGCAGAATTTCTTGTGCGTAATAATCGTAATACTTACATATTTACGTAATCATTTTAAAATAATTCTTTCCACATTTTGTCTTCCTGTTACGTTTTCGGAAAACCACACACTTTTCTAAAGTTTTAACCATTTTTTCCATAACTAAATTTTTTAAACCCTCGTTTTATTACCACAGTTCCCTCCTAAAGTCAAGGATAATTCCAAAATTATCCAAATTTTTCACAAAACCGCTTATGCGCTGTATTAAAGCGTGTTTTTTTTCCGTTTTTGCAACTCTATCTAAAATCGATGAGTGTGGCGAATTAAAATGTTCTCCTTAACTTTCTTTCCATTGTTAAGCAGATGAATAAAGAAAAGAAATACTTGAGTGTCTGTGAAGATTACGTTATTTACCTAAATTTAATCAGTGATTTTGTGATGAAGATTTATTTGTACTAGCTTGTCTAATCACATGATCACATTAATTGGGGATTAGAAAGTTTTCTTTCCATAACAAATTTTAATATAATTAAAGCTTCACGAAAAAAGAATAAATTAAATAGCTTGTGTGTTTAATTCCATGAAGCTATATGAAAATATGTATGCATATAATTCAGAATTGTTTTCATGAACGTTCAAAATGCATAGACATCATTAGTAATTTATCATTTTAATTGAAATAATAAAGAGTGGAAAATGTCTTTTGTTATTACCATCCTAAACATTCTGACACCTTATTAATTTCCTTCATATTAAATATATTATTTTGTTTAAATGATAAATAGTTTTCCGTACATATTTTTACTTTGAAATAATTTAGAAGGTTTTAGACATGAAACAAATTTGAGCAGCATGCAGAAAGTAATAAACAATAGTTAAATTATTTGCATCATTATTTAAATTAGACTTTTAAAGAGGTAAAAAATACACTTAACGAGTTCATAAAATTTAACTAAATTAAATTCTTTATACTAGATATCAATATATATATCTTTTAAAGCACAAAGTTTTTGAAAAAAGCAAAAGATTCAAATAGCTAATCTATTAAATTGTGGAATATAATGGATTGTCTGAATATGTCATCGCCTTTGAAAAGCGATAAGCTAACATTATATTCCCATTATAAGGCATGATAAATTAATTACGTCTTACGGTAACAAGTAAAAAACCTCAAATTAAATGTAACAATTGAAACAGGCACTTATTTTACATAAGTTTTGCTAAGACATTCAAAAATAAGAGTTATAGTATGAGGAACTCATCGGAAATTAATTGTTCTTCCTGTCACATTATTAGATCGTATAGAAGTAATCAGACTAATATACAAATTCTTTATTGCATTATTTTAGAATCACAGAGCAAGTATGAAATTACGTAATTTTAAAAAAAAGATAAATTAAAAATTTTATTTTTTAATAATTTAAACATTTAAGAAAATGTATTACACAAAGTTACTTTATCTGCGTGCGCATAAAATAAAATTATAATCTCAGTATATGTTCTGTCTCTAATTGTTTGGCAATTTTTTTAAGAAGGTAACTTACTAGTCGGTACGAAAACTGTAATTGTTATACATGGATGTCTATTGAAAGGTAATATAAATATAAGATACAAATGAGATTTTCATTCCGAAGACTTATATCTCACAATTTTTTTCGGACTGAAATTGTAAGTTTCTATAATTTTTCATGGATTTTTATTTGAAAAACCGACCAATAAATTGCCACAAAATACATGTACATTAAAATATGGAACGCTACTTTTGTAAAATTCTATAGAAAATATTTCCTAAACCATTCTACGTGTACCAGTTTTGGTACTTGAACCTTCAGATACCGGTACGTAAAGCTTATTAAAAGTTTGAGTTGAATTAAAGGAAAGCTTCCGTGATCTCAACATAAAACATTTCTCAATCATTTGGAAAAATCTTTCGGAAAAGAATCTTCTTTTCTTTGTATACCAGAAAAGGAATTTCATTAATACTGCCCTTGAATATTTTTATTCTTCAGAAGAGAATATTAAAAATACATCCATAATTGAGGATTAATATAAATAAATAGTCTGAATTTCATATAACTGTTTACATTGACTATAATTTTATTAACTAAAAACTTAACAACAGAGTTTAATCAGAAATTGCATTAAAAAATACTCTGTCATCGTCTATGACGGGAGAAAGAAAAAAGAACATATTTTGCTATCCTGTGACGGAATTCGTGAATATATTTTAAAAGGAGGCATTTAAATGTACAAAACATTTATGTGACAAGGTCTTTATCGAGGCAGGGAAGGTTACTCATTGCGGTTCCCTATTTAAAATCAGCACTGTATGGATAGCTTTTTCAAATGAGGTTCGTAACTGGTAGACTAATATATTTCTCAGATGCTGAGTTATAGCTTATTTTAAGTCCTCCAAGGTTACCAGACATACTCGATGAACAAAGACTTTCTAAGTCTCCCCGGCCAAAAATCAGGAGGATTAAAATCCGGAGAACAAGGTAGTCAGGTAGTCAAAAACACGTGACTGATTATTCCTTTGATTAGTGTCAATTTGGCGAAGAAACTGCTACACACAGTGTCTAATGTGTGGGGGCGCTGCATCTTGAATAAAGGTAAAGGAGTCAAAACATTGCGTTTTTCCGGAATGTGCTGCAACAAAAGTTTCGAACATCATTTTATACCTATTGGATGCCAAAGTATGTAAGTAAATATCAACTTTTAAAATGATATACTAAAGCAGTTTAATCTATAAACTTCTTATTAGGTATAAAAAACACTTTATTTCAATGCTTAAACAACATACTTTATTTTATAATGCGAATAATTATGTGTATCAAAAACGTAGAAAATGAGCTTACAATCGAAGAAAATTTAATAACTGATTCTGAATGTCTACAATTAAATGTTTGATTAAAATCACAAACAGCAAAAAAATGCTTACATGCAATTTAAAAAATAAATATATCAATTTGTAAAACACTAAATAATTAGTATTTATAATTGTACTGTTAAACAACAACAAAGTACAATAGATGAATTAAATGCATTATTAGATTTAAAAATTTCTCAAAACTATTTCCATATGTTATAAGTAATTCATATCATTTTATAATTTTGGTAAATGTTAAATCTGAAAACATTGGTATGAAGATTTAGGAAGAGCTTTCCGTGCCCTCCTGGGGTCGGTAACGGCATCTAAGTCCTATCCCCCGAGCCACATGCGTCGACAAGTGAGAGGATCCGCTTGTTCATACGGGAGACTGGGCGAAAAACCCATGCGAGGCGACGTCTTTGTCGTCAGGAGATAGTTTTCCCTGTCTCTCCGTTGTCCGCTAAGGGCACATATTTTCATCCCCTGAGCGTCACCTGTGGCGTCAGGAAGGACTTGTCCCCGTCCCTCCGATGCTTCTAGGTAAGGGCATCTCCCACTCCTATCGGCTGTCCCACAAAAATGTCTCTGCCGGATAATGGTATCTGATCTTGAGGGCCTTCCGTAAAGCAACCCCTCCATCAGATTCCTCGGCATTGGCTTATGGGCCCGACTCCTTTATTGGTGTTCGGTTCCTGTGGGTCGCTGAGGTGAATCGCGACGACCCCAAGCGAAGGAACCATCTGACTCTTCGGGCTGTGTGGGGTTCTCTCGTACGACCAGACGCCAACGCTTGGGCTTAGGGTGCGTCCCGCGCGTTGGTCGGTGCACATCCTTGGGAAATTGCGGGCTGGAGAAGGCATCACGTAAGGAAACTCCTTCGGGGAGGGCTCATCTGTGCCAGCCCTGCGACCTTATGGGCTCTCGCAAACCTATATCGCCGAACGAAGGTCCCTTGTTTTATCCTTTTTTATAGCCAAAACATGGCAGAAAACATGAATTTATACAATTTTTTGTGCTTATAGTTCGAAATTTCTGTTACAGTGACAGTTTAAGATTCTGGTTTTTTTTTTTTTTTTTTTTTTTTTTCAAATTTTTATACAAGAAGATAATAAAAATTAAAAATTATAAAATTCGTTTCACATGTATCCCTTTATTATTTTTTTTTTGTCTTTTTATATGTTCTTTTGTACATTGCCATCTATTGGTTTTTATAGAACTGAAAGTTTTTCCACGTAATCTATTTCTCCAATCTTAAATAGTATATGTATGTACAAAATTTGAAGCGATACACTGAGAATTTCGATATACAGGAAGGTTAGAATAAGGGTATTTTAATTATTGCAACGGCGTATATATATTATTATGCTATTTGAAGAGAGGATTGCTTTTGGGATTCGGAGTCATGACCGGTGAAAGTACTGTATACTGAATTTTTTCGGATTGCCTTTGTTCCGGGTGGCTGTAGTTGGTAGCTTTTTTCTTTAACGGACACTACCTAAAAGAATTCTGCTATAAGATTTCTGAGTTTGGAGAAAAAATTAACAAACTTTATGCAGAAGTTTGACAGGAATGAATTTTACGCTTGACGACTACCAGTCTGTGCTCTTCTCCAAAAATCTGATATTGTGGAGCGACTTACGTGAAACCAAGTACTATAAGAACGAGATTGTTAAGATAGTAAGTGAAATAAATATATTTAGAGGGAAATTTATTTCCTCTCAGTCATTATATATGTGTGTGGTGTCTAATATCTAAAATTATTAGTTTGCTTCATTCTCTAAATGATTAAGTTTATTTTTTTTTAAATAGTATCTCTCTCTTAAATAAATCCATGAGACGTAAGTGAGTTTCAGAGGAAAGGAGTTTGATTTTATTCATATAAGCTTTCTATCTAAATAAAACACCAATTTATGAACAACTAAAATGTATTTTCCCAGATAAAACATGAACACAGATAAATAACTAAATAAGCAGCTTTCCAGAAAGATTCATGATAACAAGGAAAACCATGTTTTTTTCTGAATATAATCATTTTACACTAACGTACCTTCATTATTTTTCTTGATGTTTGGAAAAGATATTTTTTAAAGCAGCTGAAATTTCCAACGTCTTTAATCTTTTCTAAGAATGGCTTATAGAAAAAAGCATAATTGATGGTGTTGTCAAGATATCGTGACCTTTATCATTATGCTATCTAAAAAAGTTGTCTTTTCTAATTTATGTTTTTCAAAAGATAACAGACATGAATTTGTTACAGTAAATTACTCCTCATTTATTCTTTAATAGAACGTAAAATGTTAAAGTGTAACTTAGTAAACATATACATCTGCACATAGGAATGATTAAAAAAAGAATATTTTAAGAAATATATTTTCAAAACTTGAAAGAAAAATGCACTTTTCTAGTTATTTGCAATTGTCAATTTTGTAGGATTTCGGAATATTTTTACAAAGGAATTTACCATCAGATTATACAAACTTTATTCAACAAAGTCCGCAAAATCTTTTCGTTAGTAAGTTCAAGAAATAATAATTTGTAGCGTTCACCAAAGGACACTTACTCGTATTAATGATGGGCAAGGAAGCTTTATAAACATTGGTTTGGAAACAAAAGAAAAATTTAAGATTTTGAAACTAAGTGTAGCAAAATGGATCAGTAAGTATTTTATCAATCAAATAATATATATATGTGTGGTATTTCTTTCTTAATTTTAAGTAAAATTTTAGAAAGTAAAATAAAGAAGTTGTTTTGAAAGCCACGGTTATAAAAAAATTTCAGTTATAAAGAAAAATGTAAGTTTTCTAAACACAAACATTTCTTATGTCGCTTTAGTCCATGTTAGAAGTAAAAAAAAATAATACTAACTTTCTCACAACGCCGAGCAATTCCAAAACACCATGGGATTTGGGAGATGAAAATCATGTGAATTCCTGATCCGTTTTGATATCCAAAATATTTCTTGTTTTTTATATTTAGAAGAACTAGTAGCTTATACATTATTATTTATTTGTACATTTTCCAAATAGGTATAGTTTAACATCAATATTTGCCAAATATTTCACAATATGGTTTTATAGGCTTTTCCATTGCAAATAATGTCCAATTGTATAAATGTAAGTTTGAATATATTAGCCCCCGGAATGCTATTTCTTTCTCCCAGCTCATTTTGTCTCCAAAAAATAACGTTACCTTACAGACGCTAGCCGTAAAACAAAGCATTACAATTAAATACTCTTTAGCAATTTTTAAAACTTCTAAGCATCTCACAATTTCAACTTTCATACCGTCGTATTGGAAAAAAAAAGTTCTTTTACATGCATTTTGTTTAAAAACTGTACCTCCATTGATTTTTGAGTTATTAATTTTTTTGCAGTTTTCAGCGACATTTGTTTCATTTTAGCAACTCAAGTACTCCATTTCTGTAGCAAATAAAGAAAAAATAGTTGAAAATAGCAATTATATCTTTTTGTTGCCACTTTCTCATAAAAACTGAAAAAAAAGTTATTAAAATACGTGCTATTTTGAAAAAAATATTAATGAATTTCTATCTTTTTGCTGCATTTGTGTATTATTCTGAGATAGTGACGTCCTACCCATACTTTATTATAGATGTTTATGATTGGATCATAAATGAGGAATTCTTCAGCGGATTCGAATGACGTCGTTTTATATAAAATAAAATCGCGTGTTTTAAGTCTTAAAACTGAGCTACAGTAGAGTCCCCTTAACCGAGTGTCCGCTTTCACCGAGTTATTTTCTTTTGATGGACTGATGGCTTCTATTATTATGAAACAGCCATTATAAATGAAGTGTTAGGTGAAGATGAAAGAGCAGCCGTAAAAAGTTAGACTTCTGATTTTCTAGCCAGAATGGGAAAAAAAAAATGGCCATAATTTTTTTTTCAAAAAAAAAAAATTATGGCCATTTTTTTTTTTTTTTTTTTTTTCAAAAGAAAAGGAAATAATGGAAATGTTGGGGACGACATTAAATTCTGAAAAAGAAGATTCCTGTTCTCTAGTAATTGTGTTATACGTTTTCTAACTAAACTAAATTTCAGCATACTACGTAGAATGTGTACAAACTTTTAGATCATATACAGAGCTGCACAAAAGAATTGGAGTATCTTTCCGGCTATAGGTGCTAAGTGTTGAAATCTGGTTTTGTAAATTTCTGTGATCCAACCTGTCAACATCAATTTGAATATATTTTATCTAGAAAAGTTATATTTCTAATATTTCGTTGTAAATGCCATGAAAGCTTAAGCAATATTTGAACAATATCGGACGAAATATGGTTTGGGTATTCGTTGCATATTTCTATAATTTAAATACAGGAATATTGGTGTAATATATTAGTTTGAATGATTTTCTCAGTTTTGCGACAGCATTTGGTTTCCATTAACCCATTTGTGCCTAGTGTTTCATTTTTGGAACGTTTCAAATTTAAATAATTTGTATACTTTTCTTCTCCTTTTAACAGGAAAATTGTATGAAACAATTATTTATAAATGTCTTTATATATTACCAAGAGATTACAGCATAAGGTGGATATTTATTTGCTTAAATGAAGGCTTTTTTCAGTGTTTATAAATTTTTAATTGTTCAAGATGGCGAAATGTAAAAAGTAAGTTTATTTGTATTTTTTCTATCAGAGGTCCAAAAACGCAAGTCATAATCTTATATTGTAGACTTTTTTAAAATACGTATTTTTTTTAATTGCAAAATTATATGTTCAAGCCTACTTTTTATGCATTTTTGCAACGTCCAAAATATAGGGCTCTAGGCACGAATGGGTAAATATTGTTGTTAGACATTTAGGACACGGTTATTTATGTGAACTTATTTTGAAGATATTTATAAAATAAGTAGTTTTAAGTCTGTAATACGATTATTCTTATTTTATTATTAATAATAGTTCTAACATTATTAGTCTCTGTAAAGAAACAAATATATTTTTTAGTAGTTCATAAAAATACTATTTGTAATACATAATATACAATTTAAAAAACTTTTAGATAAAAAAATTTACAAAACATATAATTATGCATATTATTCTACTAGAAATACTCATATGTAGTTTTTTTACATTTCATCGAATAAATACAAAAATTTAAGCTTAAATTTTTTTTGTATTTTTCCAGTACATTTTGCAATGTTTTAAAGCGATTTTACCAAAATATTTGAGAAAATCAAAATTCAGGCAGTAATGGGTTAAGGAAAATTTAACAAAGTCATTTCAAAAGCGTGCCTTTTATTATGCATGCAACTTTATATTGGAGAAGAAAATAGATAAACCAAATTAATACTACTGTGTTAATAAAATGCACACAGTATTTAAAAGCAGTTAGTAACGTTGCTGATGCTATAACACAAGTAACAAATATTAAGTTTTCTATTGCATAAGATTAATGTTTTTTTTAGTATTTATAAATACAAAAATACCACTACAAAGAAAATGAAAACATCAATATTATTTTTATAAATATTAATAATATTTATAACGACACAAAGAAATTATATAAAATTATATAAGAAATTATGTAAGATTAAATTATGTATGATTATGATAATAATTATGATGTATTATTGTAATTATGTAAGAAATTATATAAAATTCGCTTATTATTTTACATAGAGAAAATATTTTGCTAGACACAATTTAATAAGATGTTTATCACATATATCAATAATATAAGATAAAATACGCAAGGTATTTTTCTTCAGTTAATATCATACTAAAATAATTAAGATAGATTGTAGAAGAAACAGTGTTTGTATTCAGTAGCGAAGAAAATGATAAAAAATAACATAGAACTGTATGATGAAAGTTGTACCTTTTATCAAAACATGTATTTTTCCACATCGGTTTAATTTAATTTCTCTGTAATTTTTGAGTAGACAAAAACTTCCGAAAGTACGATATGATTTTTGCTGTTATTTCTTCATAAATATTGCATACCTTACAAGAAAAAAACAATTCTTTCTTAATCTACAAAAATATACTATAACCAGAAACGAAAATATGCAATATATATGCGTTATCTCCTCTGAGTTATTCTTGATTCAGAAAATTGTTCTTTATTTTTAGCCAACTCTAAACCAAATTTTTTCCAAAATTTTAAGGAGAATTTGTGTAACAAAAAGTGTCTTAATTTGTGTCTGTTTTTCCGTAATTTTTACGTGTAGTTTTTATAATGTATTAACCTTCTAGTGCATACTGTTGCCAATTGGCAACAAATTAAATTTTCTCTCCTTATTGTTTATTTACCGTTACCTCTTGACAATTTTATGCTTTACGTATTCATTTTGGCCGTATATTTAGGTTTAGATCGTAAAAAGTATCATTGATGGCAATAGTTGTTTATATATTACAATTTAAAAACAACTTTTGAAACCTTCATAGATAGATTTCTAACCCATATAAAAAAAAATCCCTGCCGGCTCGGGCCTACAGGCGGAGGTAGATTTCGAAGTTAAATACTAAATTCACCAACAAAAATTAAAACAAAATTAGAGATAAACCCAGTTCCTTCACTAAAAATGATCTCTAGGAAGCTAAACATTTTGAGAAAATTCTAATATACACGAATACACACACGCATGCATATGGAATAGGTTTAAAAATGGCTAAAGCAAATTCAGAGAACCTCAAAGTGTTAAAATATGTTAATATTTCCATAGTCGGGTTTTTATCGTGTTTTAATACGTTTCTTCAAACTCCCATGGCGTTACATATTCGCCTGCTGAGGTCCATTATATTTCTAATATGACGCAATATTTTGTTTTTTTTTTAATTCGTCAAACTATTTATTTCATTTTGAGTTTTCATGCTGAAATCTTGCTTTTGAAAACTTATGACGTAATATTCAATTTGTTTTCAATTCGTCAAACTGTTTATTTAATTCAATTTTTCACGTGAAATTCTTGCAATAGAAGAGCAATTGTTGTGGTGAGAATTTTATTGCTTTTTTTCTTTAATTGTTGGCAATCGCTATAGCGAAAAATATTTATTTTTTCCTGCCATTGTTGTGTAAGAGCTGGTTTTATCAGAATCATGTTAAGACGGTATTCAAAATTTTGAACCCTTCCCATTTCCATTCCCTTGGGCCGATTTTGCCCATTTTCAATCCCCGCCGAGATATTAGCCATCTCAAAGATGTTGGCGAGTTTGAAGACGATCCGTACATCATTGCAACTTTTAGCGTGCGGACAAAATTTAGTACATACATACATATATATATATATATATATATATATATAAACTTTTTAGGTGGAGGTGGTTTTGGGTTCCTGGGGTCCTATAATGAAAAGTTATAAAGGAATTTTTCAAAAGTCGCACCATGGTAACGACTGCAATAGGTAGTATTTCTTACGAAATCTACCTAAAAAAAAAAAAATTAACATGCAAAATTTCATTTAAAAAAAAACTCTCAAAAGAATTTACTTTTAAAAGTTATTTTACATAATTTTCAGTAACACTTATTGCAACAAAAATTGCATGCACATGAATATGCATTTGTTGCCATTTGGTAACACCATGAATTGAGTTCCGCTTTTGTTATCATTTTGAGCATTATGTTTGTTTCACAACTGGTTCGCATGATATTTTTTTTTCACTTTTATCACCATATGTCACAGTAACTAGATAATCGACTCTTATTAAATACATAATCTTTAGAGTTTACTGTAAAACCCGGGCCTGACTATTGCAGCGTCATGCGGGACAACTGCTCCATGTCCCCATTTGACTCGATTGTTGAGGAAACACTGAGATAGTAAACCTACTATCTATAAGGCGTATTCAAATGAAAGTGATTCGAATTGTCGCGTCGCAAGCGAACAGTTTTCAATGTATTTTCGTGAAACAAACGCGATAGTGAAAGTGCGTGTAACACGCGTGCGCAAGCACAGCAGACTTGTGATAACTTCATTCCTAAGGACGTAGCATTCAGTTAAAACTGGCTGGTGTGGATGCAAGTGCATCCAAATCGGATCAGTGAGCTGTAATTAAGTTTTTATCACTGTAAGGGTGTAAGCCGGTGGATATTCAACGCAGAAGGCTGTGTATGGTGACAGGTGTATGTCAAAGCCCACGGTGACGAGGTGGGCGAGAATGTTTAGCGACGGTCGACCGGAAGCAACGGATTTATCGCGACCCGGGCAGTCGTTCAAAGTTGTGACAGAGAATCTTATTACGCACATTGACGCTGCGAAAATGACAAGGAAAATCGACGTCGAAACATTCATGACGTCGCAACTGAGTTCAAGGTTTTGATCGGTACTGTTCACAATGTTGTCACCAACATTCTCAACCGACATCTCTTTTCGCGGACGGAATTCGTAACGTTCCTAAGCAATAGGATGCCTGCCTAAACGCCTTCGGTGGTTTTTTTTAACAAACTTTGTAATCGTTTCACTCATTAAATATTGTTGTTTCTATCTATGTTTGTGCCATTTTTGTATGCATCTCATGGATACATACCTTAAATCACTTTCATTTAAACACTCCTCGTTCATCAAAACAAAAGCAACCAGGTAAACGTCAGCAGAAAAAAAAATCAGATTTGAAAGCTACGAACTCTTCAACCAGATATTTCTTTGATACAATTTACTGAATATGTTTCTCTGCCTGAAAGGGTTTTTATCGTTAAAAACACCTTTTGTACTTTTTCCTCTCTGAACTTTGATTATATCGCTAAACAAACAAGCCTGTTGAGTGGATGGCCATGTGAATTTTCCCGAAAACGTTTTGGTATTTTAATTTGCTTTTTAATGAATTTTTATGTATTTTAATGTATTTTTTAAAAACATTATATATATATATATATATGTGTATGTGTGTGTGTGTGTGTGTGTATATGTATATATATGTGTGTGTGTTGTTGTGACAGGAAATGGACTCTGTACCGCAAAGCTTACCAGATTTTTCAATCAGGCTCTTGATGAGATACCTCAAATACCGAAAAATAGATTTTTATGAGCTATGTAATTTTATTGTGAGAACGACAGCAGAAGTGGTGGAGATGCAGACTTAGTCAGACGGACTAAGAGAGGCTGCGAAATCTATCCAGCTAGACGAGCTGTGAATGAATAATATTTTATAGGAAGACGGCCTAATTTGATATGTTAATATTTAACTTAAATTTAATCATCCATTTTGTAGATATATTCATCCATGTGTAATCAAGAAATCATTAAAACTTCGTTATTAAGCTAAAAAGAAGACTCCTAGACGACCCATGCCATTTACATACACTTTAAACCTTTCATCTCCACTCCGAAACGATTGTTATCCCCACATATATGCACATAAAAGCAAATTTAGTATGCTTTATTTGTGCTTTATGCGCATTTTAATTATTTACTCAAGGTGAATTTAACACTAGAATTTTAACATTCATTTATTAAATATTTTTAATTCAAACAAAATAGGTTTATTTAAATCACAAGTGAAAATATATAAAGAAATATCGTGAGTTTCCGTCATGAATTGCTTTCATCTGATATTCAAAACCAGGAAAAAAAATGTGAATAAAGAAATACATTCATTCTTTAAGCTTTAGCTATAAATATATTGTAAAAATTTAATTTAAGCATTTATAAAAGAATCAAGGTGAATTCTATGTAACGCTTATATTGTCAGGAAAACAAAGTCGAGGATTTGGCAAACGTCCCAGATCAGCTCAATCGATTTAGAATGTTTCCCGAAATCTGTTTTTCCCTCAAGGACTTTTTGTGCCTCAGGATGCTGGTTTTGGGAAGAAATTTCAATAGAAATTAAAAGATGAAAAATGTTTCTCGCTTATATACCATAATAATGGGCACTAAAAATGTGTTTATACATTAGTCTCTTCAAAAGAAAAATCAAGCATTAGTTAAGGGGGAATGGGGGGAGTGGGAGGGTGAGATCACCTTCAACATCTCGATATTGCTTGATTTTAACACAATATTTAAAAAAAAAATTGAAGCTGTAAATTATTCTACTAATTAAACAATTATTTTTAGAGTAAATTGTACAAACATTTTTTACGTATTCCTTTAAATAATTTTAACGAAAAATAATTATAATTTAGTTTAATTAAAACATATTAATTAATGATTTTCAAAACGGTTATTTGACATACATGTGTTGCGCACACGACTATAAAATATATATTCGATATAGCCACTTAATATTACATATATATATATTCTTAAAATATTGTAGTTTAAATTAAACCTAAAATAATAATCGAGCAAAAATTATGTACCCAACATCTAATCACTACGAATCCACCATCAGAGAATCCACAGAAATTCTCTGTAAAAGCAATGAAGTATGTAAAGACACTTTATAACACAATACCCCAAATATATGGTTAACTTTCCTGAAAATAAATACTGAAAACTTAAACACCCAGTAATTTCCATCTACATTCTTTTAGTACAAAGCTCCTTTTACTACTTCCTATTTAAAACGAAATGATGTATTCAAATGAATGGTCCGGAAGTTAAATATTTTCATCTACGCAAGTTTAATCCGATACACTGCTACTACTACTATACGCATTTAAAATAAAAGTGACGTATTTGAACAAAGGGATGTAATAAAAAAAATGAAAAGGCAGTAAAATATTTTCTCTACATAAGTTCAATCCAAGGCATTGCTACTTCTACGTTCAGCTATCCTAATAAATATAGACTTTCTCATTTGAAACGAAGTGACGTATTTGAAGGAATGGATCAGCAGTTAATAAAAATATTCTTAGACGATGGCCGCGCAATTGTAGGCAGACAGTACTAATATAGATAAACAAAACATATATTTTTAATTTGTAACATTTATATTATCTTTGTCCCCTTTTATGTAAAACAGTGATCTTTTTAAAGTTCATATTCCGTATTTTCTAAAGATTCTACATTCAGAATTTCTGGTTTAATAAAAAGGCCAGAGGTGGAACCCGGATAGTGCTATGAATGCCTTGATTATTATTTTAATATGCTGCCACAATACGTGTTTAAGAAATTAATTAAGAAAAAAAAGTCTAAAAAAAAAAAGAAAAACTTGATTAATTATTTTGCGTTTTCTCACTATATGTAAGATTTTGTGGTATTTAAACTTGTATTGTTTCATAGTGCATGAGTTTTAACTGATGAGAAATCTTCAAATAAACAACTAATGTATTTTTCTTAAAATTATTCAAAGTTAAAAAAAGATATTTCTAAAAAATGTTTCGTACGTCACTCAAAAAACAGCATAGTCAAAACTAAATATCATAATATTTTTCCCCATTAAAGTAACGCAATAACTGAATCTTTTAACCTTATAATATAAAGTAATGAGTAATTTGTTTCGTTTAAAAATAATTTATTTTTCTAATCTCAAATTCTAAACATTACGGTACACGATAATGTAATAGGAGAAAACTTTGAATGAAATTTGTTGTCAGAATTTTAAAAAGCCCATTTGATGACAGATAAATTCTTCATCCACTTACAGATATGTCAAAAATGTCATTTATAAATGTCTTAAAACATGAAACTATTTCTGAAACTTTTATAGTCATGTGAAATTCAGACGTTAAATAGTAAATGAACAAAATGATTTTCTTAAGTCAATTTGAATTTGATTTATACAGTATAGTATGTCTTAAATTAAAGAAAGCTTTTTTTTTATATTGATGCTTTAGTGGTTTAAAACCCAGTAATTATCAATATGAATTAAGTTGTATCGAGGTATTTTAAGAACAAATATCGTACTGTGTGTGATTGTAGCATAGGTCAGATACAAATTACAAGGTATGCTATTAAAATATATTCAAGATGATACCTTTTTAAGGGCGATATGACCAGATATGATACTCTAATTATTATTTATAAGAACACGAATCCACTCTTAAATTTAAAATCGGATACATTTATTTCACAGCACATTAGTATGGCGACATGTCAGCTGCCTAATGTAAATATAATAAAACACAATATAAAAATTCCGGTACGAACTCATCAAAAAATGGATCACTTCCATTCTTGCAGAGAAAGGACAAGTACTTCAAAAATATTCAGACACGTGGCTTTTTGGCCGTATATTTTTTTATTTGCAGGTTAAAATTCGGTAAAAATATTTCTGCACGTCTAGTTGGATTGTATAAGTGAATAAAAATTCGTACTTACTGTGAAGTTACAAGAATAAAGATTATTGGGTTTATTTTATCTTTATGCATAATATCTTTATTGATTCCAATTTTTTTTTTCGTTAAAGCTAAATAGAAAAAAATAATTTTATTGGAATTGATGGTGGTTATGCATAAAAGTACGTATATAAAGTACGTGTGGAAATTTTTTACCGGTGAAAAAGACGTTATCTCAAAAATTGTGGTACTTTTTGAAACTCTCTTATATCATGTATACGTACTTAGATGAGGGATACGTGGGACGACAGTTGGGGAAAAATCGCATAATATTATTGCTAATCACAGCTATATACGAGTCGCAACGACAATGATGTTAATTGTGCGCCAAAACACAGCTAATATGAGTAAAGTGTGGGAAATAACTGTGAATCTGCGACAATGAAACATTTAAAGTACTAAAAAGTAGAAAAAATTTAAATAAAAAAAATATTTAAAAATTTAACAGTTTGAATATTATTAATAATTAACATAATTTAAGCTATATTTTTAAAAGACAAGTCTGTTTTTTAGTTATCTGTCCTGAGCTTTCTACTAAATCAAATTCAAAAATTATTTTTTTAATGAAAGCTGTTTATTTGTAGATGTGCCCATACCAGTTATTTAAATGCTTTTAATGAAATTTCTTCAAAATGGTGGCATCCAGGTTAAGCTTTTCTCTCTATAACATAAGATTATTTTGCTTTATCACATTCCACCAATCAGGAGCGTGAATCCCTCAGTGAATATGTCCTCATGTTAAAAAAAAATCTATGGTTTTCATTAACTTTTTAAATATTGAAATGGTTGCGTTTAATTATGCATTATATGCAAAACAGCAGTTTTTGATGAATAATTTTTGATGAACACATTTATAGATGAATAATAATAAGTAATCTATGTTAATCTATTTAACACTAAATACTCTATGATAAAAAAGTAATATGTAAAGCGAAATATTTCCGTTGAAGAAAACGACGTCATTCAGAAAAGATATGAATTTGCTTCATGAGTATCAAATATGCTGTTATAACTGTGTCCTTGATGACGTCATATTCATTGTCCCTTATTATTACTTGAAATGTTTGTGCCGGTAAAAATGACGTTATGCTTAGCTTCAAATGTATTTTTACACTGATAAAACTAAGGAGAAAAACTGATGTGCTTGTGCCAACATGAAGTAATTTTAAATGATTTTTTATTTGTTACTTAAAAAGATTAAAATTGGAGACTTAAATTAATTAATTACTTAATCTTGATTAATTGATTACTTCAACTAGATTGCTTACCTTAATTACATGTTGCCGATTGCTTTCAAGAAAATAACTTATAGGTAAGATTTTTTTTTTTTATAAATAATTCAGGAAAGTAAAGAATTTTAGGAAAATTAAAATTATTAAAAACAGTGTTACGGTAAAAATATAGGCTGGAAATAATAATTATTATTATTCTTATCATTTTCTTTTGGAGTTGAATGAAATATTGTAATGTTGATATTTTATAGGAATTATTTTTATAGGATTATTATAATGTGCATTTAACAGTTCCTTTTTACCAACAAAGTCCTATTTTGCCTCGTATTAATTTAATTACGTATGATTATACTTGAGAAAACAATTTAGAAATCCTGAATAGATAAATGAAATAATGTTAATTTTTTAGTCTTCTATTTCCATATCTTTTTAAAGAAACAGAGCAAAAATTATATATTTTAAAATAAATTTACTAGTTTGCGTTTTTAATCAAGCGTAAATAAAAACAAAGAATTTTCAGCAATCTTGGTCTACAACGAAATAAGTGTTTTTAAAGCAGATGTTTCAGAGCTACATGAATTGCAGTCATAAAATTATGTGATATTTTTAAAATAAACAATAAATGCTTATCAAAAAAGATTTATTATTATTTTTTTAATTTATATTTATTTCAACAAAAATAGACTACATTTTACCCAGGTATATTCCAGTAATTACAGTAAGAGTAATTTATTACAGCCGGAGTGATTTCTTTGTTTGATGCATTCAGAACTCTTTCTGTAACTAACTTATACATATTATACTAGTCAGTTGTGCTAAGCTGAATAAAGTTTGTGTTGGAATTTTCAACGGTCTCGTTATTGATTTCGATAAAGCCAAGGTTTGCATCAAATTAATTAAACGAATACTGTTAGAATTCGTAATTAAATTTCCATTTCCATTTAATCTGATTAATTGCGATTTTCCTTTAAGCGATTTAATCTAACAAAATTCAGTTTCTTTCAGTAGTATTGCTTCAGACACTTGTTTAGATAAAGGCCAATTTTATTAAACATTTCGGATGATAAAAATTTACTTATGTCAGTTAAACCTAAGGCATAACGATAAATAATAGAAAATTCTATTGCAGTTGATAGAAAAAAATATCCAAAATGTAAGTAATGTATATTTTATTGCATTCAATAATTTTATAAATAATTTTATTTATTTTCTGAAAAGTTAAACGTTATGGGAACACATGATGAGAACATTTAATTATCCGTGGTTTGAAATAGCAAAACTACAGTACCCACTGCTTTTTCCGGCATTTATTAATGTAATGCTAAACTTTAAAACTTGTAAACTTATAAAACTCTAAAACTTGTATTAAAACTTATAGCGAGAAGTTTGATATAAAAAAAAGAAAAGAAAACAGAAACAAGTAAAAAACTGTAGTTTGTATCTAACTTTAAAACTACTTCAGAAACAAAAGTGTGTTATTCTTCTAGTCACGTGATAAACTTACCTTCTTTTGTACAAAATATATTATACGCAAAAAATTGAGAATTTTAACCACGCAAATGTAGTCTTTAGCATTTCATTGTATGACGTCATGGATTTTTCTATTGACACTTGCTGGTAAATACAAGTGCAAAAATAAAAATCAGATAAATTATTTTTTTTCGCTGGAAACACTTCTCTATTTACTCATTAGTAGATCTTCATTTTCAGTTGCACAATTGTTCTCTTGAATTGCTCTATTTACAGATTTTTGTATATATTGACTTTATGACAGAGATAATATAATTTGCTCCGGTTGGTATCTAAAGTAACATTTTAGGGAATAACACAGAAAAAAATTATTGTATATTATCTTTTTTATTTTTTTATTGACCTATGCTTTACCGCATTTATTTCACTGTATCTCATAAAATGCGATATAAGGAGGATTATTGTGTTACTTAATCCATGTGCACAACTTCAAATACAGTTTGATTCCTGTCAGATTCAGAATTCTGAAAACAGTGAAATAGCGACTACTTTTGAAAAATGGTTTTTATTCTTTAGTTTTTAAAACAAGTATTTGTTGTTGTAGTTAAATAACTTTTCGATAAAGTAGTAGTAGTTATAGTTCGCTACAAAAAAGTACTATTTTTTCCGACTACTGTGTATATTGCTATTGTTAATTATCAGAGAAATCTCATGAAAAGCATAATATAGTTAAAATGCAGAAATACCAAAAAAAAAAGCTTTATAAGCAATATATTTCATTAAAAAATATGTAGTACTAAATTAATTCATACATTACAGGTGTACAAATTATACAGCTAAATAAATTTTTAATCTAAATTGAATTTTACCGTGTAACAGTGCTTAATGATAATCTTTATTTTTCTATAATATAGATAAGCAGTTCTGACAATAAATGCAACGCAGGCATTTATGCTTTTATAATTCTGTATAAAAAATCAATTAATCTGTATAATGGCAGTATTTTGAGCAGTACTATAAAAAAATTTTGTAAAGAGGTAAAAAAAAAAAAAAAATAGTATAGGGGTGTCAAATTCTGTGCAAAAGAGAAAACTTCTCTAATGTGATCTATTGTCATAATGTCAGCATCATCACGCCGTATTCAAAAGATTTTTTTTTCTATTTGAAAAAACATAAAACTCAGAATGACCTCAGAGTGGAATGACACATTCACCTTGCGTTAAAATAAATAAAATTAAAAATCTGTTTGCTAAAAATTGCATAAATATTTTATTAAAATATTCCATTACAAAGTGAACTGATCTTTAAAAACATAAAAACCATTGGTGATAAAAATGAAACAGAAAAGATGATTCCCGAGATCTTTCGATCACAAACGCGATTATTTTCTAGAGATAGCTTCACTCAGTTTTGCAATCGACAGATATCGGGAATCATCTTTTATGTTTCATATGATTTTTAACATCGATGGTTTTTAAAGATCAGTTCATTCTGTAACGGAATATTTTAATAAAATATGCAACTTTTTCGTAAACAGATTTTTTATTTTTTATTTATTTATTTATTTATTTATTTTTTTAAAGGGAGTTAACCATTCTTATTCGAAACGATTATCAGAGAGTTAGAAATATAGATCATTAGCAACATTATAAAAATGCAGTCATGCATGTGTTTGTCGTTTATTTAATACATTCGTTTTAGATATTTAAGCCTATTTTAAATTCATTTTATGGCTTAATTTATTGATATTGTTATGATTCTGTGAGGATTTCACGTCCGAATTCAAGAAATTTGGCAGCCTTGGACTTAAGAAATAAATTTTATACCGCAACCAAAATTTTTTTCTATGTTAAGTATTTTATGGTAAAAGAATACAGATTCATGTACTGGGCACGACGTCAAAATCTAAACGGAAGTTCACAATTCTCAATAGGATAGAGTGAAAAAAAAAAAAAACCGAAAACCGTAAAATCAAAATGCAATACCACGCAAAAGTTGTATACGGAGCTCAGTAATAAAACTGCGACATTTTTCGAAATCAAGTTTTACCTACCGGTGCCCCCGGGCCCCCCAATTTTCGCCAAATTCGTCAAAAACGCCTTGTAGAAGTTATGAATGAAAATAAATATAAATCTGGAAAATAAAAATGTCATACCGCGAAAAAGTTATGCATGATACGTAGTAAAGTATCTGCACAGTTTTCTCGAAATCAAAATTCATCTTCCGGTGCCCCATTTTTGCGAAATTCGTCATCAGTGCGACTTATAAATAGGAATAACCATAAATTCGGAAAATAAAAATGTGATACCGCGGAAAAGTTGCGTATGGTAGTACTAATATGCCTGCACAATTTTTTGAGACCACATAATATATTCCAGGGACCCGGTTTTCGAAATTTTGAAATAATTGCCGTAAATTCCTTTTCATCTGCTGTGCATGTATAATAGAATGCATTGCACAAGAAGCAAGAGTGCAGTAAAAATATTTTATCTGTGAAAAGTACACAAACAATTAAAGTTCAAGAATGAAAAACAAACATTTTAATCTGTTAAAAGTGTTCAAAAATTTTAAAGTTCAATTAAATCAGTTCGTGCAAGACGCATGCAACATGGGATCATATAGTTATAGTGGGCTGATTGGAAATATGTTGGACAAGTTCCAATCGTTCTTCTCTTCGTCAATCTCTTCCCATCGTTTTTTTACAGACTATCGGCATTAATTATAACTTCGAAACAGTTAATAACGATTTTAATGCCGATCAAAACTACCCGAAGGAAATGATCCTGCCTATTAAGAAAGGAAGTTGTTCGGAAGACCTTGCAAAACAAAAATCTAGATATTCGAAATGTTTCGGCTTGGTGTTTATTCTTGTTGCTGTTAGAGTTTTGTAACATTAAATTCTAACTTGGTCTCAAAATAGGGCATAAAGGATTTCATGAATCCATCCATGTTGCTTGCACCACAAACTGTCGCGGCAGCTCCAGTGACCACACTGTCACATCTTTCTACACTTTGAGTGGGACATGGAAACGCAGCAAACGAAATTAAATCTTCACGATCACGTTTGTAAATGTTCATCTTTAAATCATCGTATAAAAGATAAGTCAAAATAGGTGGTTCTTTAGCTTCTACCTTATGCCTCTGAATCATATCAATATAATCTGCTGCGCCAAAATTGATCGCAGGAACTTGGAACTGCCTGACTTCTCCACTAGTGTTCACGCTTTAAGGATTCTAAAAAATCCTAGCTCGCAAATGTGTTACCGATCATCAGTTACCATGCCAATCAGCAGGTTTTCCGGATGGACAAAAATGGCATTGCGCTGCGTCACTGGGTCAATTACAACTGTAACTGTCTGGGGCATATGCCTAGAAAAATAAATAATTTTCCAAAGATGGCTTACACTTAATTGCAAACCATGCACGTGCATACACCTCTACCACAAGCTGTGTCATTATCTTCAGATTTAACGTTGTAACCGGAATTCCCACATAGAGTCTCAAAATTCAGCTAGCGGTGGAACCCATCTGCTATGTGAAAGTCTACCAGGAAATCTGTATGCACTGTCTTCCGAACAATTTCCTTTCTTAATAGACAAGATTATTTCCTTCGGGTAGTTTTGATCGGTATTGAAATCGTCATTAACTGTTTCGAAGTTATAATTAATTCCGATAGTCTGTAAAAGAACGATGGGAAGAGATTCACACTTGTCCAACATTTTTCCAATCAGCCCACTATAACTATATGATAGGACTATATGATACTGATTTAATAAAACTTTAAAATTTTTGAACACTTTTAACAGATTTAAATGTTTGTCTTCATTCTTGAACATTAATTGTTTGTGTACTTTTCACAGATAAAATGTTTGCATTGCACTCTTGCTTCTTGTGTGATGCATTCTATTGTACATGCACAATAGAATGAATAGTATTTATGTACATGCATGTACAGCAAATAAAAGGGAATTTGCAGATTTTTTTATCGAAATTTCGAATGTCTGGGGCCCTGGAAGACATTACGTGATTTCGAAAAAAATGTCCAGGCATACTACTACGTACCATACGCAACTTTTCCCCGGCATAATATCTTTATTTTCCAACTTTATGTTTATTTCGATTTGTAAGTTGTACATTTTTGACGAATTTAGCAAAATTTGGCGTGACCAGGGTCACCGGAAGATAACCCTTGATTAAAAAAAAAAAACTGTGCAGGCATATTACTACGTACCATTCACAATTTTTCGGCGGTATGACATTTTTATTTTCCAAATTCATCTTTATTTCGATGTATAACTTGTACAAGGCATTTTTGACGAGTCTGGGGAAAATTGGGGAAGGGGGGGGGGGCTAGGGCACCGGAAGATAAAATTTGATTTCGAAAAAACTGTGCAGTTTTATTACTGAGGACCATACCCAACTTTTCCGCGGTATTACATTTTGATTTTCCGTTTTTCGATTATTTTCACATTCGATTATTTTCTCACGCAGGATTTAGAGTTTGTTCTTTTTGTTGGAGACTCGGGGAATTAATAGCACTATAAGTCCAGCGTCCTGTTGAGACCAGTATGCATATCAAGAGACAGGAGGTCTCTTACCGGCGTGATAATTGCCAGTATAGATCACTGTCTTCAAAATTCTCCCAACTGACACTTGCACCACTCACCCGCTATAAGCCTTTCCCGGGTTTCGCCCGATCCTCTCTGCAGTCAACCGAACTGCACTTCACTTCCGACTCTCTCTGTCCTGTCTGCATCCTTTGCTCCTTCTCTTCAACACTCTCTGAAGTACAGGGGAAGGGGGATTAGGCGCCCTGTTTATACTAGCTCCCAATGGCAAAAGAGTTCGCTAGGAAGCCTTTCTTTTCTCTAGATACCTCGTGATGCCAACTCACGTCTGGGGTAAGCTGAGGCTTTTCTCCCATGGGGTCGAATGGAGCAAAAACCGTTAACAAGGGAGGTAGCGAGACGAATCCTTATGCCAACTGGTATAGAAAATGTAGACTCGCTGACACCGGCTCTTTGTCCATGATGGAAGCATAGTCATCCCACCGTGGGAAACTGGTGTCAGATGTAAAGTATAATAAAGAACTGAAAACTAAAAATAATTATTGTTAATTTGTTTAAGACTTTACCATTCGAAGAAAATATTTCTGTGTGTAGGACCTGTTGAAAATACAACAGTTTTTAATTAAAATGATATAGATCTAATTAAAAAATCTCTGAACATTTATATTTAAAAAGCATATTGAAATTATTTATAGTTATTTCCCCCCTGTATATAAAAAAAATCTAAAAATTCAGATGCCATTTCTAAAGAGTCAATTATACATGTGTTTGTGAAGAAACTTTATCATTTATCTATTAATGTTTGATGGTGATCGTCTTATCATTTTTACATAGCTTAATCATTTGCTACAATCTTAGAGAGTAAAATCTGAGAGAGAAGAACATTTTTATGCCGGTAAAGTAAATCATCTTATAAAACATTATTTTTGAATTTTAGCAGTTCATACCAAGAATTGTATTGTTTACTTTTTAAAAATATTTATTTTTTGATGAGAGCAAATCTATTAGAAAAGGGGCTGTATATAATTTTTTTAAATAAATATTAATTAACAAAATCTATGTTATTCATATAAACAAATCAAGAAAATTGTATGCTGAGGTCTAAAAGAACTTCTTAAAACAACATGCAATTTAGAAATGAGCGAGGCCTTTCGAAAAATTTAGTATCGCTTCATCAGTCCCAAAAAATAAGTGCTTCTACTTTTAAAGCAGCATCAAGAATAAGAGAGAAAATGTAAGGAAGGAGACAGGTTGAAGGAATAACCAATAGGACAGTAGAAAGAATCAGGCAATCACACAAGAGCATGACCGAAACAGAATAAAACAAAATAGAAGAAGAACAATGACACAAATTGAATAAAAACAGAATCAAAGAATACGAACATGTAAAATATATAGGTGAATGATTAAATAAATAAAAACAAATAATAAAATAAATAAATAAAATATTAAAATAATAATAATAATAATAATAATAGTGATGATGATGATAATCATAATAATATAATAATAATAATAATGATAATAATAATTATAGTGATGATCATAATAATAATAATAATAAAAGTAACTAAATATGTAAAAGTAAAAACTATAGAAAAATTAGGAATAAAAATACACAAAAATTTATTAATACCAAGACTAATATTAATTTATTTAAAAATTATAATTATTATATGTAGGTGTGAACATGTTTTTCCAAACTGCAGAGAGCATGGTAGAATCTGATTTTTTATTAACTAGAAATACACGTTAAGAGGCTACTTCAGTCAGGCGAAAAGACCCGTTCGCTAATTTTAATCCTATGGAAGAAATTTATAAAGATATCTCGGTTGCATTTCAATATTTTTAAGCGATTTCTTTTGCATTGGATAGCTGAGATCGATCTGTACAAAGGTCGGATACAGATAGTACAAGATAGGAGTATATAGACACAAATAAGGATATTTTTTATGGGGACACTTTCAGTTTCGGAACCGGTTTCGAAAGTGAAAACATCCTCATAAAAAAAAAAATCTGTCATGAAAATCCAAAAAGTAAAAAACGGCCTGCATACAGATCGATCTCAGCTATCCAATGCAAAATAAATCGTTTAAAAATATTGAAATGCAACCGAGATATCTTTATAAATTTCTTCCATAGGATTAGCATTAGCGAAAGGATCTTTTCGCCTGACTGAAGTAGCCTCTTAAGATAAATAGCTAAATTTTCAAGAAAGTAAAATTCAGAGGTGCTATTGGCATTAAAGACGATTTTTGCATTCATCATTAATTGTAATTGAAACTGTATGCTAATTAACTTCTATAAAAACATTTCTTACAGTGAAATAGTTGAATACAGCGATGATCCAATTTTAATAAATGTGCTTATCATTTAAAAAATACTAATAGATTATTTATTAAATAAACAAATTTCAATTTAGTTTTGTGTATTGTATGTGTTCTATGAATGGTACGACAGCCTGGAACGTATATTTACCTTTTGTAGTTTAGAATTTTTGAGAAGTTTATTGTTGGAGTTCTATAAAATATCAATTGATTGTTGAAAGTTTAATGGGGATCTGTCTATAGTTCTGTTTGCAAAGTAAGCAGGCATATCATGTTTCCTCATTATTAAAATTTTTAACTAAATTTATTGCAAATTTAATAAAAATGCCTTCAGCTTACTTGAAAAGAACAAGCGACTGAAGTAAAAATTTTATTTCACACAAAAAAATTTTGAATCAAAAAATTGGAGTGATTTTACTAACAATTTGAATAGAAATTTTATTGTGTAAGAGTAGTGAAAAATACAAATCTATTTAAAGCTATTAGAAGTTTCATAAATACATCATTTGTTATGCATAAAATTCAAATCAGGTGCAGTAACAATATAATTATATAAACATATTAAGACGCTTTTGAAAAAAGAAAATACTAAAACCTAATCTACGAAAAAATGCAATATTCAGGAGAATCAAATTGAATTAAAAATTAAGATCATATATTTTCCAAGTTAATTAAATTTTTCTGATTGATTTAAAAAAAAAAAATAATGTTCAAACGAAAAATTGTGTTGTTTTTAAAGAAAACCTCATTAAAATTAGAAACCCATACCCTATGAAAATAAGAAAACTGGAATTTTGGAGAACAGTTACTGAAATGAAGTGGCTATTACAGGAAACACATTAAATTTCAATTAAATCTACACAATGTTATTATCTGAATTGATAATAACAATGCGTAGAAAATGTTTTTAATCTGTGGCGCTTTTTAAATCAAAAATTATTTTTTATTGAGATATTATACAAAATGAAAATCTCTTTAATTAAAATAAAAAAAAGATACATGAGTTTAACAGACATTAATAGTAATAAAATGCTGTCTTTAAAAACACTGATATATTTTATATAAATATATTTAAATTTTATGAACAGTTAAATCTTATTTTTTTTTTGTTAGTTCAAATGGAAATTTATGCTTCTTAAATTATATTTCGAAAAATACTAATTTTTTGCGTGAAATAAAAATAACGTTATATGTTTTCACAGAGTACAACGTTTATATAATTTTTTTTTTTTGTGCAGCACAAAATCAACCGCGGATTATATAGCTATATGAAGGGGGTTTTTTAAAGAAAAATTCTTTTCAAGGTTTTATTTGCTTTACTGGAAGTCGATGAATTTTAAATTACGTCATCTTTTACACAAGCATCCGTCTCTGCATAGATGCCAACATTTCTTAATTATTCCGGCATCTTTCTCAAGACAGTCATTTTAAAACAAAAAATCGTGTACAAAGAAATGTATTTTCTTTCCATGAGGGTACATTTTAGACCTAATTAAAAAAAATTAATTAATTAAAATTTCCGGTTGAAAAAACCTTTGTCTTAGATCAGACTCCGGAATACTCAACATATGTTGGCATCTACAGGCTGCAGAACAAGTGAATTAGCAAAATATTAATATTTTTGGTATTGCTCTTTTGTTACAGCTGATTATCTGCGAGACAGATAGGGAAGGCCTTCCGTGAGGATATTTCTAAGGGATCCTAATACGTATTTACGAAAGATTTAAGAAAATGGAGGAAAATATCTAAGTCTTATGCCAAAGAGTATGACATGGAATTGAATCCAGCAACTCGACACGTTTGAAAGCAGAACCTCTTAGCTGCTGATGAGGCCTTATCATTACAAAAATTTTAACTGCACATTATGATTTTACTATCGTCTGAGAGTAGGGAAAATAGTCGAAAATGAACACAAAGTACTTGTAAAATACTGCTTGTATTCGTGGCATATATAAACAAAAATCAAATAAAACACTTATTGAAAATGTCTAATTGAAATAAATTCAAATTATTTCATATAAAATATCGTATCAAATACAAATTAATATTCGACTACAATACGTTCAAACATATCTCATGTGTAAAAATAATAAATGGTATGCTAACCTACCACTAGTGAATTAAATGTTAAAAAAGTACGTTATTTAAAAATATTCGCTAGATATTCCGCCTCTCCAATGTGATATTCAGTTAATTTTTCATCTCAAGTTTGTTTCCAAAATATATGCATGATTTGTGTGAACATCATTTAAATAATGATTCAAGCTATTAGAAAATCGAATGACTACTTTAAAGAGAAAACATTCTTTTTCCATGTTGAATTATTTTTAAACAAATTCAAACAAAGAAAATAAAATGTTCACAATGATTGCTCCTCGACAGCTGCTGTGACTTCAGTGACGTTTAAAAGAGACCAAATTTTACCAATAAAAACAGATACCATGTTAATATGAATCATACAGTTATATGAAAATAATTTTATTTTAACATTTTAAAGTTTAAATCTTGTCTTTAGCTAGAACGATGATAAACATGTTCACCTTTCAAGGCAATACTTTATTCTAATTTCCGTAAAATTTTACTCTGATTTGAAACAGTTGTTTTAAAGATTCATAGTTCACATAGGCTGCCAGAGAAATTTGGATTGTTGTCTTTATGAAAAATGAGTAGTGTAACTGATAATGATACAAAAGAATATTATGCATTATTAAAAAGTGTATTAGTATTTAATTAAAAAAAAACTATTGTTAAGTAATCAACTCCAACTGGCATAAGAGCAGTCAGATGATCACATTTGATTGTAAGACGTAATCAAGAAAGCTTATTATCTATATTCCATGAAATATATCTTTGTAGCACACGAATTAATGTTTGTGGGAGAAAAAATATTTCAAATTCAACTAAGAGTTTTTTTACTATTGTTATTTTCAAAGCTTAATTTTGCAAGAACGCTATATTTAAAATATACATTTTTTATCCTAAAAAGATTAGAATAGAATATTTTTATTAAATATATCTACATAATACCAGGAATGATTGTTTCATATCCTTTTAATAAGATAAAAGCAGCTGACGTCACGATCGGATAAATGACGGCTTGCAAGCTGTCCGTTACGGTGGATCGAAAAAAAAATAAATATTTTATTTTCTAAACGTTTTAGTGCGGAAAAGTTACCTATTGTAATAAGAAGAAGTAGTAGGGTGTGATGGCACTGTAACGACCACAGGATGGAATAACAGTGCAATCCACCGACTAGAAAATCAAGTAGGGCGCCCGCTACAGTGGAACATATGTGTCCTACATTTTAATGAGCTTTCTTTTCGCCACATTTTCCAAAATATTGACGGTCAAACTATAGGTCCTAAATCTTTTAGTGCGCCAATAGACCAGCAGCTGACCTGCAGCAAAAAAATCCCTGTGGTCGATTATAAAGCCATATATTGTTCGATTCCTGTTGTAGACAGGAATTTGTTGAGCAAAGAACAACAGTATTTGATGCACATTCCAAATGCACCTTGGGACATTGTCCAGAAGACTTAGCATGTCGGACCCTAGTCCTTTGTGCAGTTCCAGATGGCTAACTGCAGTAACCGAGTAATGAGGTTGTATATAAGTTAATCAGAACCATCCGAAAACTTAAAAGAAATAGTTGGCTTCAGTTAAAAATCATACATTACTGTATGGTTTTCCACAACGGAAGCAAATATTTTACTGACGGATGAATACATGTATTTCAAACAATCCAAATATCACGCTATTTATCCAACGAATTACTACAAGTTGTAGACCCAGTATAAGAACGAAATGAACTCTTTGTGCACCCAGAAAAATGTTCTGTTGATAATGACTGTCGATGAAACAGACCATATTCGGGAGCTCTGTTATAGAAGGATCTTAAAAGCAAGACAAAACGTCCCAAAGAAGAAGACTCTTAGAAACGTCGGGCGAAGGAAGGTAAAATTTCAAGCCTCCCATTACAATGAAATTATTGTAATTCTTGTCGGTGTATCCTTCCTCAATGTTGCGGGACCTAAGTGAAGATGATGTTAAATTGCTCAGGGTCAATCCATTTCAAGTGGTCGAGAAAATCAGATATTCGTTGCTTGACCATTTTTTAAAAATCTGAAATTTTTTGTACAACAGGCCCAACATGATGGAAGTTCAAAATGACTATCATTTTAATTTTATTAATTTTTGTTTGTGCATGGCGGCTATCTTTGTTTCATCGTCTGCAGCAATTTTCTCACAAGAAGGGTTTACGGAATCGTAAATAATTCTTCGTTTATTTATCCAATTCAAGTGCGGATTAAAGCAATTTGTACAGAATACATTGGGCTAAAAATTTGGTAATAGAGTAGTTCCCGAAAATAAATCCTTACTTGTGAAATTTAAGCATAAAGGTTCAGTTTTTTTCCAAAATTTTTCCGTTTACAAAAGGAAATTTTTATAGCATGGAAAACTGTCAACATGACATACTTTTTTTTACAAATAGGTCGAAAGTACTTGTACTCACACGCCAAGTTCCAGATCTGGGACTAGCTTTCTCTTTGCTAAAAAAAACCCCAAATTCTTCAAAAATGTCAAAAATCGCACTTTTGAGGCTTTAATATCTCTGGTGGGGCACGAGATAAAACATTGAAGTTCTGGTTTCTGACTCTATTGTATGGTAGTGTTATGCACAAGAAATTTCAGGATGGAGATTTGACTACAAGCTGATATATGGCAAGGGAAGCATGTCAAAACAATACTGTCAAACTATTGCTTTGTTGTAGTCACAGCTAAGTATTTATCTCAGAATGTCACATAAATTTATGTTTTGGATTATCTTGAAATAATAGTAAAAGAAAATAAAGCTCTTTACAAAGCTTAGCAATTTATTAAAAAAATAATTGTGTCTAAGGCCATAAATTTTGTATGGTTTCAGTATTTTTTGTAAGTAATTTTAGTAACTAAAAGAAACCTCAGCACTTTTACATAAATTTTAAAAATTTTGATCTTTCTCAAAATTTAATTTATAGGAACCAAGTCTTGTCATCTCTTTATAACTTAATTGAAGATCTTGCCCCTGCTGGCTACTAGAAATAAACTTTGAACTATGTGCAAGTCTCACTTGATTAAAAATTCCTAGCTTACTTCTTATGCAAAAACGTCATTTTTCTGCAGTATAAATTTTCTGAAAATTACTTAAGGCTTATGCATGGTAGCATCGTATAATGTTTCATTTATAGTAACATACTTATGGTAGGAACACGTTTCAGGGACTGCAAGCAGCGTTAAAATTGTGGTTTTGAAACCAACAAGCAGGAATGTGTATTGACACGCTTGATAATTATTTTTCAAATTAATTTCTAAGCTTTGCAAAAGGCTTTATTTTCTGTCACTATTATTTAAAGGTAATAAAAAAAATAAATTTAAATGACACTCTGAGATAAATATTTACCTGTGACTACAACAAAACGGCAGTATTGTTTTGACATATTGGCCTTGCCACATCTCAGCTTGTAGTCAAATCTCCATCCTGAATTTTCTTTTGCATAACACTACCATACAATACTCTCAGAAACCAGAACTTCAGATTTTTATCTCTTGCCCCACTAGAGATATCAAAGTCGTAAATGTGCGATTTTTGACATTTTTGAAAAGTTTTGGATTTTTTTTTTAGCGAAGAGAAAGCAAGTCCCAGATCTGGAACTGAGCGTCTGAGTACAAATACTGTCGGCCTATTTGTAAAAAAAAAAAAAAAAAAAAAAATATGTCATGTTGACAGTTTTCCTTGTTAGAAAAATTTCATCTTGTAAACGAACAAATTTTGAAGAAGAAAAAACTGAAACTTTATGTTTAAATTTCACCAATAAGCAGTTAGTTTCGGAAACTACTCTATTACCAGATTTTTAGCCTAATGTATTCTGCACAAATTGCTTTAATCCGCACTTGAATTGGAGAAATAAATGAAGAATTATTTACAATTCCGTAAAACCTTCTTTTGAGAAAATTGCTGCAGAAGATGAAACAAAGATGTCCGCCATGCACAAAAAAATTAATAAAATTAAAATAATAGTCATTTTGAACTTCCGTCATGTTAGGGTTGTTGTACAAAAAATTTCAGATTTTTTTTAAAAATGGTCTGGCAACCAGAGCTGGACTGCTTGAAATAGATTGACCCATCATCAATTCTGACACTATGCTCATCAGAGAAATACTACAAAAGTTTCGCTGTCACACCGACGCAATTGTGTGTGTCCAACTTGTGACTAAGGCCTCGAATAAAGTATATAGACTTGAAGCAAGAAATGGGTATAGCCGAGTAACACTGTTATCTATATCAGTTATGCCTCATTTCTCCAAAAAATCTTTAAATGTGCAGTAGATATAAAAAAGTCCTTCCGGCCAGTGCCGGGAGGAAGAGGTAGCTTTCACATTCAGAGGTAGCTTTCCTTATTTTAAAAAAGCCAACTTATATCATTCAAACACATGAAGCTCAATTTAGTGGAAACCGAATATAGGAGATTCAATACTAATTTTTATCAATATAATGAATGAGAATTTCGCGAAATTAGTCAGCTTTATCCAAACTGCTTTTATTTAAAGTAACTTATATTTGGCTGCCAAATTCGGCGATTTCTTAAAGTGCCTCCCATTTTAAGACAACATGGTGGATGAGGCTAACCAGTGAACTTGGTCGAGACCTTAGTAATTGCTGTGCACATACTCACTCACATCGGAATCGATTGATACATACGAGTGCTGTCGCATGCAAAAAATCAGATTTTTCAAAATGTCACATACAATAGAAATTGAAACTGCTATATCTGAGCCATTTTTTAAGGTAAAGACAAACAAAAAATTCTCCTGAATCCTTATATCAAGATCAAATATTTAAGAAAGAAACCTTTTTCAATTTCTAATTTTTTTGAACCTCACTTTAAATACATATATTTTTTTTTATTTAATGGCCGCCATTTTGAAACAAGATGGCTGATGAATCTGGCCAGCGAACTTGGTCGAGATATTGATGTATACTATTCACATGCCTTTTTACATCGAAATAGGCGAATACGTGTGTTATCGCGTGACAAATACAAGATCGTTTCAAAATGTTAGCCATGCTAGAAATTCAAAGTGCTATAATTCAACCATTTTTTAAGATATAAACAAAAGAACAAATTTTCAGAAACAAAAACTGCTCCGGAATCTTTGTATCAAGGCCAAACACATAAAAAAAATCTTTTTCATTTTCCAATTTTTTAATACCTCATTTTAAATTTAATTTTTTTTTTAAATGGCAACCGTTTTAAAACAAGATGGCGAATGAAGCTGGCCAACGAACTCGGTCGAGACATTGGTATGTACTATGTACAGACCAAGTTACATCCAAATCGGTTCATAAATACGCCTGTTATCGCGTGACAAAAATCAGGTCGTTTTAAAATGTCAGCCACAATAGAAATTCAAAATGCTATAACTCAGCCATTTCTTAAGATATACACGAAATAAAAACTGCTTCCGAATCTTTTTATCAAGGTTAAACACATAAGAAGAAAATATTTTTTCAATTTTCAATTTTTTGGTACCGCATTTCAAATTAAAATTTTTTTTTTAATTTAAATGGCCGCCATTTTTAAACAAGATGGCGGATGATGCTGGCCAACGAACCCGGTCGAGATATTGGCATGTACTATGTATAAACGAAGTTACATCCAAATCGGTTCATAAATACGCCTTTTATCGCGTGACAAATTTCAGGACGTTTCAAAATATCAGCCACGCTAGAAATTCAAAATGCTGCAACTCAGCCATTTTTTAAGATATAGACAAAACAAAAACTGCTCCGAAATTTTTGTATAAAGGTCAAATACATAAGAAGAAATATTTCTCCATTTTCAATTTTTTGGTACCACATTTCAAATTTTAAATTTTTTAAAAAATTTTAAATGTCCGCCATTTTGAAACAAAATGGCGGATGAAGCTGGCCAACGAACTCTGTCGAGAAATTTGTATGTACTATGTACACACCGAATTACATCGAAATCGGTTCATAAATACGCCTTTTATCGCGTGACAAAATTCAGGACGTTTCAAAATGTCAGCCACGCTAGAAATTCAAAATGCTATAACTCAGCCATTTTTTGAGATACAGACGAAACAAAAACTGCTCCGGAATCTTTGTATAAAGGACAAATAGATAAGAAAAAAATATTTTTCCATTTTTAATTTTTTGGTACCACATATCAAATTTTAATTTTTTTTTAAATTTTTAAATGGCCGCCATTTTGAAACAAAACGGCGGATGAAGCTGGCCAACGAACTCGGTCGAGACATTGGTATGTACTATGTACACACCGAATTACATCGAAATCGGTTCATAATTACGAGAGTTACAGTGCGACATATGTCAGATATATATATATATATATATCAATTTTGAACGGAGGGTGGTTTCTGGGTCTGTGGGTCATGATTGATGAAAATATACCAAAATTTTTTGAAATCGCTTTCCTCCGAACGGCTTCAATAGGTAGCTTTTTGTAATGAAAGCTACCTAAAACAAAATCTAAGAAACAGAGCAAGCCAGGTAATCCTACTGTATGGAAAATATTTGCAAATAGTTGCAAATAGGAGTACTCTCGTATAATCTAAATACCACACCCAACAGTTGGATGGTTGGTTGGGTAGGGTGTGGGTGGATATCAACGTGCAACCACCTCCACTTGGTGTATTCTGGGTCGTTTTGTTCAAGCAAAACGAAAAAAAGAGTTGCACCGTCAAAATTGCGAAGAATTGGTTGATTTTTATTTTTTTCTAAGATGTTGCGCAAACTGAAATTTAGATTATTGATCTGATTGTAATTTATTTATGTTATTTAAACCATAAAAAAAGCATAAAAAACTAAAGCGTGTTTATTTTTAAAGTTTTAACTAACTTAAAAGATTTACATAAAAGGAGCGCTCCTTTCCTCGCGATTTCTGCAATTTTTCATTAGCATTATGTGCAATGTGGGAACGGAAGATGTTAACCATTTTTTAAAAAAAATTAAGCCGTTTTTTCTTGTTATTACAATACGCAACTTCTCCGCACTAAAACGTTTCGAAAAAAATTTTTTTTCGACCCACCCTACTGTCTTTTTATTTTCTATTGTACCGAAGAATTAAGGCAATCTTATTGGTCTACGATAAGTACAATTACAATTTGATTGCTCTGTGATTAACACGCCTGCGAAACGTTTGGTACAAGCCATAAGGATATATTTCTGGTAATAATAGCTAAGGTTGGTTGACGGAAATGTTTGTTTGTAAACATACGGTTTCCTTATACTGCCATTTCATCTGAACAATTCACGAATTTTAAAGCGTTTTTAAAATTTCTTAACGCACGTTGTTCTTCTGTCAACAATTCATCTATCTAAGAAAGAGTCAGTTTGCATTTTAATCTAGGTGTCAGGCTATAATATTTGTTAATTCCATTACAATTAACTTCGTTCAATCTTCACATTTATGTAATGAATATTTATTTTGACGTGACTTTCTAATAAGTGTGTGATGGTAGTACAATGAAACACTCTTCATATTGTGTAACTGAAAGTTTGGATATAAAATTATTCTTTTCAAAGAGAATAAATTTATTCCATTTTCGTATGTCCTACATGAACACAAAAGTGCAAACCAGTTTTATTGACAATCCACACTGTTTGCATTTACATGGACTATAATATACTACAGAATTGAAATGAAAATGTTTGTAGCTGTCGCACAAGGAATTATATCTTTAGACTTAAAAATTTGCATGGTGTGTGATCAATATCTACGTAGGTAATAATGCATTTCACAGCTGTTTACTTTGCTTACTAGCATTTGGCCCAGTAAATTTGACGATAAATGTCAAAGCACGTAGGTGCAAGACACACAAAGAGGAAATCCTAGAACAATATCTATTTTAAAAAATATATTAGATTTCCCATTACCAAAGTTTATTCTTCGAAAACAAAATACCCAAAATGTGAAAAGAAAGTGCCAAATAAGACATTGAGATTCTCATATGAGCTGGATAATAAAAATGAAAATGAAAATTATAAATTATAATATTACAAGTAAAAATTGCGTCTGAAAGGTAGTTGTGTTTAAAAGATAGATTTCCATGTGTTCATGAACTTTTATAACAAACAAAAGCATAATTGCAAATCGAAACTTTTTTCATTAAGACGAAAGTGTTAACGGACGAAATGTTACATATAGAATGGTCAAGAAAGATTTCCCATTCCCCCTATCCACAATTCCACAAATTATTTATTTTCGATTTCTAAATAGAATTGCTTTTTGTTATATTTGTTGTTGGATTGCCTTTATTAATGCTTTAACTAGATATCATGAATGAGCTAGAGGAACTTGGTGCAATATTAAATTGCGAAACAGCACCGAAAACTGGCGATATGAAGCAATTAAAATAATAAAACTTTGTAAAAAATCACCATAAAATTAAAACAAAACACAGGACGCGTTTCGAGCTAAAAACATAACAGCTCGTCATCAGCTAAGCATACACGTGTCCGAAAACGAACAAGTTCAAAAATGAACTGAAGAAAAAGAATGTTGCGAAGAATGCGACAGATGGCGCTACCTGATAGAGGGATGTGCAAAAGGGAAATGTGTTGAAAAAAGATAGAAGAGAAAATGAAATGGAAAAAATGGAAATAAAAGAAAAAATAAAAATAAAAGAAGTAAATTAAAAATATAAATAAAAATAATAAATAAAGAACTATAAAAGAACAAGAAAAAAATCCAAATTATTATTATTATTATTATTATTATTATTATTATTATTATTATTATTATTATTATTTTTTTTTTTTTTTTTTTTTTTTTACAAAATAAAAAGAAAAGAAACAAGAGAAAAGGGAAAAGAATTGGTCAAACAAAGAGAGCTTTAAAATTCAGATTAGGCGAGCATCAGAGATATATTGCAAATCAAGAAATCTCTAAATCTTCGATTGCTTCTCACTGTTGGTCTTCCAGTCATTGTTTCAATTTCTCCATGGCCAAAACTATTTCTTCCCCTGCCTCTCCCTCTCACTTGGATTTTCATGAAGCATATTTTATTTCAAAAAATTCTGCTAATTTTGTCAATGATCTCCCATCATCTCCTTTCCTATCTCCAGCGTGGAAATTAATTTTGTAATTCTTTTCCCTTTTCTCTTGTTTCTTTTCTTTTTATTTTGTAAAAAAAAAAAAAAAAAAAAAAAAAAAAAAAAAAAAAATAATAATAATAATAATAATAATTTGGATTTTTTTCTTGTTCTTTTATAGTTCTTTATTTATTATTTTTATTTATATTTTTAATTTACTTCTTTTATTTTTATTTTTTCTTTTATTTCCATTTTTTCCATTTCATTTTCTCTTCTATCTTTTTTCAACACATTTCCCTTTTGCATATCCCTCTATCAGGTAGCGCCATCTGTCGCATTCTTCGCAACATTCTTTTTCTTCAGTTCATTTTTGAACTTGTTCGTTTTCGGACACGTGTATGCTTAGCTGATGACGAGCTGTTATGTTTTTAGCTCCAAACGCGTCCTGTGTTTTGTTTTAATTTTATGGTGATTTTTTACAAAGTTTTATTATTTTAATTGCAATATTAAATTGACTATAATAAAGAAATAAGTATAATTATAACTACAATCTTCAAGATAAATCTAACAGTTCATATTTCTTCCAAAGCAGGAAAACTTCTTCTTCATTAAAAGCATATTGTAGAACAAATTTAACGACGACGCTTAGTGCAATTTTCGAAATATGTATTTTTTTATATAATCATCGAAATCATTTCTGTTAAAATTTATCTTAAAAATAATAAATATGGCATGATAACACAATTACATGATACATATACTTAATCTGATACATAAGAAAATAGAACATAAAACTACGTTCTTCGCATAAGATTTTTTTAATAGAGAAAAACTATGTTTATTAAACAAGGACCGAGAACAAGAATTGAATTGAAATTTGAAAAGAAAAAACTACAATTTCTCACGGAACGAACGGAAAAATATAAAATAACCACGAACAAACATATGCAATATGCTCCTCCTAGTCAGAATCGATTCAGAAAAGCGTTATTTTAATTTAGAAACATTTTAAATCAATAAATTTCGAGATTTAAAGAAACATTTATAAAAGCAAGTTTATTTTCATACCATTGATTTTACGAAATGTTTTCGAGTAGTTTTTATAAAGTATTAATCACTTTCTCAAACAAAAATATCGGTTTTTAGAATGCTATTAATTCTCAAGTACATATTTTAATGTTCAACAAATATCATTTGCAGATAAACATGGTAAATTAACAGTACTAAAATTAATTTTAAAATTAATAATATTAAAATATTTTGTATGAATTTAGTATGCATGTCTAAATTTAGTTATGCGACTGAAAACATTTGATCGAAGATTAATAGCATAAAAAAAAAAAAAAAAAAAAAAAAAAAAAAAAAAAAAAAAAACGATATTCTGGTTTGACCAAAACTTATTTCTTCACTATGAAAAGTACTCGGAAATGTTTTCGAAATACAGTAACAGTAAAACTAGCTTAGTTTTATAAATGGCTCTTTCAATCTAGAAAACATATCGATTTTTGGGGTCTTTAAGGGTAAAGTATCCATTTCAAAATCGTGGGTAACCCGACAGTGGCATTGCATATTTTCGCGTATGATTACACGGAAAAAATTGGTACTCAAAATTGAGTAAAAAATACTCAAATTTAGATACGTCACATAGTCAAAATAGCTCCGATCCAAATGTACTCAAAATTGAGAAACACGTGTACTCATTTTTTATTACATGGTTCTTTTCAAATATGAATCGTTGTGTACTGCCACCCCCCCCCCCCCCACCCCCTGAACCTACAAATTAAAGTAAAAATGTACTGACATTTATTTCCCGTTCAAAATTATTAACAAAAAACATTTAATTGATTATTTATTAAGAAAAATAGCAAAATTATTAGCAATATACCCAAATCGAATATTTTTATGACAAGAGCAATATTTGCAAGGACTTTTAAATTATTTTAAAATACCGTGCATATTTTAATATTTACGTTTATAAACACCTTTTATGCCACAAGAAATGAAATAAACCATTACTGGGTAAAAAAGTGTTTTGTATGGGTTTGATAACATGTGATGTTTCAAAATTCAGAAAGCATAGGTTCACTTTTTATCCTAACAAACTCAATTCGATATGAGTACATCGAATTACTCACTTTTGAGTACTTTACTTATTTACTATTTATTTTTGTATATTAAATTTTTGTATATTAAGGAACACTTGTAATTTTTTTAAAGTATAAAACGAATTTATTTTCTTTAGTATAAAATCAGTAACATATTTTTCTTCTCAAGAGCTTAAGCCTAAAAAAATATTTTATAAACTGGTAAAACTAAACAAAATACAACAAAAAATCGCAAATCTGAAAAAAAGTAATTGAGAACTAAAACAGGAAATAAACCGGTAACCTTTTTTTAAGTAATGAAAATGGAATATTATTTTAATTTAAGAATAGATGGAAGGTTTACCGTGTTAAATTAATTTACCTTTTTTCAGAAAATACCAAAGATATTCATTTGACATGCAGATATCCTTTCCTTATTTAAAAAAAAATTCTGGATTAAAAACCACTTTTAAATAATGAAATTTTCATTCTTGAAAGAAAAATTTTCAATAAACATTTTGTATTTAGAACAGTAACAAAAGTCTACCACAGAATTGATCAGGGATACGTGTAAGATATTCAGGTAAGCTTACACTAATAAGATATAGTAATTTCTATAAAAGTATACATGGAAGTTCAAAAACTAACATTTCGATAATATTGAGATTAAAGTCTATGTATGCAATGTTTATGTATGATGTATACAAACTGAATTACTTAAAACTTTTTACTTACTCGATGTCGTAGAATCAAAAAATATATCAATTGAAAGGGAGCAAATAATCCATTAAAATTATTATAAATATAAAACTGATTTTTTTCACGAATTTGCCTTCCAATTTCCATTCAAACAAACAGGAAAAAATATTACGTTTTGAGGCTCTATAAAAACGTAAGTGAAACCTGTATTTTAATAATCATCCATTTTGAGTTATATTAATGAAGCAAATAAAATGTGGCCAACACAATTAACATAAAACACTAACTAATAGATCAGACACCTTTTTTTTTCTTTTGCTACACCATTTTATGCAATGTAACCTTGTAGTGCATAATGAAATCTTTGGGAGAGGTTTTTTTTTTTTTTTTTTTTTTTTTTCCCTCGGGAAAAAAGGCTTAAATCTGAATTTATTAAAATGAGCGCGTGTTAATATTATATTATTTACATAATAATAAACCGATATTACTTACATGATTACAAATTTAGTAGTACATAACAACTGATATTTTCATAAAGATGTTGGTACAGAAAGTGACCATCTCAAATATTGAATACTGTAAAAGCACTTATTCTCGCGATTTTCGCGAGCCCGTCGTAATCGCGAAAATATAATCCTCGTTAAATATTTTTCTTCGCCTCAAATAATAATAATAAAAATCAGAAAATATTCACTTATCCACAATTTAATGATTACAGTTACTTAAATAAGAATTAACTACAAAAAATTCTTGAATACTTATAACTATTTCTTGAATACTATACAACTATTTCTTGAATAAAACAACAATACAACTAATAGAATGCAGCTCATTCACTTACAATATTTATACCAGCTTCTTTGAAGCCATCAAAATTATCTCATATTTGGCTTTAACACCGTTAAATGTTCGCACAAGCCAAGAAGCATGAATCGGTTTTAGTCGTAATATTCGCAGGTTCACACATTCTTTTTCCTCTAAAAATTTAAACAAAACGTGTTCTGTTAGGTAGTTTCGGGATTTTTCAACTTTTGGCTCTGTTCATATAAAATTCGCGAAATTTTCAGCTCGCGAAATCACCGATATCCCCATTTTCGCGAAAATTACGGCTCGCGAAAATAAGTGCTTTTACAGTACATAGTTTAGTAACTTATAAGAAGTTAATTAAGGTGCCTCAAACGAATATTTAAGTTTAGTTGCGACGTTGCATAGGAATATGTTGAACATTTATTTCAAAAATTATTATTTAAAAAATAATTCTTGAAATAAAACCGATGCCAATTGCAATTTTTTTAACAAATTTCTTTAAAAATTAAAATAAGCGGCAGCTTTACTTTATTGACAATTGTGTGGTGTAGATATAATTACATGTTTTCCGTTTCATATAAATAATTTTGAAATCTTGATTGATTTTATAAGTAAATTTTATCTAAACATTCTTACATTACTTCTTTTAATCTTTACAATAAAAAGTAAGAGATAATCATTAATTTAACATTGCACATTTTAATGAGGTATATTAATTTGGGTAAACATTTATTAATCTTTCTGGTACATCTTATCTGCATGAAAATAGAAAAAAAATATATTAAAAACGTTTAGGGTAATTTCAAACTTTTATAAAATATTTAGCTGAGGTCGGTGAAGCTTTTTATATTAATATTTAGATTTAGCTTTAAAATGATATATTCTGTAAATTAACATAACAACATATACTTGAAATGCCTAAATCTGCAGATTTTAGCTGTTCAGCAAGTAATGTGCTGCAAAACACATTACTCACGCTAATGCTCTGTGATTTTATTAAATGGACCAATAATGGTAGCTCATTTACTTGAAATTGGCTCATTGCCAATGACATATATCTAAATTTCATGTAAAGTGGAAATAAAGTAACGTTCTCCTGTCTCTGTTTAGATGGCAATCATTTCGAGAAAGTTATTACATCTTCTCATATCTTCTAAATAGAATTGTCAAGTGAAAGTTATTTATAATATTTTGTTTTTGCTTTTTGTAGAGTGAAGTCATCTGCAGTAGTAAAAGTAATTTTTACAGTCAGGATAAATTTATAACTTAGTAAAATTTATGTTTACTATTATTTTAGATTTTGAAGGAAAGTTTTGAAATAAAAAAAAAAATTGTTTTTCATCGATAGAAATTTGTGGTCGTCATGATATCATCCAAATTATGTTCAGTATTAAAAGTAAAAGTAAATAGAAATGAAGTTTTGATGTATATTCAAGAAGTTACTCAAGTGTATTTTTTTTACCTCTTCAAATATTTTTTTCAAATATTTTTTCAAATATTTTTTAAATATTTCATTTATCTTTCTCTCAAAAGAAAAAAAAACTATGATACGTGAAATTAGTCTTAATAATCGCCAAAATGTAGGGATGTTTTGTCATCTTACAGTTGAATGCAGTAGTTTAAAGTTGGGCTCTGTAAATGAACATAGAATTAAAAAAAAAGTTTTTGTGTTAGATAAATTAGTCAAAAGAAACAAACAGCAAAATAAAAAGGGGTAGATGTTTTAACAATTTGATGTGTTGATGTTCAACAAATTCGACTGTCAACCTTGCTAAACGAGAAACTACTATGGTAAAGAATGAGCCACTAATAGTCATTCCTTTAAGAATTTTTTGATGGCACCTCTGAGCTCCATATATAACAGGAGATCTGTTTCCCTATTTCCCAACATGATTTCCAGCAGTCAGCGTGGAAGGATACAATGAGGTCAATTTTAATTCGCATTCATGGCAAAAAAAATGTTGTTTATCAGATTCCCTTACATGATTACAGAATCATTTATTAATTTAATGCGTATAACTTAATTAGAGAAGCGTAAATTACGATAATAGTAAATTAGAACACTAATATCTAACACTGATAACGCGGACTATTTTTTACCTATGCCTTTCAAGCTTCTGACCGCTGACTATGAACTCCTGTTATACATGGAGCTCAGTGGATGGCACTTAGTGGTATACCAGTAAACTGTAACTGTCTTTTGATCTTCTCTCTATGCGGTTTTCACCCGTTCTGGAGATAACAATATATATTACATTTTAAATGCTCATTGTTTTTTTTATCATTGTTGGTTTCGGTTCATCGCCAAAGACTCGTACATAATTTTCTGGGCGTGTTCAATCTTTAAAAATTTGTTTGTATGTGTTATTGCCAGTTACGATATTAGAAATAGTTCGCCATTGTTAAATAATTTTCCAGTTTACAGTGGATTTTCACAAGCTCAGCATTTTTGTGTTCTGACAAATAGCAAAACAGCCGTAGGACAAACAGCAAAATAATTTTACCATATTCAGATTTTCAAGAATTTTATCTCTAGTCACATATCCTGTTTGAAAATATTTCTGTATCATTTGGTAGATACAACGATTATCATCCATTAACAGTTTTTGTATGTGCGACACATTTCCTCTGATTATGTCCGACAAATGTTCTCCTTTGTGTTTTTCATCTAAGAGATAATTTTGAACTCAATGAAAATGTGTTGCAAAACAATATTACCTCTAATTGTAATGAAATTAAATTAGCTATTTTGTCCCTTCTGTCTGGGTATTGTAGGTGAATGATAGCTATTTTCTAATTTCATTAAAGCTGTTATTATGTATAATATACAACTATCAAGACCTTAGAATATACAGTAACTTAAGGCTATTTAAAGACATGATGCACCAAAATATTGCATCACAATCAATAATTGATGAAAATTTAAAAATATATTGGGACCTTGCACTGTAAAAAAAAAAAAAAAAAAAAAAAAAAAAAAAAAAAATGTTACGTTACACCATAAAACTGGTGGAAACTTGCTGCCTCCAATTGTATGGTGTAATTTAACTTATATAATAGTGTAATTTAAAATGATATAACTGGTGTAATATTTTAATATATGGGTTAAATTATTCAATAAAAGGGATAAAGGGATGGAGTAAGGTTTCCACCATTTTTATGGAAAACATTGCATAATATTTTCTACAGTGTGGTACAGAAGCATATTTTCATAAATGCAAGTTTTTAAGTTCCTTAATAGAAATTTGTTAAATATGTCTCAGTTAAATATCGAATTATCAAATTTTAATTTAGTTGATCCTAATAAAAATATGTTACATTACGAGAAATTTTGGGTTAAAAATTTTTGAAAGATCAAACACTATGCACTTTAGATACAATTTAAGTAATTCTAAAGTACTAGAACTTGGTAGAAAAAATTTTTAAACAGTTATCAATATACAAAGTTATCAATACTCAAATTACGCTGGATTGATTGTGCCGATTAATCAGAGAGTAAAAAAGGCTGTTATGTGAAATTATTTACATCAGGATTTATCAGGATTGTCATATGTTAAGTAAATGCGATGTGCTTTTAAAGTACCTGCAAATAAGCGAGTGAAATTTCTGAGGTCTTATAATATTTGTTTTAAATGTGTAACTGCACCTCACCGTAAATATAACTGTAAAAGTACAAGTATACTAAATGTAAACATAATGTGTAAAAATGCATATTTTATTACATTTTGAGAATAATTTGATTCAAGGTTCAATCGTTATCAATTAAGGAGAAACTCAAGTAATGATTGTATTTTATCTAGAACAAGTCTGTTGAACCTAATGCTTCTATTTGCGCGGATAGTGATTCTAATTAAATTAGAGAAGTTTTGAGAAACTCTGGTATTACTGTCTGTAGTTTTCCTCATGCCTCAGATGCCTACGTGCTGTCCTACACCGAAGTAGCAATTTGAATGATTCTGCAGGAAGAGAGTTCAACTACGTTGAGGCCTTCTTATCCATTCAAGTTAAACATGCTTAATCGCAAATGGTTGTCTTAAAAGCTTCGCTTAGGAAACAGCGAGTAGATGTTCTGATTTTTCGCTTATTTCTACTTTCAACAGCTTGGACATAGTTTTTCACAAAATAGATTTTCTCCTTTTTTACCATCAAAAAACTATTTTTCTACATTTGTTTATATAGAATATAAAATTCCGAGTCAACTTTCTGACGTTAGTTTAGATTATTTTTTATCAAAATCTTTTAATGAGTCCAAATGAGTTCACTCCATATTTTACATATTTTTACTATTGTTACTTAATCTCAATATTTCATTTCCAATGATAAAAAGTCAAATGCTTTCATCTGGTGAAGAGAAAGCGTTTGCCTTTCGATCGGAACTGGAGTTGGTTGTTGCGGGAAATGTTCCTGCACTAGAATCAGCTATCCACGTGAATAATATTTATTTATTGAACGATCCCTTAGTAAATATGTTCTTGAGCTAGATTCTCGGCTCTTACCGTGATTTTAATAACGACTGTCAGAATGTTATGTGAACGGAATTTTATAAAACCATGTACCCAAGATGAAACCAACAGGTATACTCTGAAACTGAATCTTTCCATTCTTCAAAAGGTGATTCTGTACATTCAGATTTTCGAAGATTAACACCTTTAGAATATTCATAAACTTCTAATTTAATGAAATACGATCAGTTTATACTATTCATGAAAGACTATGAGGTATCTATAACAATGAACCTGAGCATTTAGAACATGTTCTTCAATTATAGTATACTAAAAATTAAAAGTACTACTTCCGTCATCGAGCTACTAAATGAGAATAATAGCATATCAAAACTGCGTGTAGTTTTTGATTCTTCGCCTAATTCATCCTCTTGAGTTTCCTCAAACGATTTATTGATGATAGGTCCATGGGAACAGCAAGATACGTATTCGGTTTTTTTTCGCTGCAGGACTGTTGTAGTTACAATGTGCACTGATGAGTTAAAAATATTTTGTCAAATTAAGGTCTATCGTTATGCCTTAGATGGGCTGCAAATACTTCGAGGAAATATTCCGGAACACACAGCCAACCAGGAGAGAGCTTCGGCTAAATTCCTTTTAAATAGAGAAATGCATTAGTTTGAAGACGAAAGACTTAGCTATTCATTAGCGTCACATGCTATTTTAAATAACTACTTTGTTGATCATCTATATAAAGCTGCATCGTAGGTAAACGCAGTTGAGCTTGTTTATCAACTAAAGAAAATAATAATAATCGAAGAAAGCGGAAGTATAATAATCCACGGTTAAATAATTTCCTCATGAACTGTACATAAAAACCATTCATTTAAAGTGATCTGAAAGTTACAAGTCTCATTAGCCTCTCGGTATTACTAACGAACTTTTTGTTCGTAGTATTTGTAACTAAAATACTTCAATAGCTATGAAAGACTGAGCATTAATGAGATGAGCCACATTCTAAAGACCTTAAAAACCTGTGAATCTCTATTAAAAAAGAAGATCACATTATTAAACGAATCACGATACCTAGATGCGGATTTTTCAACTGAAATGATTTTCTAAATGAAATGTATTTCCACCGGATAGCGCATTCTTTCCTTCAAATGTGTTTCTGGATACTAATGGTATCATTCGTGTATGAATCATAGTATCAAAACATTTATATTAAACCTATAAAAAAACATCCAATGCAGTTGAGAAAGAATCATAAGTTTAATAGAAATCTCATAATGCATTACAATGTACTTAACTAATCTTCACAATGCACACAGCTCGTATCATCATTGCGACAAGAGAAGGCTCGATTCGTAGAAGTACGTTCAGTAGCCCACAAGAAACATAGAAACCATTAAAAATGACCTCAATTAAACTGCTCTAATTATGCAAATTCGTGTTTTAGACATAGTGGTTTTGGACTTTACTGTCATTTCTGTACTAAATGTATTCATAAAAGATTTGTCACCAAATTTATAGGTTACATTTTTCTTTTCATCTACGTAGCAGCAAAAGCAGTACACCTTGAATTCAAGTCTGAAATCTCTATTGTTTTTTCCTTGCTGAATTATATCGATTTATCTCTATGAATTTAATATTAAAGCATTTAATGACTCTGTAGAATACATTTTACATATCGCATTTTGAATGTGGGAAGCAGCTGTTAAAAGTGTTAAAAACAAATGTGTCTAACTCTCTGAAAATATATATGCTTTATATATCAAATAAATATATAGTCTTCATATCTAAATGCATTCTTGTTTCAATTCCAGACTTCTCACTAAGTTATCGTCGTATCCCGCTGAGTTGAATTCTTTGACGCCAGCTCAATTTGTGTGCGTTCCTACTCATCAATTTTTCAAGCCATTCCTAAAAATAAGTGCTTGCATTTTACTAATAAGTCCTTCTCTAATACAGACACTTTGACATCAATTCTGGAACCAATGGAACTAAAAGTATTTGCATTAGCTGGTAACTCGTTCCTAATGGTGGTAATTAATCAATATCTCAATGTTGGAAATTTGGAACTTGTCTATCTGAACAATGTAGTACTACTTCAGTGGACACTTTGTCACAGTACAGAACTTTTTCTTGAAATTGACCAGAAAGATTATGTTTAAACTGTTAAGATTTAATCTAGGCATAAGAAAAAGAAGTATAAATAAGGTGTACTTACTCCCATTGTAATTTTATTTTTACGAATAATATATTCGTTTGTATTCAGGATCTCTCTGCGAGATTTCAAGCGAAGCTGTATGTTTTATTCATAAATATTTTATATAGTTGTTTTTCTCTAATGTTGATGATGCTGTATCGCTTGCGATACAAATATACTGATCTGTAGGTAAAAAGTTCCCTTGTGTGATGTGTGATTTTATAGCCTAATAAATAACGTTACATTAGCAGAATATCTATTTATGTGTTTTTTAAGACTCGGTGTCCATTGTGAAATTACTTAAGTACGATAACATTCTTACAAAAGCTCCAATTAAATTTTTTTCTCAAAATTTTTTTGCTGTATTTAAATTGCATTAGTTACTTTAAATTACCTTCCGTGGGCATAAAAGAGTACATATTTACATATCTAAACCAGCAATGTTTTTTCTAGTTTTTGTAGTCAGCTCCAGAAAATATGTGTTGTCTTTAATAACATGCGTCGAAGCTGTTAAACAGCTGTTTAGAATAAAATGACCTTCGTGATAGAAGTTATTTACGCTATACGATAAGTGAAGTTCTCTTCAGCATAGTGTTTTTATAATGCAAACATTTCAAAGTGGAGTTGGTAAATGTGCCGTATCTGAGTTAATATGCGCGAATAAAATAATTGATTTTTTGTGTATTTAAAATGTATTTTACAAACTAAAGTATTTTATTTATTATAAACGATATTTTTTTTTATTTTCTATATAAACTCAGTCAATAAATGGTACTGAGTATGAATTTTAGATTGTCATATTCAAATATTTTGCTTAAATTAACGAAATGTAAATTATGCTATTAAAAGTTTCATCAAGATTCATATCGTCTCGAAATTAAAATTACATATTAAAGCTTCGAGGAAATCGTCATATTAATTCATAACTTAATAATAGGAACATTAAATTCTTGGTTATGCAATTCAGAAATGTTATGAACAATGTTCCAGATTAATATACATAGCCTGAGGTTCTTCCGGTAATCACAATTCAGACTAATATCAGTTATGTCAAATAACAATATCACCTGATAAGATCTTATCGTATATTACGGAAAACAGTTCTTAAGAGTCTTCAATTGTGTGAGATCGGATAAAAGCAGATATCATGAGTTTACCTATTAACGAATTTAATGTTATTTATAGTGAGGATTTTAAATAAAATTTAATTTTTATTTATCGTAGGCCTGTATAAACTATTTTGATAATTTTCCTAATATTATTTATATTCTTAAAACAATCCCTACCCGCCCCCCAATTAAAAAGGCGCAACCGGTACATGCAGCAAGTTTTTGGAATTTTTCGCATTTTGAAGCACTCGTAAAAATTATTTTCCATTAGGTTGAGCAAAAAGTTTTGGGAAATTTTTAATCTAATAGTTACCAGAATCTGTATCATATATAGGAGTATTAGTGGTATATTTATAGGAGTTCAGGAATTTAGGCTCCAAAATGTCTATTGAACAGTATGATTATGTGTGTGTTGATCCGGTATTATTGGAGAAAAGGTCTAAAATTCTGAAAGCCGTCGATGAGATTAATAAGAGTGCATGTGCTGGTACGGCGACAAAATCCAATATGGGCAGATGGTTTAAGCGCTTCGAAGAAGGCTGAAGTCGTGGCTCCATTCAATTATGGCCTCTTTCGATCAATGCAACACATTTTAATGGGCCGTCGATTTGAATCCTTTAATGAAGTTGAAGAAGCATGTCAAGAGTTTTTCGATTCCAAGGACCCGCCATGGTACTTCCAGCAAATCCGGAATCTAGCCGAAAATCGTGGACTATGATGGTCTCTACTTTGAAGAATAGCCCTTGTTGCTTTTGTTGTTAATTTGCGTATAACAACGCAACTTTCAAAAATTTCTCAGAGCTTTCTGCTCAACCTAGTACTATGAAAAAAAAGTAACATTCAGACGGTTTCTCGAGCACCTCCGTGATTTAAACAAAATGCAGCTTTAAATTGGAGGAATTTAAATATTTTTTACCTTAAATAGATAATATTTCTGCCTTTTCGGGAAAATTGGACGTATCAAGGTGTAAATTTTCGCGTTTATACTGGAAAAAGGCACAGAATAAAAATTTCAATTCACGAATTTTTATAAGATTCTAACTCGGCAGATTTTGAACGGGAAATGTAAAAGCTCCGAGAAAGAAAATGGAAATTTAGCTGTCACGTGCTTCTGTAAATACCTGAAGATGCTAAAACGCAAAACATATTTCCAGAAAAGCCTTTATTAATATATTTTACATGTTCTTTTTTGTAAAATCTTAGCAAAAATATTTTTTCGGTTAACATCTAAGAAAAATCCCACAATTTAATTTCAACCGTAAAATAATGAATCTGTTTCATCTTTGTAGGCTAAAATTGGAAACAGTTTAGCAATTTTAGAAATGAATACAAACGATATAAAGCATGTATATATAATACTTGTAAAATAAGGACAAATTCTTTTTACAGAAACAGGATAAACTAATGTTAAAATGATAGCCTAGGTATTTATTTTATATGCAATGTATGAGAGCCTATAAATAAAAATTTCAGTTATAAACAATTATTCATTTATTAATTTTCACTTATAAACTCTGTCAAAAATATTCATTTTCTGCCAACTGAAATAATGTGCAGAACGTTTTACAATTATCACTCATTAAGAAATATTGTACGTTTCGGCGTGCAGGGCGAACTTTTGAAACAAGAAAATTGCTAAAGATTCAGAAGTGCGTATGCCGGGTATTAAAGTGAAAGCTTTAAAATTAAACACATGGATTAAAATTTGTATATTAATGATGAGGAAAAAAAGACGACGTAATTATTTGGATGAACTTGACTGCTATTCCAAAACTTTAGTGGTGATTCAAATAGTCTCGGCAGTAACTTATATCCTGAATTCGCCTTTACTTATTTTCTGTATTTTTACCAGTTATTATACGTTTTAATGTTATTTATTGATTTTTTCCAAATAGGAGAATGTTTCATAATTGCTATTAATTAAGAAATATTGTGTATTCCGGTATGTATAGTACAATTTTGAAACGAGGGAATTAATACAAATTTACAGATGCGCATTATATGCCGGGTATAAAAATGAAAGCTTTAAAATTAAACACATGAAATGCAATTTCTAAAAATCCCTGCAGGCCCGGCCTACAGGCGGAGGTAGATTTCGAAGTTAAGTATACTAATTTCAGCAACAAAATCTAAATCGTGATTAGAGATTTATCCCCTTTAACAATTGTATCTAGTCCTTTTGACGAATTTTTATTTCATTTTTATATAATAGCTGGTTTTATCAGAATTATGTTAATGAGGTATTCAAAAAAGTACTTTTCCATGCTCAACAACTCGAAATTTCTGGCATATTTTCAGATTCATTTTTAATAGAAAATATATGAAACTTGCTGACGTGATTTTTGAAGAGATTTATAAGCGACCTGTGTTTTTATTTTTCGTTCAATTAGTTAAAACTTGATTCATGAACAATTATTTTCTCTGTAGGACAATATTTTTCGTTTCTAGAACAATCGCTTCGGGACATTCTGTTCAAAATGATCACTTTGGCATAATGTTTTGAAATATATTCTGCCTCTATCAAAAATTTGATCATTACGGTACATTATATAGTTTCTGAATAAGAGAATCTACCAATTGGATGCGTTTGAGAGCAAAAATGAATTTAAAAATGAGTAAGAAAATAAGCAGTTTGGATTTGAATACACCCTATTTTTTAAAAAATTTACAATATAATTATTTTTATAAAGTGAGAAACGAGGCACGAGAAAACATAACACACTGTACTCTTCGATAATATATTATTTCATAAGTTAGAAATTCGCGTTGGTTCTCACTGCGTCTTGAAAAACTACAACGAGTCGATTGTGCCTAACTTGAAACGAATGGCTTAGTGGTAGAATTTATTCATTGATCTTTTTACACTTACCTACGAAAAAAATGAAAATATATTCGCAAGTAAACTCACAGCTTTTGAAAAGTTTGACGGCCATATTGCTTGCATCTATTTCCTTGCTGCAGCAGATGTAATGATAAGTTTGTCAAATCACCGTTATTTTTTTGGAAGCTCCATTTCATCAAATAATTATCTACCTCACGTCAGATTTCTTGATCCAGATATAAAGGGTGTTAACCACTTAAGGATCGCTTAATATTTGAAAAAAAAACCATAAAAAAAGTAACTATTTTTTTATTGTAGAAATTGAATACTTATACGGTTTCTAAATAAAATATACAATTAGTTTTTTTTTAAGCGAAAAAAAAGATATTATAGAACCAATTCACATTTGTAGAAGAGCCATCATGCGAGAATTGTGTGTCTTAATATTTGTTTTACAGCATACAAATTAATGCGAATAAATCCTTTCTTTTTCACATCTTAGATTTTTATTTATTATCATCTCACAATTTTTTACAAATAATATTTGAAATAATATATATATATATATATATATACATTAAATTTTGATTATTATGATTTTTTTTAGTATTATATATTTCGAAACATGCAATATAAAGTCCAACATCATAATCAGCGCCAAAAACCAAACCCTGGCTGTAATATTCAAAGACTTCACACGGAAATGCCAGTCAAATTTTTCTAGTTTTAGAAGTTTTTCCAGCAATTAAATTTCCAACCCGGAAATATGACGGGCACGAGAAATAACGAACGACACCTCAGCCCGTGATATTGACAGGAGCGAGAATTAAGGGGTTAAGGGGGTCCGAGACACAAAAATCTTAAAATTTTCAAAAAAAAAAAAAATATTGAATTAAAATTTTCTCTGTCGTTTTCTGCTGAGAATGACGTTTAAGTCATGTTTCTATCTTAATCAGAACAGGAAATATTAATTTTTTCGTTTTGGTTTGTTTTCAAAATTGCGTTTTTCTTCATGATGGGTTTTTTCACCATTTCTCATCTTTAAGTTGTTATAAGTCTAGAACCGTTAAAGATAAATGTTTGAAACTTGGAACATATATTTTTCAATTGCTTTACTTTAGCTTTGAGCCAGAAAATTTGAAAAAATATTTACTTTTGAAAATATGATTTTTTTAAAAAAAAGTTACATCAATTTTATTAAGTTTTTACTTTAAATATTTTTATTTTTTTTTTAATTAATATTTTTTTAAATGCTGGCTCTAAATTAAAAAATATATATTTCTGTTTATTTAAATGAAAAACAATTTAAATTCTACAAATAATATTTCGAGTTATAACGATTTTAATTTATACCACTTTTTTCATAAATTATAAATTTAAAAATTTTTTAAAAAACCTATGAGAAGTTTTATCATTTGATTTTGTTTACAAATGATATGGTTAACTATCACAAAAAAACTCAAAATTTTAACTCAATAAATAAAATTATTTTGAAAATGTGTCCCGGACCCCCTTAAGAGCTGTGGTTTTGAAAAAGGCCAAAACTTTGCCACAATCAATTTGACAGCTGACGTATGATTTGAGTTCAGTATATTTTGACATTTAACCGTGAATAGACTTACGCAAGAGCAATGCTTGCCAGTGGTGCAAAACAAAATCAGTTCTTTGGGGGAGACATTCGGTGAGTGCACAATTTCGTGTAACGGACCCGTGAACTGACTTTCACGGTCATGTGATCTCACACAAATGAATTATGATCTGTGGGTATATGTGAAGTTGCTGGTCTACGCGGATAAACCACAGATGTTGTACCACATAGAAATCAGCATACGGCCCCATGTGCCCAATAAAGTGGTCGAAAACAGGACTTCCAGATTGCGCTTCATTCGAGCAATCCGCGATCCCTATATGCCCGAAATCATTTTTTAATACTAATGGCATAAAATTATTTATTTAATAAAACCAATGTAATGTCCATTAAGCTTATTTTTATGTGTTTTATTTCGCTTTAAATGCGTATATATTAGCACCTTTTATTTTGCATATTCAGGATATTTCATTGAAAAGTGGACTTATGTGCCACAATTACCAGCCAAGAATCACATGTCCATTCTCAACGTCTTTTTTTTTTTGTGATATATCCGAAATCAATTGGCCTCATTCGTAGCAGGCATTTTTGGATGTTGTTCATATTGATTTAACTTGTTTTAAACCGAAAAGAAACCAGACACTATTAACACACTTCGAAACTTTATTAACGCGACAATATTCTACACTCTATTAAGAAGATCACATTATCTGGCAATGCTTAAAAGAAAGTTTTAATTGATTTTTCATCAGTTCATTCAAATTTTTTTTTTCTTATTTTCTTTTGAAAGCCCACGGAGTCTATGTTATTCAAAGCATTTTTAATTTTATTATTCATATTTATTGTAGTTTTCTACTTTATGTTATAAGTTGTAGTAACAATAGTAGGGAAGAGTAGCCGAATTTGGGCCACCACTTAGCTTATTGGATGATAGCAATTCTAATGATTGAGCAAAATTAAAGCAAACAAATCCCCGTGAAATATATGCGCAATAAACGCATGGATTTAGATACGCATATACATACATAACAACTTATCTTAGTTTTAATGTATTATCTTACGTTTAGGAGGAAAAAATTAGATCAAAACAGCTAATTTTAGGGGGGATTTAAATTGCCTGAAAAGAGCACGTGTTAGACAGGTGATTATTCTAATCATAAATGACGTAACTGTGATGAGTATGTTTTCAGCGGTATATGGCGTCTCTTTCTCTAATTAACGACAGAATTGCGGCTGTTCATTTAAAGCGGCGGTCTAAATATAGCTACTCTCCCCTATATAGTATTTCTAGAAAAAGCGCCCTTTTTTAAAAGAAGACATTTACGAAGTTTTAGAAGAAGAATAAATAATTATTCTCCCTAAATACCAATACTATTATAAAATATTGTATTTTAATATATAGTCAAATATTTTTCTAAATAAAATTTGTTAAAACATGAATTACATTGCACACAACTAATTCGTAATGAAATAATTTAACCCTTAAATGCCGGTGGTGCTTTTTGGCAACATACCCAATTTAGGTTCTAAAATACTATTAGAATAATATTGAAGCTATAATGCCTAATGTTCCCAATAAAATACTTTCTGAAAATATTATTAAATCGATTTTCAACGTGTAGATAGTAACATTTGCGCTGTTTGAGAATAAAGATAGATTTATTTTTTCAATTGTTGCTACTTGTTCTTTTTGGTTTGTTTCGAAGCTTGCGAAATACCCTATTTTGTTCTGCAGTGAGCAAGTCAAATTTATTTCTTATTATAGTTCCTAAAATTCTTGTGTGTTTAATATTATAGAATTTTATCAAGGAAAATTATTTGTTCAATTAAACACCAGTATTGCCGGTTAGTAACAAACAGTGTTTTAGCCGTAAACCATACTTAAAACAAAATATGATTTTTTAAAGTATTTTTCCCATGATTTACTTAAAAAATGAAAGCCGAAAATCATTATTATAATGGTTTTTGAAAAATCGGGCATTTAAGGGTTAATATACTCTCATAATTTAAAAAGATTTCTAGAAATACAAATTTGAAATTCATATTTAATTTTAACAAAATAATCCTTAATTCGCAACATTTTTGTAAGAAAATTTAGAATCGTTATTTAATTATATTTCAAGTGAAAACACTTGAGTAAATTTTAGTGATGAAAACCCGACCTACGTTTCTCTTTAAACTAAAATTATGTATTTAAATTTCTATATTTTAAATCTTGTTTTAGGTTATTTTAATTGGTATTTTAAAAACTCTGAGCTTGATATCACGGATAATTAAATATAAACATTATTTTATGTAATACTTATTCTATATTATAAAATGACATGAAATTAATAGTAAAACAAAATCATTAGTAAAGTAAAAAACCTGTCTGAGACGTCTTTAGATATCCAAGGCTACAAAAAGAGTATGATTTCAAATCTAGGCGTCCGCATGCTTTCTTAGTAGATAGAGAGCTGGCTAGTGTACAAAAGGTGAGAGGTTCGAATCATGTATCACGCATGAATGTTTCTAGTGGGACATATAATTTTTTGAAACTAGGATACCGAGTTCCAGTTAGATACTTTACGTGTGAAAAATGACCGTAACGCCTGCAATAAACTAATCAAAAGTAGGGATCTTGACGGTTTTCTGCCATAAAAAATGGTTTCTCAAAACTTTTTGCATATGACCGGATACTTCTGAAGGACTGCTCGCTATCTTGAATAAACACACTTACTTGATTCACAATTCATCGAATTATTTTTGTGTCGCCACGTCATCTTCTACTTATGCGCGCTATTGTCACATTATCAGCTGAACGGCCAATGATACTTGCGCTCCAAACCTCAAAATCATGTTTTATAGGTCCTTAAAAACGGTCTTTTTCTTAAAATCTTCAAATAAAGAAACTTTCATAAATTGATAAAACTGTTTTTCGAGGAAAAAACGTATGTATGTTCGTATGTATGTGCGTAATGATATAACTCTTGATAGAAATATTTGCTTTAAATTTTGTAAATAGGTTCATTCTGATAAGACGCTTCCATGATCAGATTTGGAGGTTCATTGGTTAAGTATAAAAAGGGAACAGGGCTAACACCCCCTTAATTTAGAGGATTGTGTTTTTCCTGCAGAATTATCCGATTTGCTTGGAATTTGGTGCAGCGGCTTTTTTAAGTAAGGCGCTTCCCTGATTAGATTTGGAGGTTCACTGGTTAAGTATGAAAGAGAAAATGGGGGCTAATCCCCCTCTTAATGTATTTACCGTCTTGCACAAAAAGAGTGAATTCTTATTTATGAATAATAGATGTAAATAAGATTATAATATTCAATTAGTGTACATAGCCTGTAAACTCCATGCCATCAGTTTAACTTGGCACTTTTCTTTTTAACACGTTCCAACAAAGTTGAAAAGTTTTTATATATTCGGTTTGTCTGTCCGTCGGCCCGTCTGTCCGTCTGTCAGTCTGTCCACGCTTTAACTCCCGTGAATATACTCAAATGTTCATGAAATTGATGGAGATTATTTAGGGTCACCGAAGCATGTTTTGTATTGTATATGAAGTATGTAGGATTGGTCTTTCATTGACAAGGGCACTAAAAAGTATTCCATTACATTATGGTGTGTGGAGAAAAATCGTTTGTAGAGTATTTTAATGACATTACGCTATTTCAAATGTATTCAAACTGATATAAATCACTGAATTTCACTAAGATCACGCTAGAACAGGGCATTCATAGCATTTTTTAGTCATTTGTAGGGCCACACAAAAAAAATCGGTTACACTACAATACTGTGAGTAATAATTGCTGGAGTGTACGGTTAAAATTTTGGTATGCGCTGTTAAAGTTAATTATTTTTTTTGCATCTTACTCGTTAAATATAAGTTCTATACCTCAAATACAGGGCTGCGCAAAAGTATTCACCTACCGTTCTCCTTATTAGAGGAAATTGCTGAAGGTAAATTTTCAACTGAAGTATATATATCTCTTAAGTGAACTAAATTTTTGCATGCATGTAGTTAATAGATTCAAATCTATATATCATATACAGGGATGGTGAAAAAATTCGCATAATCTTCCGATTGTGGATGGGAACAGCTGAAATTGGGTTTTGAAATGTATTATGTGTTTCCATATGGTTGAATTAAAACGTAATATCTTAATTTTTTAAACGGTGCAGTTTTGTTACATTTTTGTGAATGTGTTGGAAAGTGTTTCATAATCTATGCTTGAAGTATGATTTTTTCTTACTTGTTTATATAGATACCGTTACGATGTGTGCGTACACACAGTTACGTTCATTAGAAATATTTGCATATGCTGGAACTGAAACTTGAAAAGGTTTAAATAAAAGCGCTCTCTACTAGTTGTTTTAAAAAATCATTTTTTTCTTTAATGGAAAAGTTTTCTCATCTCCTTACTACACTCCCTAAATTGCATGACTTTCTGATGACTGGATTTTGTTGTAATGCTATCCGAAATGAGTAGTGTGATGATGTTGGTGTTGCTGTTTTTCTTTCAGCCGATTATTTGTGCGAGGGATATGGGCTGAAGGAGGGGTGGCGTTTAACTCCTCGGGGATCTTTCTAAGGGGTCCTCAACTGTATTTACGAAAACTAATTAAGGTTCGAATAAACCACAGAAAACTCCAAGTGGTTATGCTGGCAAGCGCGACATGTATTTGAAACCAATTCCTTCCGTTTATCAGCGTTGGAATCAAAACCCCTAAGCAGCTGGTGGGGGATTTTATTTTGTGTGACCTTGTATATATGTAACTATGTGAAATCTTATTTACTTTTAATCCTAATACTTACGGCCCCGCGTGGATTATCTTAACTAAGCATAATTTCGTTTATCTATAGTACCTTATATTTTATACACATCTTAATATTCATGCGATTGCAATATCCCAAATGCCTATATTAACGAGATGTGTTCTGTTAAACATGCTGAAGGAGGAAGGTGGAGCAATTAAAATACAGGAATGTTTAAAATGATCAGATGTACTTTAAGATATCAGTTTATAAAAAAATAAATAGTCCGCTTTAGTAACTAATTTAATGCCCTGGATAAGGTTTGATGATGAAAATATGTACTATTTAACATACATATTCCATATATATTATGTATATAAGTATTAATATTAGTACAGTTTAACATTACTAATTGCAAATCTTAATATGTATGTATATACTAAACATCATTTAAATAAAAATGCTGCAGTTAAAAGCTGAAAGTAATTTCTCTTAATGGGATTTGTTACTTGCATATCCTTTTCTACATTAATTCCTAGAGTTCATAGAAATATTTTAAATTAAAATTCCATTATATATTTAAATTAATTATTTTAAAATCAACATATTTCTTAATTCCAATTAAAAATAGAAATTGATAATATATAGCGTTACGAAAATTTTAAAAGTATTTAAAGAATGTATGTGTACGAATATGTATAATTATTTATACATATGAAGAAAAATATCAAACTATATACCGGGTGTCCCAAAAAGGACTGACTGATTTTAAAATTCAATAACTTGCAAACGGTGACAGATATTAAAAAAATTCTTGCAGGAGGGTTATGCATAAGGTCAAAAGTTTTATTACAGTGATTTTCAATTTTAGTTCGATTTACAAACAATAGATGGCGCTGTAAGCAATACTCGCTAAATTCAGGCTCGATTTTTGGTACTTCGTGGCCCGGATAATACATTTCCATCTCCTTTTTCTGCATGGAACTAGATAAAGGACCAAAAATCGAGCCTGTATTTAGCGACTATTGCTTACAGCGCCATCTATTGTTTGTAAATCGAACTAAAATTGAAAATCACTGTAATAAAACTTTTGACCTTATGCATAACCCTCCTGCAAGAATTGTTTTAATATCTGTCATCGTTTGCAAGTTATTGAATTTTAAAATCAGTCAGTCCTTTTTGGGACACCCGGTATATAGAGAGAATAAAATATCTCATTATGATTCGTTGAAATTATTGAAAAGTATTTTATAAAAATTTTAATATAAAAATGTTCAAATTGTCTAGCTTTTACTATATAACAGGATATCTTCTCTCAAGAGAATAAGCGTTGAAAGCATATTAATGTTTTGTAAATTAACAAATAGAGTTTAAATATGCTAAATATTTTGTTAATGCATCAAAAGATTTGAAATCCACAAATTCTCCATTCAGTTAATTTTCAATAGTGTTTAATGTATTCAAAAGTGTTCTAATTTATATTTTAAAATGAATAAATTAATTACGTTTTCTTCAAATAAATCTGAAAATATTATTAAGATTTTTATCGTAAAAAGATTTTTATATGGTAATCGGTTGCAAGGAAATAAAAACTCGACATACTTTACATAAAAGAAATCAAATAACATTTAATTATCTTGTTCTTTTTTTTTTTTTTTTTTTTTTTTTTTTTTTTTTTTTTTTTTTTACAATATCATGTACTTTTCTTAAAGCAATTACCTTTTACACGTTGAAAGATAGTGTGTATTATTTTAGTTTAAATGTATTTGAATCATGAATCATAATAATGTAAATATAATACATGCATGCAAATGAAATATCATTTTATTTGCTTCAGAAAAAGTCAAGTAATGCAAATTGAAGAGTAATTTTGTATATCTTTATCTGTTTTAGAAAGTTTCACAGTTTATCAGGAAAAATAAGTAAGAAAAACAGAAATATATTCACATTATTATATCTTCCTTTACGATTTCCCTGCTCTATTCTAAATTACTACTCTATATTCACTAATTCCTTACTCTTAAATAATATCTATCGTTAACTCAGCTAAATACCGTTTAATTTAATATCTAGTTTGCCCCATTTACTTAAATATTACACTTTTAGTATACTTAAAATATATGTTCCATTTCTGATCATTGTGGGTTTCGAATGTTCTTTTTAGTAGCCATTTCTTCCCTTCCGAGAATTTTCTTCCCCGCGCTTATATCCGTGGCTTCCTTTTTACTATCAAATCCATGCGCTCACCTGTCAGTCTATGACGTATAATGGCGTGCCATCCTTAATTATTTTTGGTTCAGAGCGCGTATTACGTCATATTTGTATTACTACGCTCGGTGAGTAAAAAGCGACTACGCGCGATGCTCCGGCAGATCTTGTAGAATTTGTTCGATTTTCTAAGTGTAAACTGTCTTCTGGCTGAGTGTCCAACGCTATGACGTTTCTAAAGATGTACCTAAAAGATTTACGTCCAATGATTCGATGGATGATGAGGATATAGAGTGATAACTCGTCGAGTTTATCTATGGTACTGCCAGTATGCTATTGAGAACTGCTTATGGATGCTGTTTAACAAAGGTCTGTGAGCATAAAGTGCTTCGTTCCTTGTCTCCCGGAAAAATTACTAGTGGAAACCTCCATTGCTCTGACCATTTGCCACTCGACTGCAATAATCTTAAGTGTGAAACGTATGATGATGACCGCTAAGATTCGTTTACTTACTTGCATCAATCTACAATAAATAATCAAATGCCACTGTTCATCGATTGTCAAGGTGCTATTGCTGTTCTTATCTTTATCGGCAAAAAGATCATCTATTACGACCAATGTGAGAAGCCTAGAATCAATTGAAATATTACCTACTACACTACTCATTTTCACCCATATAACGTTTATCGTTATATATATTATTTGAAATTTATGAATACCCAGCATACTTTCACATTACATAGTATTTTCGCCTAAATACGCAAGATACTTTCATAAAGGCTAATATTATTCTATAAATACGCATTCAGGCTGACAATATTTCGAGTTAACTAGGTCAAATACAACCGGTGGCAAATAAAAAAAATATATAGCTCTCAAAAACACGAAAAGTGTCTATGTTTCACAGGAGATGCAAAGGAATATTTCAATTTTTTTACTTTAACAATTCCACTAGTTCTGCATGCAGCTTTAAAGTGTACATTAAAAAAGTAGAATTTTATGAATTGACACGTAACAGACGTAGGGAGCATTAAGTGAAATTTTATCTCACAAACAATTCTCGTCACTTCTGTGGTTACAAAGTGATATAAAGTGTAACATAGTGGCTTTCTGAATAACTGTACTTATGATCATTTTCCTGTAGCAAGATATTTTCTCAGACTTATTAGTGCAATAATGCGTAAAACGAATTTTTTGGAACTGTTTAACCTTTCTTGTTTGTTAAGGAATTATCGTGCGATAGACAAAGAAGATAATTGGTCGTCGGTATAGACGAACATCTTATAGTCTCTACAGGAGAAATAATATTTGATCTAACTGATATAGTGTATTTAAGATGTGTCCCATCAAAATACATTAATAATAGTCTCTCAAGAAAATGCAATTATATTATTACATGCTATAAACATCAGAATGAAATGATGTTCGGGTGCTCAGAGTTCCAAAATAGACTGTGTCGAATGCCGAAAAAAAAAGAACATGGACACATATCTAACAGTTTGGCTATATAAGGACACAAACAATTATGGTAAAAAAATAAACATTCAGTAGTTATACACTCCTCAGCAAAAGTTTAGACACTGGTGATTTTTAACCTTTAAATAAAAAATACGAACACTTGGGTTATACAAATGACTGTACTTATTTTTAAATATATTTTAAACGTTGTAGGATAGAAATAACGGTTTTAATGTAGGATATTATTTCATTTAACTGAAAAAAGTGAAATTTGCATATTGCAAAAGTTTAGACACTTTTGTGATTTTTTGGATATTGTTTACCGAAAACCGCATGTTTCAAACTTATGACGTCACAACATGAAGTATTTAAGTGCACCTCGTAAAAGCATCGGTTAGTGAAGATGCGCGAGAAAGAAATTTTCAGTCAGATGAAATAATTAAAGCACGGAAACTGAAATCGAAAGGGAAGACTGTTGCGGAAATTTCAGCTACTTTCAATCGGCCAAAGAAGTCTGTCTATTAAGTACTGTCTAAGGGTGACTCTTTCAAAGCAAAACATAGATCTGGAAGGACTCGTGTGGCCAGAAAACGAGATTATAGAAGGATCCATAAACTAGCATCTAGACAAATGATGACTGCTAATCGCATTAAAAGTGTGTTAGAGCTTTCTGTGCCAACGGATAATTTCGTAGATGCATTAAAGAAAGATGTAAATTAGTTTACATGAAAATGATAAAACCACCAGCCTTTAAATCTCACAACAAATTGAGCCCTTTCCTGTCGCGGAGTAATTCTTTTTATAAACGGATGAAATAATGGACTGATACCAGAAATTATAAACGAAGTTATTAGAAAATATGAAATTGCTTATTTTTACGTATATTACAAAAGGAAAATTTTAATTAAATATTCTTGCCATTTTTGGAATTAAAATTATGTGTCCTTTGCCCTCAAAAGAGTTGATGACTTGGGCCTCACTTTGTTTTAATTCTCAAGTATCTCTGGAGTTTCTCAGTGGTCGCCAAGCTACGTAAGACTACATGCATACATTGGAAAACAATTTATAGCCATTTGGTGAACTTTTATCTCTTCCAAAGTATTATTTGAGCAAGATAATGCGTCTATTCATGTTGCATACAAATCAAAAAATTGCTTTAACTCTCGAAATTTTACTATTCTCGACTGGCCCGCGTGTAGAACTGATCTGAACCCAATCGAAAACTTTTGTGGCATCATATCTCATACGGTTTATGCATTTTTTTTTAACAATACTCCTCTGTAAATGAACTTCGATCAGATGTTGAACGTGTTTGGCACGAAATAGACCCCCAAGTGATGCAGGATTTAGTTTCTTCGATGGAAAGTCACATTTTTGCATTAATAGCAGACAATGTAGGTGCAGTTCGATTTTAATTTATGGATATTTTTCTGTTAACAGACAGATTGTCTATACTTTTGCAACAATGTTAAATTCGTTTTTTTGTCATTATATATTATGTAAAGTGTATAAATTAAAATTTATTGTTTGTGTATGAAGGATAAGTCTCCAGTAATATATGACAGTTGAATTACAACAATTCGTTACATACTTCTCAGCACAGAAGCATAATAGATCATTGTCTAAACTTTTGCTGAGCACTGTAGGAACTGTTTTTGAAGATCGTTGGACGCATTTTCAAAACTTCAGAAAGAAAATTTTCAAAGGGATGAATTTAAACCAGGTGACCATTTCTGCACATTATTAGAGGTTTCCTTGGATTCCACCTTTAACACTTCTTTAAACAGACCCTTAAGCTGATAACAAAAAAAAAAAAAAAAAAAAAAGTGGGTAAGTGTGATCACAGATCGAACAAAGCGTTTCGTTTAATATTCCTTTCAAAACACTTTATTCTTTAATTAATACAGCCAAATTGATATAATTTATAATTATTAAATCCTTTAAAACCGCATATAAAAAGATAAAAAACGCTAAGGTTTACCCCCCCCCCCCACCACGAAATGTCTCACGCCAATCTTTTGAAAACTTTTTATTATGTGTTATAAACTATCTTAAAGTTTCAAACAGATTGCCGTGTTAAATTTCCTAATTTAAAAAAAATCGCGTTCTTTTAGTTCCACATTTCACCACCAGGGAGCGCACTCTATTCTTAACAAAAGTGTTTCTGAACGAAACTCCTTTCTACAACTTATCCGTAGATACATTAATCGAAGGGGTGCGTTCTTAAACACCAATTTAAGATATTTGCTTAATTGCTATTCTAAAATAGTAGTATTTTTATACTGAAAAAGTAATATTTATCTCAACACCCCGTGAAAATTCCGCACGGAAAACGGTCGAGAATGCTACAGTTTAAAAATAGTCTGAAGCAGGAATTTAAAATATCTGCTGAAATTACTATTTTAAAACTGTGGTATTCTTATAAGATTTTTCTATTGAATAAATAAAATTTATGCTGTATTTTTAAAAATTTGACACCGTTCTGAACATTGCTTTAAATGCGATCGGTTCTTTAGTTTTTCCTAATTTTAACTAATTGAATAATTCCCGTCAATTGTTCGAAAAAGCGTCTCCTTTATAAGTTTAAAAATCGATTTTTTTTCATAAATCGGAAAGTTGTGGTACGATTTTTTTTTTTTACATGTAGATTTTATGAATTAGCGTATGAAACAACATCCGGATGCGAAAGAACCAAATTTGTAAAATCAATAGTTAACTTTTTTTTTACTTCCTTTATCAAACCCTAGTATAAAAATATATATTTTCCTTTCCCTGGCTGTTGTGGCCTGTTGTACAAAAAATGCAATTTTGGAATTAATTACCAAAAAATTAATTATCTTCGCTTCCGATTGTCAAATTTAAAAAATAAAGAGATATTCTGAAAGAGAATGAAATTTTACGTCGGATGGTGTAAAAATTGTAGTTCAAAAATCGATATTTATTTATTTTTTTTTTTTTGTTCTGTTTCTAACCACAAGACGCACCTGTTTTATATTCTCTTGTTTACCATCATAAATTCAATTTCCTCAGACATTTGTCGCCTTCACAATTGAAGGAAAATATAATATTTTTTCCTTTATTTTTAACGAATTTTCAAGTTTTTATTGTACGATCGAGATAATTTTTAGAATTCCTGAAAGCTAAATTCTTTTGCCTGTCTTCTGGTACTAATTTCGAATTTCTGGGATGTGTAGAAAAAAAAGTAATCGCCAGTCCTTATTTGCCGTTAAAATGACACCTGTTTTTAATCTGTCGAAGAGATCACTTTTGTAATTTGATAAAAAAAAATCCAATCTTTTGTTGAATGATGAATACTTTTTCGATCTTGTAATTGGGGTTTTTTAATTAATAACGTCCGTTAATTACGACTTCTTCAAATTTTTATGATTTGTCGTTTGATGTGAGGTGTTCAGCTAAAAGTATGCAAAATTTCAAGTCACCAACATATGTAGTTTCTGAGAACGGGCTCTGTGACAGACGGACGGACAGACAGGCAGAGGTGCGAGACGAATAGTGTTTCATCAGATGAACGAAACCCTAACAAGAACACCAATATGCATGATTTATGGGAAAAAGATTTTTAGAAATTTTCAGAAACTAACTGGGACATAATTGATATAACAGTTGAATATGGTTAAACACAGGTAGCACATGACGTTGTTATAACGTTGAAAGTAAGCCGGAACTGTTGAAAATTGATTACGTTGTTTTATGTCCGTTGAAAAATGTACTTTATTTTAGAATGTTTTAGACTATAGAATTTGGAAATTCAATTCGTCATAGAAAAGACTTTTAAAAGACGTTGCTTTATGGTTACGATATTTTGGTTATTCATGTCGGCGTTTTAAAATAGGTTTTGTAATCATTTTCTATTTTTGTTTGTTTTAACGATTTAATAGCTATTTTTCCTAACGGAAAATTCGTTGAAACAGCATTTTTCTCCATAACTCATTTCAGTTTGCGCTTCACATCTGCATCGCCAAAAATATTCTTAGAACATCATATAATACCAAATGACAGCAAAAGATCTATCGATTATAATTCGGGCTGAAAAAACATGGTTAACTGTTGTTGATGAAGGTGTCATATCTCGCAATGAAACATACAATTAAAGCAACATGAAGAACGTTTTGCTTCTCTGGTTTAAAGATAATTTGGAAAATAAAAAATAGGCTATCACGCAAGATTCTACTTCTGTACGTAGAACAAGAAAAGCACAGTAATAGTTCAAGTCGCCTCTGCCAGGGATATTATTTTACGCCTCTATACAAGAAATTTGGTGGTTAATATTATATTAATATTACATGGATTTTAGACCGTAAATATAGATCCATTTTCTGAATAATTATCAACCATTATATGTAAAGTCCAGTGTACAATATGTTTAATGAAATAAAAAAACTAGTATGTTGTGGCCATCACAAAACTTTCTTCTATATAAATGACGTCAATTAAATCATTTAAATAGTAAAAGAAATTACATCAGTTTAGAACCAATTCATATCAAAGTATACCTGAATTTGAAGTTTGATGAAAATTCGTGCATTAGTTATTGAGATAGAGCTGTAGGGGAAATTCTGAAAAATGCAGACAGCAGCGCCACCTGTTGAGCGATTTGCACCAAAACAAAAACAGCACTAATTCATATTAAGGTATACCGGAATCTGAAGTTTGATGAAAATCCGTGCATTAGTTCTGGAGGTAGAGCTATTGGGGAAATCACAAAAAATGCAGCACAGCAGCGCCACCTGTTCAGCGATTTACACGAAAAGGTACAAAACATCATTTCATGTCAAGGACTAACTGAATCTGAAGTTTGATGAAAATCCGTGCATTTGTTCTGGACATTGAAGTACTGTGGAAATCGTGAAAAATGCTGCATAGCAGCGCCACCTGTTGAGCGATTTACACCAAAACATAAACAGCACTAATTCATATCCAGGTATACCTGAATCTAAAGTTTGTTGAAAACCCAAGCATTAGTTCTTGAGATACAGCTATTGCGGAAAGCACAAAAAATGCAGAATAGCAGCGCCACCTGGTGAGCGATTTACACCACAAGCTGCAAAACGTCAATTCATGTCAGGCACTAACTGAATCTGAAGTTTGATGAAAATCCGTGCATTATTTCTTGAGATAGAGCTATTACGGAAATCGTGTAAATGATGCAAAATGCAGCATAGCAGCGCCATCTGTTGGGCGATTTACACCAAAACGTTACCAGTACCAATTCATATCAAGGACTAACCGAATCTGAAGCTTGATGAAAATCCGTGCATTAGTTCTTGAGATAGAGCTAGTGCAGAAATCACGAAAAATGCAGCATAACAGCGCCACCTGTTGGGCGATTTACACCAAAAACTAATCAGAACCAATTTATATTAGGGACTAATTGAATATAATTTTTTATTAAATTCCGTGCATCAGTTCTTCAGACAGAGCGTCCACAAAATTTGTGCCACATACATACAGACAGACAGACAAGACTCACAGACTCACAGACAGACATTTTGTAAAAACATATTTTTTCGAATCTCTGACCTCTAAAACGTGTAAATCCGCCAAAAACCGGAAGTCGGAAATTTTTAGGAATCCAATACTTTCTTCTTGTAAAGATAGAAGAAAGTAATAAGCAAAATTCTAATACGTTAATGAAAATCTCGATTTCATAAACAATTGCATTATATTTCCTGTAAACTTCTTTAAGCATGAAATTTAGAGGCTAAAAAATTATTTCTTTTTGCTACTTGGCAATTCGGATTGCTATTTTTATGAAATGTACCATAACAGATAAAACGTAACGTTATATGCAACTACTGAAAATTATGAAGTACATTCATAAGACAGTAAGTTAGATGATACTTGTAAAGTTTTCCCGAGTACGTGAGATGAAAGTTTCGTTACGCCGCATTAAGATTGCATTAAGAATGCCCTCTATTCTCTAGATATCAACCAGATAATGCACTTGATTATCTTACAGAATTTTTTTTTCTAAGACCCAGATGTGAAGATGATTTTCAAGTCACGTTTTGTATTTCAAATTAATTAACACGTTAAGCGCCACGTCACTGACCGGTAACTGACACTGAACTTTCTGTTTAGAACGCTCCATTCACCGATGACTGTCTGTCTAAAATATGATATAAAACTAAATATATATATATATTGTTTTAATTACTGAAAATTTATTTAAAATTTACTTACTTTTTATTTATTACAGGATTATAATTTCATAAAAATTACTTAAAACTTTCTAAATTTTTCAGCTTTAGTGTCAGTCACCGTGGCACTGAACGTGTTAATTATCACCATTTTTTACTCAAAAATATACTAAAATATTATTCTAAAAACAATAATTATTCTCGTTTTCTGTTTGCGAAATTATTTAATTTCCCAGTATTATAGCAGGTGTTAAGGGGACGAGGGACCTTAAAAATATTTTTTTTATTTTTGTAAATTTCACCTTAAATATTACTCAAAGGTACATTATATGCATTATGGCATGCATTTATTACAAAAAAAAAAAAAAAAAAAATTAAGTCATTTTTCAGAAAAAAGTGGAATTTTGCGCGTTGTTTTAGAAATCTCCAAAATGCCCCGTGCGCGTTCCATATCAATGAAAATCCCCAATATTTTTTTATAAAAATTTGGTTTATATATATAAAAAAATCTGTGCATCGAATTTTATATATTTGAATATAAAGGTTAAAAAAAAAATTTTTGAAAAATTTTGAAATTTTTCGAAAAAATTTCAAAATTTCAGAATTTTTTATTTTTTTCTTTTTTTTGCAAATTTAAATATAAATATTACTAAAGGGTACATTATATGCATTTATCACAAAAAAAATTAAAAAAAAATTTATTTTTGAGAAAAAAATGGCATTTTACGTGTCGTCGTTAGAAATCTTCGAAATGCCCCCTGCGCATTCCATATCAATGAAAATCCCCAATATTTTTATAAAACTTTGGTTTATATATATAAATAAAACTGTGCATCGAATTTTATATATTTGAATATAAAGGTAAAAAAAAAATGAAAAAATTTCAAAAAATTTCAAAATTTCAATTTTTTTAATTATTTTCTTTTTTTTGTAAATTTTAATTTAAATATTACTCAAGGGTACATTATATGCATTGTGGCATGCATTTATCACAAAAAAAAAAATTTTAAAAAATTAATTTTTGAGAAAAAAATGGCATTTTACGCGTTGTTGTAGAAATCTTCGAAATGCACCCTGCGCATTCCATATCAATGAAAATCCCCAATATTTTTTATAAAAGTTTGGATTATATATATAAATAATTCTGTGCATCGAATTTTATATATTTGAATATGAAGGTTAAAAAAAAAAAATCAAAATTTTTGAATTTTTTTCAAAAAATTTTTTTAAATTTTATTTTTTTTTTTTTTTTTTTACCTTTATATTCAAATATATAAAATTCGATGCACAGTTTTATTTATATATATAAACCAAACTTTTATAAAAAATATTGGGGATTTTCATTGATTTGGAATGCGCATGGGGCATTTCGAAGATTTCTAAGACGACGCGTAAAACTCCATTTTTTTCTCAAAAATAGTTTTTTTATTACTTTTTTTTTGATAAATGCTTGTCATAATGCATATAATGTACCCCTGAATAATATTTAAAGTGAAAATTTCAAAAAATAAAGAATCGATTTTTAAGGTTTTTTACGGTCCCTCGTCCCCCTAAAATTAAATTTTCATTTGCAACAACCTATTTATCACTATCCGTAGATTATCTAACAATAAATAAATGAAAAGAAAAAGACATTTCATATTGCTACACGCCCCACCAGTGGCTGAGAGGTTATACTCTCGAAGCTGGTAGACGGGAGGTGGTGGGTTCGATCCCAATCGCGCCCGTCGGCCTAATCGTTTTGAGTTTTCGTGGTTTTCTTCGAACCTTGGTTTTCCAAGCGTAAGTATGGGTTAGGTGCCCTTAGAAAGAACCCCATGGAGGGCGTCCGTCGCCTTAGGGCCTATATCCCTCGTTCTGATAATTGGCCATCATAAACACAACCAAACCCGTATTGCTACACGCATAAAAGCAAGATTACCCTTCTTTTCCAAATAATAAAAGAAAAGAGGCGTACTCCAGCAATTTTCATAACATGAAGTGAACTTTTTATTCCTTTTTCCTTCAAACAGACAAAAATCATTTCGTCATTTTGCGCTTCAATTGTAACGAACTGATTAATTTAATGCTTTGCATACTTTGCCAGATTACATTTCGTTTTGAAATACTAATACTTTCCAGCCGCAAAAGAGTTCTCACAAGTTATCTCGAAGTTTTCCGAGTTTCAAACACTTATAATTCTAGGTAAATAGCAAATGAGAGATATTCAGAAACGCTTAATGTTTTCTGTATGAAACAGATCTATGATTCATGTTTTAAAGAACTGATTTTATTGATATATATAGATGTAGGATTTAAATTTAAACATACTTTATTTTCTTTATAACATACATGATCTGCAAATAAACTGATCGTGCATATTCAGCAAATTTTTATTATCCATGATTTCAAAGCATGAGTTATGAAAATTCACGATCATCGAGATCAAGGTTGGGTTGGAAATATTCAAAATTAGAAAAGAGTCAATCTATAAAATTATATTGTTCATGAAGCATCGGCTTATGAGATGCCAAGGAAGGCACTGTTCGGCCTAGTCAGATTGTTCGAAAGAAAGTATATTATAAGTTTTAAGTGAGAAATGTATTGTATTTGAAAAAGCTATCAACGAAGAGGTGTAAAATTATATTCATAGAATTGTATTAAAATGTGTGTGTTGTTATTCCAACGTCTAGTTATTCAAGTCATCAATAAGTTAACATTTTACATTTAAACTTCCTACAAATTTATATATATATATGTAGGATTAGAATTTAAACATCATTTATTATCCTTGTGACGTGCGTGATCATCTGACCCTCAGGTATTTTTATTATCCGTGATTTAAAAGTATGAGCTATGAAAATTCACACTCACGATCACTAAGTCTGGAAGATTTCAAAATTAGAAAATAATTGATCCATTAGTTTTTATGGTTCATGAAGCATCGACATATGAAATGCCAATGAATGAAGGAACTGTCAACCCTTATTGCATTATTCGGAAGAAAGTGTACTATATCTTTTAAGTGAGAAATGTAATGTATTTGAAGAAGCTATCAACGAAACGTTGTAAAATTATCTTTACAAAATTATATTAAAATTCATGTGATGCTATTTCAATGTTTAGTTATTCGAATTATCCAATAAATTAACTTTTTACATGTCATCTTCCTACATATATATATACATCTCTCTCTCTCTCTCTCTCTCTCTCTCTCTATATATATATATATATATATATATATATACTGAAGAGCAAAAACATTATGACCACCTACCTAATAACGCATGTCTCACATTGGCCTACAAAAAATCTGCAACCCACTATATCATGGCTGCCACAAGTCCTTGGTAGATTGGTGAAGAGAGATTGCACCAGCGGTCACGCAAATCCAGGATATTACAACATGCTTTTTTTAGCTCTGAGCAACCGTTATACGATACATCAAATCTGCTCTATAGGATAAAGATTCATTGATATAGACTGCCAGGAACGTAATTGGAATTTGTTATAACTGGTATTTTGTTCTTGACACCACTCCAGCACAATTCGAGCAGTGTGGCATGGAGAGATGTCTTGCTCGTAGAATCCATTTCCAGTTGACAAGACAAATAACATGTAAAGAATCTACTGCTCCTCAATGATGTTCAGATAGCCCTCGATCTTCATGGTTTTATCTACCACAATCACAGGTCTCATAGACGCCTATGAGAATGTCCCCCCAAAGTATAATATCGTCAGCATCGGGTTATGTATGATCTCCTGCATAAGGGGGAGCAACAGTTCACATGGAAGAAGGTGTACCTTGACACTGCCATCGATGTGTTGAAGAATGAATACTAATGATTAATCAAACCAGGCAAAATTGGTACTTTGCATCAAAATGTGAAAAAACAACATTGGAATATGATGCACTCAGATAACGTGCAAGGGAATACAAGTGAGATTAAGAGGTGGAATTAAAAAATATATACAATGATGTGATGGAGTTTCGTGGCATTATAAAGTTATGTGTTTTTCTTTCAACTAAATTAAATTATTCTATCGATAAAGGGCAATCATCAATCAATACTAATTCCGTCAATAAATGATTTATTGCATTATTCATTAATGAAGGATATCGAGTAACGCTACTGTAAAGTCATTTTAATTGCATTTTAATATTTAATCTTGTATCGCATATTATCTAATAAAAGAATTTGTCAAGATTAAGCATTTTGTATTTTATTTTATCATACGCTTAAAACACGTCTGTTCAAAAAAAAAAAAAAAAAAAAAAAAAAAAAAAAAAAAGATTGGCACAAACAATCGTAAATGGGAATTCGTAAATGCTCATTGTTTGATGCACCTTTCGTGCCTAATGCAGTTTCATGAAGATAATTACGAATATGTCCTTCATAATTAATTACCTATCTGTCCCTACACTTAATTGTAATAGAAATATTGCTAAAAATAGTGAATACAAAGATTCCACTAAATTATGATTTGACCCATAATTTAGACATAGCATAATATTTTAGGTAGTTATAAAATCTACCTATCAAATACTCCCGTCTCACTTTCTTCAAAGAGTACCTATCTTCAAAAATGCACGAAATCATGATCAGAATTTTAAACATTATATATTTAGTATTTACTAATGGTTTTAACAACTTTGTTTTCTTTTAGGAATGCTTATGTATTTCCGAATGAAAATCATTTAAGGAATGTATCATAAAGCAACTAAGTGGGATTAGAAAAGAGACCTTATTGCCGAAATATTCCATTTTTCAGTTTTACAAATAAATTTTGTCTTTAAAGATGGCGTACTTAATATTCCTAGGTGACACAATCTTCGATATCAGGAACCTAACATCAGTATCAACGAAATGTAAAAATATTGTAAATTACAACATTTTACGAAACCATGTTTATTGAACACTTCCATGAATAATTTCAAAATGATAGAACTCTTCAATCAACTAAAAGTAGTGTCATAAACTAATTAATCATTATAATGCCGAAAATATTTTATAAAAGATTGAAAAGAGAGAATATTTTTTCACTGACATTTTGCTCCGACTTTATTGAGAGTAGGGCTTTTGTCCTATAATTTTAGAGCTGGTAGAAGTAACTGTCTGTTCCAATGACTATATAGTGAACCGATTGTCATACTTTTATCATTTCTATAAATTAAAATTTATTCAAATAAAGGAAATATGTTGTAAATGGATGTATAAGTAGCTATAGATTCCTGTAAATGAATTGATGCATATTGATTTGCATTTTTAAAACATCTAACCCCTAAAAGGAGACCGAATTCCTCATTTGGGCCGTAAGTTAATATAATACCCGGTAAATTTTACGGTGGACACGGTATTTACGCATTTGTTTTTAAAAAAAGTATGTTACTAAACATATCTAACGGTAGCATTTAAACATTTAAAATTAATTTTACGAATAAATGTATTTACGAATTTATATTCTTATTATGCATTTCATTATTTTCATTTTATTTACCACGAACCTTCTATTTGACTACTGAAAAGAATAATTTTCAATTTAAAAGCAGGTCACAAAAAGAGGGCAAAATAAAAAGGCTATTTTTTCAAATGAATAATGAGGCTTCGGTGTGATTTGAATTATTCATGAGGTCATATTGAATGATTTCAAGAGATTTGATGAAATTCGGAAGCACGAATTTCTTTTTCCTTGATTACGTTCATCATAACAATGGATTATCCAGTAACATTTGCATATTAATTTCTCTCAAATGCATTTTTCAAACTTTTTTAAACTTTGAATTAAAAAAGCTAATTTCTTTAAAACGGTTATATAGCGATTTACATATTTTCCTCCAGGAATCACTTGAACTGAAATGAAATATATGATTATTTTTTACCATCTTTTAAAAAATCAAGCACACATTTTGGAGTATGTACTTTGGCTATTGCTTGCGAAACACACAAAGGCATATTACTAAACCTATGTGTTCGTAATTTTCAAACTATTAAGGGGTCTTGTACCTTTAAACGCGATGAAATTTAACGAAAAAATTCAAAGTTTGAATTAGTCTGTCTTCAAAACTTTCACATGTATAAACATGAAATTTTGAATATTGATTAAACAGGTTGTGTTTTGTAATATGCCGTCATTAGAAATTTATTAGACTTTTATAGAATTTGTGTATTGTTGAAATCATAATACGTAGCTTTTTTTTTTCTCCATACGTCATTGCGTGCATGATATCTTGGGAAAGTATGTATGAATTGTCATGAAATTTGGTAAAGATACTAAACATATATGTGTGTTTCAAATGAACTACTCTTAGTTCAAAATCATTTCATTAACTATATAAAAAATATATTTTTGTAAGAGCAAAATCAAAATTTTATATTTTTAATGAATAAAAATAGTCATAACTAAAAATAATTCCAATGTAATTACTTAAAAGTAGTTCATTTTAAACACACATATTTGTTTAGTATCTTTACCAAATTTCATGATAATTCATACATACTTTCTCAGGATATCATACGCGCAATGCCTTCTGAAGTAAAAAAAAGAGCTATTTTGATTTCAACAATACACAAATTATGTAAAAAGCTAATAAATTTCTAATGGTATCATATTACAAAGAACAATCTGTTTAATCAATATCCAAAATTTTATGTTTATACATAAAAAGGTTTTTGAAGATAGACTAATTGAAACTCTGAAGTTTTTCGACACGTTTAAAAGGCACAAGACCCTTTAAAAGTAATTTTTCGAATAAAGATATTTATGATATTATATTCTTATTATGGACATCATTATTTTCATTTTATTTACCATGAAACTTCTCTTTGACTACTAATAAGAATAAATTTTAATTTAAAAGCAGGTCAGTAAAAGAAGGCAAAACCGCTAAATCCAGGGTCAAGCAATACTATTTTTTTACTAAAAATAGCAATACTACAACCTGTGGCCAGAAAGTTCGGTGAATGCATTTTTATTTCAAATACAGTATTGTACAGCATCAAATACATTTTCTGTCCTTCAAAATAATCTCTATGGATGGTAATGCACTCTTGGGAAAGAGTATATAAGTCCTGGAAACTCTTGTAAAACAGTTCTTTCGGAATGGCTTTCAGCTCGGCCGTCACGTTGTGTTGAATGTCGGTGATGTCCGTAAATCTCTTTCCTTTCAGGGCTAACTTCAACCTCGAGAAGAGGAAGAAGTCTGCAGGTGCCAAATAAGGTGAATAAGGGGGTGATCAAGTGTCACAACTCCATTCGTGGCCAGAAACTGCCATACAACCAAGGCGGTGTAGCCGGGCATTATCGTGGAGAAGTGCCCAGGAGTCCATTCATAAACTTGATGGACTTGATTTCTATAACTTTGATGTGACAGCTTCATCTTTATAAACTTCTTTGAGCATTTCGTGAGTTTCTTTTGCCGATTTCCAAAGTTTGAAACAAAACAACATGTTTATTCTGTGATCCATTTTGTTTACCGCGACAGTCCACAATCCACCTTTCATGCTCGGCGTTAAACGTAACATATAATAAACGCACTTGGAACCTTACCAAACGTTCAAACAGATATTGACCTTCATCACGCGTGGCGCGTTGATATTCTACTAGTACAGCAGCGACCTCTACAGGCTCATTCACCGAACTTTCTGGCCACAGGTTGTATTTTTTAAAACCCTAATTTTTTTCATCATGGTTTACACCATAAAATATCAAATTTCAGCTGAAAATTTGAAATTTAATTTTTTTTACCATTTTCCTCTTTAATAATAGATTTCAAATAATTTTCACAAAAATAGAAACATCGAGCAGTAAAGGGTTAGATAGAGGGTGAAAAAATCTGAGTTATGCTGGAGTATAAAACACCTGAATTTTTCCCTGGATAAGTCGTGTGCAATTTTGGTTTCATTTGCAAAAAATGTTTGTTATCTCCCAATTAAATATGTTTTTTGAATTTTCAATCACCAGGCATTTTTATGAGTAATATTTGTGGTTGTGATGGTGAGGACTATTTTGTTTTTTAAGATTTTTTAATTTATTCGTAATTTCCACAAAACTACATACTGAAAAAAGTACGAAACTAGACCTTATAAAAAAATTTAGAACAAAAATTTATTATTTTATGTAATAACACTTTGTTTTCATAAGATAACATTCCTCAAATTTAGTCTTTGCTGATTTATTTTCGATAATGTAAGAGAAAATTTCCACCCGATCTATTTAAAATGTTACACCTATTTTCTTTAATAAAGGCTAAGAAACCAGATACCATTTTTTTAAAACGCAATTTGACAGTTTTCACTGAAAGAAGTTTGATAATTAGCTAACATATATTTAAAACCTTTTGCTCACAATTTACTTTTGGTCAATGTTTTAAACTTTAATATAAGCCTGCTAGCTAAACGCTTATATTAAATAACGTCGTTACAGAACTATTTTAGAAAAGTTCTATATAAAAAGAGCTGCACTTTAGAGTTAATTTGGTTACTTCATTTTAATCTTTTTTTTAAATTTCAAGGCGATTTCTTGAAAGCTTTAAAATCCTGCCTATATAAATTAAAAAGTATTGCATTAACTGTATGAAGTAATCTAATCTTTCACTGAAAGTTTAATAACGTACTAATAACATAAGGAAATTTTGTTTTCACACCTCCTGATACATTCTTTTACTGAGATTGTATAATTCTCACCAGTTTTATGAAATAGTGTAATTCGGTTTGTTAAGGTTTCAGTTTATCTGTTATTAAATAAGGTGAATATTTCTTTATCAAAAAAGTGGTGTCAATGAGCAATTTGTATTTTTTAAACCGTAATTTAATGCGACAGTTAAGGGGTTAAACTAATAAAAATTAGGTCTACCGGAGAGTTCTGTCCGATAATGTTATTTCACGCCTACTTTTTAAAAATTCAGATATCTTCATTGACACCACTTTTTCAAATGGTAAAATTTCCATTAATAAGAGAATGATCTTAATGTGAAATGTCATAAAAATGAGAATTTTACCATTTGAAAAAAAGAGATGACAATGAAGAAATTTGAACATTAAAAAGTAGGCGTGAAATAACATTATGTGACAGAACTTCCCGGTAGCCCTAATAATAATCTTAAGAATGAAAAGTTTACAAAGTGTCTTTAAATGAAAAAAGGTTTATATTTAATTTTTTTCACTTTTATTTATACAAGGAAATTCTGCTTAGCCTCTTTATAAATCTTTTGTAACCGTCTGTAAAATAAAATTTTATAAATAAAATTTGAATAGATAAGGCTTACTTTCTGAAGTGTAAAATTCTTTTGTTAATAGAATTCTACATAGAAATCGTTATAGAAATCTACATAGAAATCGTTATTCTACATAGATTTCGTTAAGGAAGTAATAAAACAACTCTATATTTACCTTTTATCATTCTTAAAAAAAAAAAAAAAAAAAAAAAAAAAAAAAAAAAAAAAACATTAAACCCTTGCGTAAGGCAAAATATATGAATCATTTTCCAGCACTAACAGAAAATTTTTAAGAAATTTAATATTTTCATACATTGAAGTCAGATATGTAATTAAGCAATTTAAAAAATACAAAAACCTATTCAAAATCCATTTTCAGAAGTTGCTGACCATATGCGGTAATGTGTTCGAATACTGTCAATCAATCAGGCATATGATCCGTAAAATTCATACCTGCAAGACACGAAAAATGAAGTTTAAAAATGTATAGCACAGCGTAAAAGCACATCCAGTAATCATCAATTACACTCAGTGAGATAACTGAATTATTTTGTGTGTATCTGTACATGAACATTACAAGTAACGTCGCAAACTTATTAACTATTATAAAACTCAAAAATATTTTATAATTGTATCCATAATTGATGATTTACAGCTTGTTCCGCCAGTATTGAGAAAAAAGTTTCCATTTTGTAATTTTAGAGCTGATAGAATTAAAATTCCAAGGCAAGGACGCATCATAACTCAATTATAATATACTGGTGCCAGTTTAACTTTGAGTTTTCATTTTTATTCATTTATTTATTTCATATTCGGAAGTATGTGCGCCGGCTAAGGAGGGGATGAAGGGAATGGCTCTTTTACTACCCTGGATTGTTAAATTTAATGAACTAAATTTTGTTACCATCTGCTGGTCTAAAAAATACGTATTCTCAAATTGCTAACAATATTTAAAATTATAGAAGAATGGAGCTAAATATATTTCATCAGGGTGTTCTGCTTCCTAGAACCTCCGCCCAATACTTAATATTTTTAGTTTGGTTTTTCTCTATAAATTCATATGCACCACAATTATCTTGAACAGCGTATTTTGGAGGGGGTGGGGCATAGTACTCCAAAAAACGCTTTCGAAAATAGAATATTTCAAGTATCCATTTCGAAAAAAATGTCGATAGAAGTTTAATAACGGACTTTTTATAGGTCTTATTTGTTACATTCCTGTATGAATTTTTACTTTGATATGAATTTATCTCGAGTAGGACGTTCTGGCATTTTTTTAATTTATTTAGAGTATTTTGAGTATACATTGTGTAATTTAAAAAGAATTCTTCGAAAAAGACTACAATAACAATCTGTTTCGAGTCCTTGCTCATTCCTGGATTTCTTCATGCCAGTCCGCATGCACCATAAAAAAACATATATGCGTAACAAACCAGCGGCTTTGCTCGCGTAATAGTTAAAATATGGCAAATGATATTTATATCTCTAACTTTTATTAGAAGAAATTATACCTTTAGAAATAATTCAAAAATTACTAATTAAGCCACAGTTTGACTAAACTTCATTATTACTCTGCATTAGGCGGAATTCACAGTTAAGTTAATAAGAAGAACTAAAACAAATTCTAGATAAATGATAAATTAGAAAGTCGTTTGAAGCTTTTAAGCTTCTTTCATACACTCATTTCAGTATTCATTTGAAGTTTTGAAATTTTTAAAAACCCTTCTTAGTACGCATTTACATCTTAAATTTAACAATCATGTCAAATTTCAAGTTTCTTGTCTATCTGTCTATCACCTCTCTGGTGGTAGTGGCACTGACATAAAATACCTATGTTGAAACAGAGATGGTCATCATTAATTTGCCAACATTTATTTTGAAATCGGTTTGGTATTTCCTTATATTTCACAGAAAACCTAATTTAGAAAGTTTTTAAAGGGTCATTTAGAACGTTTATCTTCCCTGCAAGACCCAAGTGGTAATGGCACCGGCATAAAACATAGACTGTGTAGGATCACAGACCATCACCATTGATTCGCAACCATTACTTTTGTAATCGGTTAATTATTTCCTGAGATTACATACAAATAGAAATTTAGGACATTTATAGAATGCTTTTTGCTCCTACACTTCGCTTCACACCTTTTAAATTACGAATTTATTTTGGGCAGTTCTTAGAGGGTATTTAAATTTTATTTATTAATAACTTCCATACCATATTTAAAGTTTCTAGCTTATTCTGTATCCCAGAAATCGCATTTAAAATTTTGTTTGCTCCTGCAACCCTCTAGTGGTAGTGGCATAGACATAACATATAGATTATGTTTGATGAGGTGGCCACGAATGTCCAATCATTATTTTATAAATCGGTTTGGTATTTCATAAGATTGCATAAAAATCGTAATTTAGCACGTTTTTAGGTCCCTTTTCGCTCACTTCATCCTTTGAAATTTGGAATTTTCTTTCGATGCTCCTTATGAAGCAATTGCATCTTTCAAGTAGTTACCATGCCAAATTTCAAAATCTTAGACGCCTTTGTATTACAAATAGAGCGATTTATAACATTTTTCGCTCATGCAACCCTCAGATGGGAGTGACAGCAACATAAAATATAGCCTATGTTGGATCAGGAACTGCCACCATTAATTTGCAACCATTACATTTGAAATTGGTTTCATATTTCCTGAGATTGCGTAGAAATTGCAATTTAGAACGTTTTTAGAATGCTTTTTGCGTATTTTCACAGCTCTTATACTTCGTATTTTTTAGGAAATGTTCTGATGAAATGGAGATCATTTATATCTTATAGGCAACAACTGTATGTAATTTCATGTTGTTTGCTCCTACAGTATCGGAAAAAACTCAATTTAGAACGTTTTTTGCACCGGCAACCCCCAGGTGGTAGTGGCACCGGCAAGAATTCGAGTCTGTTTTAGAGCAAGGGCTGTCACCATCAATTTCTAATCATTACTTTTAAAATAGGTTTTATACTTCCTGAAATTGCGTAGAAATCGCCATTTAGAACGTTTTTTAGAAAGCTTTTCCCGCATTTTCATCTTCTTGAAATTTCAATTTTTTTATTAAATTTTCTTAGAGATCATTTACATCTTATAACTACCTTCCATGCCAAATTTTATGTTTCTCAGGCCTTTCAGTTACACAAAATTCTCATTTTTAGAACTTTTTTCCTCCTGCACGTCCTTTGAGGTAGTGGCATGAACATAAGATATAGCCTATTTTGGAACAGGGACTTACACAATGATTTTGATAACATTACTTTTGAAATCGGTTTGATACTTCCTGAGATTGCGTGGATCTTCGTGGGTATCCATCGCCATTTAGAACGTTTTTTAGAACATTTATCGCGGCATTATCACCCCTTTTAACTTTCGCTATTTTTAGGAAATGTTCATAGAGGTCATTTATATCTTATAGATAACTACCATGCCAAATGTCACGTTTCTAGGTCCTTCAGTAACACAAAGCCACATTTTTAGAAATTTTTTGCTCCTGCATCCTTTTGGGTAGTGGCACCGTCATAAACTATAGCCTTTATTGAAGCAAGGTCTGTCACCATCATTTTGACACTATTATTTTTTAAGTAGGTTGGGTACTTCCTGCGACTGCATACAAATCACCATTTAGAACATTTTTAAAAATGTTTTTCCCCCCTTTAAAATTCCGAATGTTTTAAGAAATGTTCTTACAGATGTTTTATGTCTTATAAGTAACTACCATTCCAAATTTCATGATTCTAGGGCCTTCAGTAACACAAAAATCGCATTTTTAGAAAGTTTTTTACTCTGCAACCCGTTTGGGGTAGTGGCATGGACATATGATATAGCCTATGTTCACATAGATTAGCACCATCATTTTGATACAATTACTTTTGAAATCGGTTCAGTACTTCCAGAGATTACTGCCTACAAATAGGCAAACAAACAAACAAACTTTACTTCTTTATAATATTAGTATAGATTTATATATATAATTTTTTTTAATTAAAATCCAACCAAAAAAAGGTAAAACGTTGTCAATGTGTGTATCAATAATTATAGACTGTTGCAATTGAATTGTTGCGATTTGATTTGCATGTTGGGGACAATACACCTGAAAATAAGTAATATTTCGTTTTTGAAGGGCAGATTAATGTAATACTTGTTCATATTGTTGGGGAAACACGGTATTTACGCATGGGTTTGAACATAAAGTAACTAAAGATTAACGGTTTTTAAATTATTAAAAGTGTTTTTACGAATAAATGTATTTATGAATCTATATTCTTACTATGCATATCATTTTCTTTTCATTTTATTTGCCACGTACCTTCTATTTGACTACTAAAAAGAATAATTTTCGATTTAAATGCAGGTCAGTAAAAGAGGGCAAAATAAAAACACAATTTTTTGAATGAATAATGAGGCCTCCATGTAATTTGAATTTTTTATGAGATCATATTAAATGATATTAAAAGATTTGATGAAATTCGAAAGAACGAAGTTTTTCTTCTGTTATTCAGTTTTTCATAGCTTTGGTTTATCCACTAACATTTGCATATTAATTTATCTCATTTAATTTTTAAAACCTTTATAAACATTTTATTATAAAAGCTAATTTATTTAAAATGGTTTCAGCATGATTTAAATATTTTCATCCAAGGGTCGCTTGAGTTGAAGTGAAAAAAAAAATATATTGTTTTTCGGAAAATTTGGGCACACTTTTTGGAGTATGTAAGCTGGGCATGGTTTGTGAAACATATGAAGATACAATTTACAGTGCGAAATTGATTCTTCCTATCCTCTCAAAAATAAAGAATATCAAGTTTATGTTGTCTTTTTTTGGTAGTTTTTAAATGTTTTTATTGGCCATGTTTATTAATGTTGAATAATTTAAGTGCGTATCTAAAATACTCTTTTTGTAAATTTCAGAAATATATATGCATGTCTCTCTGTGTGTAGATTATTGCACAACCCATAACGGTACCAGATTTTTGTTCATAGCATTCACAGTAACTAAGACTGTCACCATTAACTAGTAAAGGTAATATTTGTATTTTTAAATTGAAGACTTCTTTGATAAGCATAGCGTTTAAAAAAAGCGGTGCCAACCGAATACAATTTGTGTAAGGGATGCAGTCCCGAAAGGGTTAAAAATAATAGACTTGAATGACGTAAAAAACAAAAATAAAGAAATCAATATCAAATAAAATGATATTTTAGAACGATCCAATAATATTGAGAAAAATGCATTTAAAAATTAATATTTTCAATATAAATTTAAAATGGCCAAAGACGTAAAAATAACGTGGTAAATTAAGATAGCTTTTTTAATTTGTAAGAATTTTTAGATGCAATAACTTATAGATTATAAGTAAAATGTTACTTTACAAAAAATAACTACATCTGAAGAGTCAAAATAATAAATACATTTTTCAGGGTTCCTAAGCTTAACCAATCAATGAAAATGAGATTCCATAACAGTAAATATGATGTATGTATCTTGCCTTTGAGTAGCACGTAATTTCTGCGCATGTGCTGATTGTCTATTCTTTGAATGGGGGTATTTTTTGCTGTCGTCCCTCTCGTGAATTAAAGACAGTCGTGCACCAGTTTCACAGCAAGCTACTCATGCAAGTGGCTGATGGTACATCTTGTTGGAGGTTTTCTGCGAATATGTCAAGTCAAATTTGTCACGGCGAGATAATATCAGAAGAGAATCAAACTTGCTGCGAATGTGCATGCTATCTGGGCTACTAATAACATAGGCAAATTTTGTTTTCACACCCCACTGGATACTACAATCTTTAACTTAATAAATAATAATCCTAACTTTTAAAAGTTTACAAAGCGTCTTTAGAAGAAAGTTTTTCTATTTAATTTTTTCTAATTTTATTTATTGAAAACACTGTTTATTCTCTAAATAAATGTTTTGTAGCCGTCTATCATAAATAAAATTTATAGATATACTTTACTTTCCCAAATGTAAAATTACTATGTTAATAGAATTCTACGTAGAAATACCATATTACACACATTCACTTCATTAAATATATTCACTAAGGAAGTAAAAAAAAGCTCTATATTTACCTTGTGTCATTCTTCTACAATAGGAAATTGTTAATTAAAAAATAAAAGAACTAAAAATCTTGCATAGGGCGTAGTATATGAATCATTTTCCAGCACTAACAGAACACTTTAAAGAAATTTAATTTTACATACAATGAAATGAGATGCAAATAAGCAATTATATTCCAGTTCCATTATGTTTGAAGTCCATTTTCAGTAGTTTCTGTCCATATTCGGAAACTTGTTCGAATATTGTCGTACAACCCTGTGTATGATCTGTAGAATCTATACATACTACGTAATACATTAAAAATGAAGTTTAAAAATACATACAACAGCGTAAGCAGCACTTCCAACAATCATCGATTACAGTTAGTCAGATAACCGAATTATTTTGTGTATCTCTGTAAATGAGCAATAAAAGTAACGTCATAAACTTATAAACTATTATAATACTAAAAAATATTTTCTAACTGCGTCCAAAATCAATGATTTTTCGCCGGCATTTTACTCCGCCAGTCTTGAGACTAAGGCTTTTATTTTGTAATTTCAGAGAGGACAGAATTTAAAGTATGTGACAAGGAAGCCATCGTAACTCAAATCTATACTATTAAAATCTGTGCGCGTATATTTGTAACCATAAAAACTAGGAAACCAAACGGCGCATGGCTATGAAGATTTTGCACACGGGCTGCTGGTAGGAGGCCCATGAACGATTAGAGTAAAAAATTCGAAATTTTTAAACAACCTAGGGGGCTCTGCCCCCTACTATCTATGGTCGTCAACCCCCGTTCAGACACCGCAGACACTAACAGCACGCTAATTTGATCGGCTTTAAAAAGATTTCGGAAGATTGAATTATAATTTGAATCAGACAATTATAGTCTGACGTAATTTTCCCCAAACTTTTCTTTCTCTTTTTAATATTTACGAAAAAATACTTTTGTTAGAAATGAAATATTATGATCATCTTAAAATATCAAGTAAATGTCTCATGCAATTTTTAAATTTAAACTGTTTTGTAATATTATTTTTAGTTCATTTTACGTAATAAGTGTAATGTGACGTAAATGTGACGTAAATTCTCCTATTTAAGACTTCTAACGCATGTTAATGAATTTATTATCTTACAATATTCTTTCTCTTTTAAAATTCACGTGTAAATAAAGTTTTTATGACGTAATTTTCAATGAGTTCCTGCTTTTTATATTTTCTGTTTATAATAGTCACGTGTAAAATAAATTTTTAATTTGAAGCAAACATTATTGTTTGCGCTCTTTATGCAGTTGGCAACAGTTTAAATTAATACAATTTTCTAAAATATGTAAAAAATATTTCTCGAAATGCTGAAAATTTGAATTTAAAATAGAAATAAAACCTCAAAAAATGAGTCAAATTAAAAGACTAAATGCAGTCTGCATACCGGGAAATTCTGTCGCATAAAATGATCTAAAAATGATTAAATTCCTATGTACAGTTTTTGCTCCTATAAAACTTTTTTAATGGAACGATTTTGTCCAACTTTGACATAAAAAATCTCTTACAATAATTCTTCGATTTGAAAACTGTCTGCATCAGCATGTTTATCGAACATTTCTCTATAATACTACAGATTTTCCTATTTTTGTATGCAACAGTTTTTTTTTAATATTAACGAAGAAAGGCCATGCTTAAGCGTTCAAATTGGATGCCGGTCTGCCGGGAATATCTACGCAGATTTTCATTGGTCCATTTCCAAATCAAAACTTTTTTTATATATATAGAAGGATTTTTTTCTATTTTATTTTCTATTTTTGATGAATTTGTTCCTTTTTAGCTCACAGGCTATCAAAGCCTGAGAGCTAATGTGTCCGCCCGTTCTGTATGTATGTATGTATGTACGTACGTACGTATGTATGTATGTATGTACGTAACGCGATAACTCTTGATAGAAACATCCGATTTGCTTAAAAAATTTTTCCTACGTTCACTGTGATAAGGCGCTTCCCTGATTAGTTTTGGGAGTTCATTGGTTAAGGATAAAGGGGGAAAAACGGGGTTAGTCCACCCCCCTTAATTCAGATAAATGGGTTTTTCATGCAGAATGATTCGATTTGATCCGAATTTGGTATACCGGTTTATTATGTTAAGGAACTTCCCTGATTAGTTTTGGGAGTTCATTGGTTAAGGATAAAGGGGGGAAAACGGGGTTAGTCCACCCCCCCCCTTATTTCAGATAAATGGGTTTTTCATGCAGAATGATTCGATTTGATCCGAATTTGGTATACCGGTTTATTATGTTAAGGAACTTCCCTGATTAGTTTTGGGAGTTCATTGGTTAAGGATAAAGGGGGAAAAACGGGGTTAGTCCACCCCCCTTAATTCAGAGAAATGGGTTTTTCATGCAGAATGATTCGTTTTGCTCCGAATTCGGTATACCGGTTTATTATGTTAAGGAACTTCCCTGATTAGTTTTGGGGGTTCATTGGTTAAGGATAAAGGGGGAAAAGGGGGGTTAGTCCACCCCTTAATTCAGATAAATGGGTTTTTCATGCAGAATCATTCGATTTGCTCCGAATTTGGTATACTTATTATGTTAAGGAACTTCCCTGATTAGTTTTGGGAGTTCATTGGTTAAGGGTAAAGGGGAAAAACGGGGTAGTCCACACCACTTAATTCAGAGAAATGGGTTTTTCATGCAGAATGATTCGTTTTGCTCCGAATTCGGTATACCGGTTTATTATGTTAAGGAACTTCCCTGATTAGTTTTGGGGGTTCATTGGTTAAGGATAAAGGGGGAAAAGGGGGGTTAGTCCACCCCTTAATTCAGATAAATGGGTTGTTACTGATCGTAATTAAAATCTCCCGTACGAGGGCGCTGTGTCAGCGCCGTAATTTTATTTATTATTCCAATCGTCTGCGTGTTGACGATAGATTGTAATTTAGTTACTAGTGAGTGGAAACACTGAATTTTTTGTTGTTGTTGTTATTGAGATAATGGAATGTTTGATTTGGAAACGGCCAGATAGACTGTTTCACTCTTAACAATTATTGTTTTAAAATAAAGAAATATACAGTTCACTGCGAAGAGTTCGTTAAAAATGGTGTCACTGAGTAACTTATTGTTTCATTCTTAACATAAATTGGTCCGTCGAGCCGGAGTAAACGGATTTATCGTTTGCTTTTAGAGTCAAGAATCAGCGACGAGACTTGGTTTCTTCGAATAAGGTAGGACTTTTTCCTTAACATGGCTACTGAATTAAAAAATATTTTGACAAAAAAAAGAGTTTTAAAATGTAAAATTACTAAATTTGTGAGTGAAATTAAAACAAGTGACACATTCATATGTTATTTTGCGACAGATGTTTCTACCATTAGTTATCCAAAATTTACGACGAATATGGTACAACAATGTTTGTGATCCTACATGTAAATACTTTAAATGAAAATATCTTACAATAATTAAAGTAAGGGGATGCTTACTTGGCAGAACCATAGGATGTTTTTCATTTGTTGTCAAATATGAGTTACCCAATCTACCCCCAACTCTTAAAATATTACTTTCATCTAAGAAACAATTTAAAGAATTTGGGGGTAGATTGGGTAACTCATATTTGACAACAAATGAAAAACATCCTATGGTTCTGCCAAGTAAGCATCCCCTTACTTTAATTATTGTAAGATATTTTCATTTAAAGTATTTACATGTAGGATCACAAACATTGTTGTACCATATTCGTCAGAGTCACTTAATTTATAAGGATAATAGTATAAGGAGTGAGCAAACCAAGAAGGGTTTGATACTCAGCCTCTACACAACCCAATTGAATTAGGATTTGACTCAACAAAGGTTCTAGGAATGTCTTGGCATACGAGTGAAGATTGCTTTATCGTAGATGTAAAAGGCTTATTAGAAATGTTATCAAAAAATGAAAACACCAAGCGCTTCATCCTGCGTGCTATTGGAAAAATATTCGACCCTCTTGGCTTGCTCACTCCTTATACTATTCGCATGAAATGCCTATTTCAAGATCTGTGGTTGAGGAAAATTGCTTGGGATGAAGATCTACCAATAGATGTTAAAGAAAAGTGGCTTCAATGGTGTTCTGAGATCCCACGCCTCTCCGACCTAAAAATTCCAAGAATTGTGCTAAATTCAACGAAAGAAGAAAATTCAGATGTGGTAGAGATTCACTGTTTTTGCGATGCTAGTAAGAAAGCCTTCGGCACTGTCATATACCTCAGAATTGTAAAAGAAAATGCTATTGAAGTTAACCTTGTGACTTCAAAAAGTAGAGTTACACCTCTTAAAAAAATCACTTTACCAAGATTAGAGCTATTGGGAGCTTTACTTGCTGCCCGACTAGGTAATGCAGTCAAGAAAATAGTAGATCATAAGAAGCCATCAGATGTGTTCTTCTGGACAGACTCGAAAATCACTTTGTACTGGATTAGAGGTTCTAGTAAAAGATGGAAATCATTCATAGCGAATCGTGTCAACGAGATTCAATCTTTGACTGACTCCAATTCGTGGTTTCATTGTCCGGGAAAGTCTAATCCAGCCGACCTCCTTACCAGAGGCGTCAGTGTTGATATGCTCTTAGAAAAGGATTTGTGGTTTAAAGGTCCCCCCTTTTTGAGAGAAACTGCTCTCCCAACTAATGACTGCAACATCCAAAATTCGCCAGATGACTATTCTGATGAACTAAAGAAAACAGTTAAAAATTAAAAGAGCGAAACAAAAACAAATAAATGTTCTTAATGAATCAAAGCCGAAACAAGAGAATAGTGTAACGGAAGTTCGACTTCCCACGATTAATCTACCTTCTTTTAGTGGAAACGTACAGGATTGGATATATTTTAGTGATCTTTTTAAATCTAGCGTTCACAATAATAGCGCACTTTCGGGTGCTCAAAAGTTATCATATTTGAAATCTTCGCTTCATTCTGAAGCTGCAAAAGTTGTACAAAGTATAACGATTTCAGATGATAATTATCAAACAGCGTGGTCCTTATTAGAGGAAAGATATTCCAATAAAAGACAACAAGTGTTTGCTCACATTAAAAAATTAATGTCCATTAATTCAATACAAAGTGAAACACCTAGTGCTATTCTTAATTTAGCAGATACCGCCAGTGAATGTATCAGATCTCTAGAAATTCTCGATCAAAAAATTGAAGGGTTTGCAGATACAATAATAACTTATATATTGTGGCAGAAATTAGATGGGTCCACAAAATTATGGTTTGAACGTGAACAAAAAAAAGACGAGCTACCAAAATTAAAAGAATTAATCGAGTTTTTAAAAAGACAAGCGAGAACACTGCAAGTTTCCAAACCTCTTATAAATAATGTAACTCCTAAACGCAATGCTCAACAACGAATCACTAGTATGGTATCTACATCTAATGGTAAAAACTCAAAAACATTTAAATGTGTTAAGTGTCAGAGTAATGAATTCAACGGTTTGCACAAATGTCCAGAATTCTTAAATCTTTCAGTAGCTTCTAGATATGAATTCGTAAAGAAAAATAATATTTGTTTTAACTGTTTAAAATTCCACTCGGTTAGAAATTGTAAATCTACTTATTCTTGTCGGAAATGTATGAAAAAACATTCGAGTTTACTGCATTTCGAGAATGAAAATGAAAAGCAAATTCAAAACAGCGATAGAAAAAATGAATTTATTTCAAAACCCGAGGTCAGTGATTGCAATATCCAAAACCAGAATCAAATCATAGCGCATTCAAATCTAGACCCGAATGCTGCAACATTTCACATTTCTAACGAAAGAGTATTTTCAGGTACATCTGTTTGTGAGATGAATTATTTAAGTTCTGGCATCTTATCAACTGTCATTGTTTATATTAAAAATAAATTTGGTGAATTTAAGCCGTTAAGAGGTTTGATTGATGTTGGATCAATGAGTAATTTCATTACGATTCAGTGTGCTGATTATTTAGGAATTAAGAAAGAAAAAATAAAAGTTGCGGTTTCAGGATTAAATGGCATCTCCGTGAATATTAACTCCAAGGTAAAAGCATTAATTTCGAACAATTCAAATTTTAAGGCGGAAATAGAACTTCTTTGTGTACCAAAAATATCGGATACTATTCCAGTAAATCGGATTAACGTTCCAACAGAACAATACCTTAAAAACATTAAATTAGCGGATCCAGAATTTTACAAACCTGGAAAAATTCATGTTCTTTTGGGAGCTCAAATATTTTATGATCTTTTAGAAGTCGGTCGAATTGAGGTCCCCAATTCTAATTTAAAATTCCAAAACTCGGTATTTGGATTCATTGCCTGTGGAAGCGTATTAAATCCTGACAATCAAATCACGCAAAATACTCATTGTGGGCTTGTTTGTAACTATGAAGATTTGACAAAAGAAGTTCAAAAATTCTTTCAGTTAGAAACATTAGGGATAAAAGACGATCCCACATGTACTGACGAAGATAGAGCATTAGAAATATTCGAAAAATCTGTATCTTATAAAAATAAACGTTACGAAGTTACCTTACCATGGAAAAAAGATTGGCGAGAAATGAACGACAATCTCAAAATAGCCAATAATAGACTAAACTGTCTTAAAGTGAAAATGAAGCGAAAATTAGAGCTTCGTGCTCAATATTGTGAGACTTTGAAAGATTATGAAAATAAAGGAATCATAGAAAAAATAACGGAAACGCACAAGCCAGTAGAGAAACCACTTTTTTATCTTCCACATCAACCTGTCTTTAGACAAAGCCTGACAACAAAAATGAGAGTAGTCTTCGATGCCAGCTCACACGATGTTGGCGAATTATCGTTAAATGATTGTCTTTGGCCAGGTCCAAATCTAAATCCAAACATATTCGATCTACTTATCAATTTTAGATTAAACAAAATAGCATTGATAGGTGATATAGAAAAAGCCTTTCTGCAGATATCCCTAGCGGAGAAAGACAGAGATGCAGTGAGGTTTTTATGGATTGGAGATAGAGGTATAGAAATATATCGCTTCAACCGAGTTCTTTTTGGTATGAATGCTTCCCCGTTTCTTCTTGCTGCTACTCTAAGAAAACATATCAAGAAATTTCAAGTTAGATATCCTACAACAACAAAGTTATTAGATAGGTGCCTCTACGTTGATGATTTCATCGCTGGTGCTGACAACTTGCAAGATGCGTTAGAAATCTCTCGAAATGCTGTTTATATTATGAGCGAGGCAAGTATGAAACTCAGAAAATGGTCAACTAATGATAACGATTTGATGGAGCGATGGAAACAAGAAGGGTTTGATACTCAGCCTCTACACAACCCAATTGAATTAGGATTTGACTCAACAAAGGTTCTAGGAATGTCTTGGCATACGAGTGAAGATTGCTTTATCGTAGATGTAAAAGGCTTATTAGAAATGTTATCAAAAAATGAAAACACCAAGCGCTTCATCCTGCGTGCTATTGGAAAAATATTCGACCCTCTTGGCTTGCTCACTCCTTATACTATTCGCATGAAATGCCTATTTCAAGATCTGTGGTTGAGGAAAATTGCTTGGGATGAAGATCTACCAATAGATGTTAAAGAAAAGTGGCTTCAATGGTGTTCTGAAATCCCACGCCTCTCCGACCTAAAAATTCCAAGAATTGTGCTAAATTCAACGAAAGAAGAAAATTCAGATGTGGTAGAGATTCACTGTTTTTGCGATGCTAGTAAGAAAGCCTTCGGCACTGTCATATACCTCAGAATTGTAAAAGAAAATGCTATTGAAGTTAACCTTGTGACTTCAAAAAGTAGAGTTACACCTCTTAAAAAAAACACTTTACCAAGATTAGAGCTATTGGGAGCTTTACTTGCTGCCCGACTAGGTAATGCAGTCAAGAAAATAGTAGATCATAAGAAGCCATCAGATGTGTTCTTCTGGACAGACTCGAAAATCACTTTGTACTGGATTAGAGGTTCTAGTAAAAGATGGAAATCATTCATAGCGAATCGTGTCAACGAGATTCAATCTTTGACTGACTCCAATTCGTGGTTTCATTGTCCGGGAAAGTCTAATCCAGCCGACCTCCTTACCAGAGGCGTCAGTATTGATATGCTCTTAGAAAAGGATTTGTGGTTTAAAGGTCCCCCCTTTTTGAGAGAAACTGTTCTCCCAACTAATGACTGCAACATCCAAAATTCGCCAGATGACTATTCTGATGAACTAAAGAAAACAGTTAAATGTGAAAATGATAACTCTTTAGTTACTCTAGCTATTTATGATCAAAATTATTTATTAGATTATATTATTAGTGTTAGTAATAATTATATAACTATCATTCGTATTTTATGTTATGTGCTTAGATTTATTCATAACCTTCGAAATGTTAATAGAGTGAAAGATCATCTTACTTCTAAAGAATTGAATGCTGCAGAATTATCACTGATAAAGATGGTTCAACAAAGTGAGTATCAGGAAGAAATAAAATGTCTTCAGAAAGGTAATTCGGTACCAAATAAAAGTAAACTAAATTCTTTAAATTGTTTCTTAGATGAAAGTAATATTTTAAGAGTTGGGGGTAGATTGGGTAACTCATATTTGACAACAAATGAAAAACATCCTATGGTTCTGCCAAGTAAGCATCCCCTTACTTTAATTATTGTAAGATATTTTCATTTAAAGTATTTACATGTAGGATCACAAACATTGTTGTACCATATTCGTCGTAAATTTTGGATAACTAATGGTAGAAACATCTGTCGCAAAATAACATATGAATGTGTCACTTGTTTTAAAAACAAGCCTGTATTAGCGAGTCAAGTTATGGGTGACTTGCCCAAAGAGCGTGTTACACCTTCATTTCCATTTTCCATTATTGGAACTGATTATTGCGGCACTTTTTACATTAAATTCAAAAATCAAAGGAAAGGTACATATAATAAAGTGTATGTATGTATATTCGTTTGTCTCTGCACCAAAGCTATTCATCTAGATTTCGTTTCAGATCTCACTTCTGCAGCCTTCATTGCTTGTTTTAAGCGCTTTGTTAGCAGAAGGGGAAAGTGTTCAAAAATATTTTCTGACAATGCAAAAAACTTTGTAGGGGCAAACTTAGAATTGAAAAGGCTTCACAATTTGGTTAGACACCCAGATGAAGCATTAGCTGATTATTTTGCAAGGGAAAATATCGAATGGAATTTTATTCCTCCGAAAGCGCCGAACTTCGGTGGTCTTTGGGAGGCAGGGGTTAAATCATTCAAATTCCATCTAAAACGTGTAATTGGTAACGCGCACCTCACTTTAGAGGAATTTCTGACAGTAATTCTAGAAATTGAAAGTGTTTTGAACTCAAGACCTCTGTCCCCATTGTCATCAGATTTCGACGGTTTCGAGACTCTGTCACCGGGTCATTTTCTTATAGGTAGGCCCTTAACGTCTATTATTGAACCCCAGCTCACTGAAATTTCGGAAAACAAACTTAGCAACTGGCAAAAAATAACAAAATATAGCCAGCAAATATGGAAATTATGGAAACGGGACTATCTGAACACCTTACAGCAACGTAATAAATGGCAAATAAATAAAAACAATATAAATGTTGGTTCTCTCGTATTGATCAAAGATGAAAATATGCTCAGCACAAAATGGGCAACAGGTAGGATTTCCGAGATATTTCTCGGTAAGGACAAAAAAGTTCGAGTAGTGAGCATTCGTCTACCTAACGGTACAATAATAAAGAGAGATGTGAGAAGTATTTGTCCCCTTCCAATTAATGGAAACTAATTTATTTAATGAATATATTTGGTATATTTTGAATATATTTTGTTGTTTAATTTCTATAGTATGTTTTATTGTATTCAAATGTAAAGTAATTTAGCCATTTTTCCTTTGTTATTAATTATATCTTTGCATTGTTACATGTAGTATTATGTAATTTTATATTATATATTAGAGTAGTTTGAAACCTACAGGTTTCAACGGTCGGGAGTATGTTACTGATCGTAATTAAAATCTCCCGTACGAGGGCGCTGTGTCAGCGCCGTAATTTTATTTATTATTCCAATCGTCTGCGTGTTGACGATAGATTGTAATTTAGTTACTAGTGAGTGGAAACACTGAATTTTTTGTTGTTGTTGTTATTGAGATAATGGAATGTTTGATTTGGAAACGGCCAGAGAGACTGTTTCACTCTTAACAATTATTGTTTTAAAATAAAGAAATATACAGTTCACTGCGAAGAGTTCGTTAAAAATGGTGTCACTGAGTAACTTATTGTCTCATTCTTTTCATGCAGAATCTTTCGATTTGCTCCGAATTTGGTATACCGGGTTATTATGTTAAGGAACATCCCTGATTAGTTTTGGGAGTTCATTGGTTAAGGATAAAGGGGGAAAAACGGGGTTTGTCCCCCCCCCTTAATTCAGATAAATGAGTTTTTCATGCAGAATGATTCGATTTGCTCCGAATTTGGTATACCGGTTTATTATGTTAAGGAACTTCCCTGATTAGTTTTGGGGGTTCATTGGTTAAGGATAAAGGGGAAAAACGGGGTTAGTCCACCCCCCTTAATTCAGATAAATGTGTTTTTCATGCAGAATGACTCGATTTGCTCCGAATTTGGTATACCGGTTTATTATGTTAAGGAACTTCCCTGATTAGTTTTGGGGTTCATTGGTTAAGGGTAAATGGGGAAAAGGGAGGTTAGTCCGTCCCTCTTAATTTAGATAAATGGGTTTTTCATGCAGAATGATTCGATTTGCTCCGAAGTTGGTATACCGGTTTATTATGTTAAGGAGCTTCCATGATTCGTTTATGCGATTCATTGGTTAAGGATAAAGGGGGGTTAGTCCACCCCCTTAATTTAGATAAATGTTTTTTTTTGCAAGATTATTCGATTTGCTCCAAATTTGGTATACCGGTTTATTATGATAAGGAGCTTCCCTGATTAGATTTGGAGGTTCACTGGTTAAGTATAAAGGGAGAAACGGGGGCTAAACCCCTTCACTTATTTTTTTGAGTGGCATTATTCTTTAAAATAAGAGTATAATATACAATTAGTGTGAATAGTCTGTGAGCTCAATGCCATCAGTTTAGCTGGGCACTTTTCTTTTTTATTTATGTTCAATCCGTAATCGCGCGAGTTCAAACCAGTTCTAAATTTTTAGTGCAATCTGAGATATACATATTACGTAGGTCACGCTGCAATAGTAAGAAGATATAGCGGGTATTACGATAATTCTTTTAGCTCGTATGCAAATAATTAGAGATTATTTAATTGCGCTTAATTATTACCTTATTTTAAAAATAAAGAAAATTTTTTTATCCCGAACATCAACAAAATTTTTTATTCTATTTATTCCCTTATTCCAAAGATATCATTTTATAACGTCTTCTGTCATAGCAACATGATAAATTAAATTTCATTAAAAAAAATGCGCAGTAGTAGAAAAATATTTTTTGAGATATACTTATTACGTACGTCATGCTTAAATGAACGATATGTTTCGGAACCAGAGCCAATGTGGCCGCTTCTTGAAAAGCCCATGCAGGACAAGTCCCATGTTATTATTAGATTACCGGTGCATCTACAAGACATGCAATCTGTGTATTTTAGGGAAGCGGACAAACGTGAACCTTTTCAAAGAGCAAGAAATGAAGACACCATGCTCAGTGCTTGGTTTCTATTTAACAGGTCTGATCCTTCTACAAACATCTATCTCTATACAGAAATTCCAAAGCATTTTGTATGGAAAGGCAATGTGTGGCAAAAACGTGTTACATTAGGTGACTTCTTGGTATCAGGATGCATTCTGTAAGCCCAAAGGATACTTAGCGACTCCATCTTCGTATGCTGTCATGTTCCCAGTGCCAAGTCTTTCGAGGAGGGGCGTATGAGAATACTGCCCATGAAACATGCAAGGGTGCATGCCGTGCTAGAAATTTGTTAGAAAATGATGATGAATGGCAACATTGTTTAACTGAAGCATTTGGTTTTGAAATACTACCCAAACTGAGACAACTGTTTTCGTTCAAATGTGTCTTTGGCAATCCAAATTCTCCGATACAATTACGGGAACAGTTTAAGTCAGAACTCTCAGAAGATTTTGCTCGCCATCTGCCGCTACAGGAGGGTAGAGATAAAGCCATTCAAGACATTGCCAATCATCTACGCATACACAACATGACACTTCAGAGCCTTGAATTACCTGAACCCTCAAACCTGGAGTGCGGTTTGTATACAAATATGCGAACAATGTACAACAAATATGTTACAAATATGCGAACGGAGACGGAGGAACTTGATTTCGTGGAATGGCTCATTCGCCTGGGGGATGGTCGGTTGACTAATGATTATGAACTCGGAGAAGATATTATTCAAATACCTCCAGAAAGTTTAGTGCAGTATTCTGTAGTGGATGATGTTTTTGGTTCGTCTGAAATTGATCTTGATCATCTTTCGGAAAGAGCAATTTTGTGTCCTAAGAATGAGGATTCTTTGAGATTGAATGAGGAGGTTTTACGAAAAGTACCAAGCGAAGTCAAGTCTTATTTTAGTGCTGATATAATACATTGTGATGATGTAGAAGAACAAAACAATTTGCAGATGGATTTCATCAATAGTTTAACACCTTCTGGAATGCCACCACATCAGTTAAATCTTATAGTTGGCGTTATTGTTATGTTGCTTAGGAACATGAATCCGTCCAGTGGTCTCGGTAATGGAACACGTATAATAATCAGAAGGTTGTCGCAAAATGTTATAGATGCAGAAGTTTTTACAGGACATAGGAGAGGCACCCGTGTTTTAATACCGATGATTCTGGTTACACCGTCAGATACCAGTTTACCTTTCCAGTTACGCCGCCGTCAATTTCCACTTAGGATCGCCTTTGCTATTACTATCAATAAATCCCAGGGTCAAAGTTTGAAAAAAGTTGGAATCTATTCGCTCCATTCAGTTTCTTCACATGGGATGTTGTATATAGCCTATTCAAGAGCAATTTCTAGAGGATGTGTACGTGTTTGGTTCAAAGACGGACCAAAACAAGCAAAACTTTTTTCACAGTCTGACAAGGTATTTACACAAAACATTGTCTTCCATGAAGTTTTATCTTAAGTCGCAACTATTTTGCTGTATTGTAAAAAACAAACAAATAAACAAAAACGACTCGACTGCACATTACATTATAGATGACGTGGAAAACAATGCAAAAATTTTTTATTTTGAAAGAAATTTTTAAATTTTTTTTCAGGTTTTTTTTTTTTAGGTAGATTTCGTATGAAATACTACCTATTGGAATCGTTCCTATGTTGGAATTTCTAAAAAAATTTTGCAGATCTACACCGATCATGACTCCTAGAACCCAAAACCAGCCTCAGTAAAAAACTTTATATATATATATATATATATATATATATATATATATATATGTATCTATCTATACATATATATGTATCACATTCTTCTGGACACGATAACTTTCGTAATTCTGCACCAATCTCTTCCAAACTGATACATAAAATCAAAGGGCATAAAATCTCGGTCAAGTTCGTTAATGGCCAAATCGGACCAAGGGGATGGAAATAGGGAGGGATTTTGTGAAAACCGAAAACCCCCCATAACTTCTTAATTTTTGTACATATCAAATCAGTTTAAAGTTTTTATTACTTCTAAAAATAGGGCCAAAATTTTATGTATCACAGATTTTTGATAAAGTTAAAAATGGGCTCAAGGGGCGCAAAAAAAAGGGTTTTTGGGAGAAAAAAATTCATAACTTCGTCAATTCTAAGATATCAATTCCAATTAATTTTATTATAAATCTCCTTAATATTATCTACAACTTTTATATTCACAAGTTTTTGATAGGACCAATTCGTACCGCAAAACAAAATTAAAAACGAAAACAAAAAGGGGGTTTGAAGAAGTAAAAAATCCATAACTCCGTCAATTCAAAAGATATAAAATCCCTATGAATTTATCATATATCTTCTTAATATTGTTTACAACATCTATATAGACAAGTTCTGGATAGGACCAATTCTTACAGCAAAAACAAATTAAAAATTCATAGAGGTTGAAGAAAAAAATCATCTAAGTAAGGGTGTATTCAAATCCAAACTGCGTATTTTCTTACTTATTTTACAATTCATTTTTGCTCTCAAAGGCTTCCAATTGGTACGTTTTCTTACTCAGAAACTATATAATGTACCGTAATGGTCGATTTTTTGATAGAGGCAGAATATATTTAAAAAAATGCTGTTAAAGTGGGCATTTTGAACCGAATTTCCCGAAGCGTATGGTGTTGGAAAAATCATTGCATTAAGGATGCACTCAAATCCAAACTGTTTATTTTCGGACTCATTTTTAAATTCATTTTTGCTCTCAAATGCATTTAATTGGTAGATTCGCTTATTCAGAAACTATATAATGTACCGCAATGATCGATTTCTTTTATAGAGGCAGAATATATTTAAAAAAATTATGTCAAAGTTGGCATTTTGAACGGAATTTCCCGAAGCAATTGTGTTATCACTTTCTTCTGGACACGATAACTTCCGCAATTCTGCACAAATCTCTTCCAAACTGATACATAAAATCAAGGGACATAAAATCTCGGTCAAGTTCGTTAATGGGCAAAAGCGGACAAAGGGAATGGAAATAAGGAGGGGTTTTGTGAAAACCGAAAACCCCCCATTACTTCATAATTTTTGTACATATCAAATCAGTTTAAAGTTTTTATTACTTCTAAAAATAGCGCCAAAAATTCATGCATCACAGATTTTTGATAAAATTTAAAATAGGCTCAAGGGGCGCAAAAATAAGGTTTTTGGGAGAAAAAAAATTCTTACTTCGTCAATTCTCAAGATATCAAATCCAATAATTTTATAATATATCTCCTTAATATTATCTACAACTTTTATATTTACAAGTTTTTGATAGGACCAATTCGTACCGAAAAAAAAACGAAAGAAAAAAAGAAGGTTGAAGAAGAAAATTTTTCATAACTCCGTCAATTCACAAGATATAAAATCTCCATGAGTTTATCATATATCTTCTTAATATTGTCGTCAACATTTATATAGACAAGTTTTTGCTAGGGCCAATTCTTAAAGCAAAAACAAATTAAAAATACATAGCGGTTGCAGAAAAAAATCATCTTATTAAGGGTGCATTCAAATCCAAACTGTCTATTATCTTACTCATTTTTAAATTCATTTTTGCTCTCAAACGCATCCAATTGCTAGATTCTCTTATTCAGAAACTATATAATGTACAGTAATGATCGATTTTTTGATAGAGGCAGAATGTATTTCAAAAAATGATGTCAAAGTGGGCATTTTGAACAGAATTTCCCGAAGCGATTGTGTTAGAAACGAAAAATATTGCCCTACTGAGAAAATAATGGTTTATTAATCAAGTTTTAATTAATTGAAAGAAAAATAAAAACACAGGTCGCTTATAAATCTTTTCAAAAATCACGTCAGCATGTTTCATATTTTTTTTTTATTAAATGCTAATCTGAAAATGTGCCAGAAAATTTCGAGTTGTTGAGTATAGAAAAATATTTTTTTAATATCGCCTTAACATGATTCTGATAAAACCAGCTATTTTATAAAAAAAAATCCCTGCCGGCGCGGCCTACAGGCAGAGGTAGATTTCGAAGTCAAACATACTAATTTCAAAAACAAAAATTAAATCATGATTAGAGATAAATCCACTTTAACAATTTTATCTGGCCGCTTTTGACGAGTTTTTATTTCATTTTTATATAATAGCTGGTTTCATAAGAATCATGTTAGGGCGGTATTAAAAAAAAAAATACTTTTCCATGCTCAACAACTCGAAATTTTCTGGCATAATTCCAGATTCATTTTTAATATAAAAAAATATGAAACTTGCTGACGTGATTTTTGAAGAGATTTATAAGCGACCTGTGTTTTTATTTTTTGTTCAATTTATTAAAACTTGATATATAAGCAATTATTTCCTCAGAAGAACAATATTTTTCGTTTCTAACACAATCGCTTCGGGAAATTCCGTTCAAAATGCCCACTTTGACATCATTTTTTGAAATACATTCTGCCTCTATCCAAAAATCGATCATTACAGTACATTATATAGTTTCTGAATAAGCGAATCTACCAATTAAGTGCGTTTGAAAGCAAAAATGAATTTATAAATGAGTCAGAAAATAAGCAGTTTGGATTTGAGTGACAATGATTTTCCAACACAATCCGCTTCGGTAGATTCGGTTCAAAGTGCCCTTTTTAACAGCATTTTAAAAAATATATTCTGCCTCTATCAAACAATCGACCATTACGGTAGTTTATATAGTTTCTGAGTAAGAAAACGTACCAATTCGAAGCCTTTCAGAGCAAAAATGAATTGTAAAATGAGTCAGAAAATAAGCAGTTTGGATTTGAATACACCCTTACTAAGATGATTTTTTTTCGTCAACCGCTATGTATTTTTAATTTGTTTTGCTGTAAGAATTGGTCTTATCCAAAACTTGTCTATCTAGATGTTGTAGACAATATTAAGAAGATATATGATAAATTAATGGGACTTTTATATCTTTTGAATTGACGGAGTTATGGATTTTTTTCTTCTTCAAACCCCCTTTTTGTTTTCGTTTTTAATTTTTTTTTTGCTGTACGAATTGGTCCTATCAAAAACTTGTGAATATAAAAGTTGTAGATAATGTTAAGGAGATTTATAATAAAATTAATAGGATTTGATATCTTGAGAATTGACGAAGTTATGATTTTTTTTCTCCCAAAAACCCTATTTTTTGCGCCCCTTGAGCCCATTTTTAACTTTATCAAAAATCTGTGATACATAAATTTTTAACCCTATTTTTAGTAGTAATAAAAACTTTAAACTGATTTGATATGTACAAAAATTAAGAAGTTATGGGGGGTTTTCTGTTTTCACAAAACCCCTCCCTATTTCCATCCCCTTGGTCCGATTTTGCCCGTTAACGAACTTGACTGAGATTTTATGGCCATTGATTTTATGTATCAGTTTGGAAGAGATTGGTGCGGAATTACGAAAGTTTTCGTGTCCAGAAGAAAGTGATATATGTAGATAGATAGATAGATACACACACACACACACACAGGTTGGCAAGACGTGCAAACTCAGGACTTTGTGTATACACCGCCAATTGGGGACTTCAAAAATAACCGACTTAGAAGTTTATTTTCGGTGAAAAACTATTACTTATACTTCCTTAAATACGAATCAACTTTGCTTTTTGTTAAAATTTAAAAATTTCGCAATATGTATTTTCGCAATGTAAATGAGGACATTGATACACACCTATACACACAGTGAACTCGATACACACAATCAATTGAGGACTTCATTATTTTACAATCAATTGAGGACATTTACTGTTATGATACACACAATCAACCCCGGACATTCTGGAGAAGTTTCATGCGACTCTATAATTTACACGTTGATCGTTTATGAGTGTAAAAAATATATTTCAGATTTTAATCATTAAATACATTTTAATGTTTTATTTTTTTTTACCTTTTTTTATGTATAAGAAGAAAGTATTGGAATCACGAAAATTTTCGACATCCCTTTTTGACGAATTTATACATTTTGGGATATTCTTAACAGATTTGACTACTTTTGGAAAAATTCTCTCTGTCTGCTGTGGGTTTGTGGGTCTTTGTGTGTAACAGAAATTTTTGCAGCCGCCCTAGTTCAAAAAGTAATGGACAGAATTTCAGGAATCATCAGCAAGCAATCAATTTTATATTTAGTTGCGCCTTAATATAAACTGATTAGATTTTGAAAAGGTCTTTTTTTTTTAATTATTACATAACTGTCACGAATATCATTAAAACTTTATAAAAATTAGTTAAAATAGAGAAATTTTCTAAACATTAAATTAAAAAAAAAGCATAAATAAAACAAAATTACAAAATTATATATATTATTATTATTATTTTAACCAATTGGGAAAATCGTTATTGTTTTCTGTCAGGGTAGGAAATCAAAAGCATATCTGAAACGTTCTATTGGTTGAATCTGCATTTTATTCGTTTTCTGATTGGTCTATACAGAAATTTGTATTTACCCTTTAATTTCAACAGAGATGGATACTTCTGTTGCCACTATGACAAAAAGTAATAAAAACTACAAAAAAAGGTAACAACTCCTAAACAAATTGAGATACAGCTTTCAAACAAATTGCGTTTAAAAGTACATTTTTTTCTCTATACGACGGTGTAAAAAGTAATTTTGTGGGATGTTTAGAAGTTTAAGAATGAAATTTCATTTAAAATTGGTCGTCAGATTTCTTGAAAGTCTGACGATGGAAAAGCCTTTTCCCGAACAGCCAATGAAATGCTTGGATAATACATAAGTTTCAGGAAATCTGACGAGTCGCAGGCGATTACTGTCGCTTGCAATTTTTACGTGTAATAACGCTATTATTGGCGTGCGTAATGTATGATCAACTCCGTGCGATTTATGTGTGTCTTATTTCCGTGTCTTAAATTTCAGTCTTTGAAAAAATCATTTTCCAAATGGTCGTTAAAATTTGTTAATTTTTTTTTTTTTTGCGCTATAAGAATGTTTTGCTTCTAATTACGGTTATGAAATCATTTTTTTTAAACTTTTGAAAGATGAAAAATTATAAAAATGTAACGGATGCAAAATTTGCTGTTTGTTTAGTATTGTTTAGCAGAATAACATAGCAGAAATGTTGCAATGTTTATGTGGATTAAAAATAATATTTGAATTATACAAAAAAATAATTAAACGAGGTTGGCAATTAAACACTCTGCTAATATGCATGAAATTAATGCATAAATTATATCCATAAACACATCCACGAATGCAGACATACACGCCATAAAACGAGAGCACTTTAAACATCAGAAAACGAGGATGCTTTGCAATTCGCAAAGTGAGAAACTAACCAGTACATGTATTCAAGGACGTAATTCACGCAGCAAGTGAAAACGGTATACGCACCAGCAATCAACGACGTAATAAACCGACTTAGTCGACGTCAATCGACGGCCTAAATGCAGATTCGCAACCTAGGGCGTATTACCGATCGACAAGTGAGCACATAATACGCACCGAAAAGTAAGAACAAATACGCACCTACCAACAGAGACGTAATACACATCGACAATCGAATATGTAATACACATCAGCAAGCCACGACGTAATACACGCCGTCAAGCCAGGACGTAATACACACCGGAGAGCGGGGACGTAATACATACCGTCAATCCAGGACGTAATACACACCGTCAAACCAGGACTTAATACACACCGTCAAACCAGGACTTAATACACACCGTCAAACCAGGACTTAACACACACCGTCAAACCAGGACTTAATACACACCGTCAAACCAGGACCTAATACACACCGTCAAACCAGGACTTAATACACACCGTCAAACCAGGACGTTATACACACCGTCAAACCAGGACGTAATATACGCCGTCAAACCAGGACATAATACACACCGTCAAACCAGGACGTAATACACACCGTCAAACCAGGACGTAAAACACACCGTCAAACCAGGACGTAATACACACCGTCAAAACAGGACGTAATACACACCGGCAAACCAGGACATTATTAACAACTAGTCGCCCTTGGTGACCAGTTTAGTCTGCCTTAAAATTTATGTTTGGGAAAGCATGCTAAGCATTGTATCGTGTTATTTTTATTCATAATTTAATTTACATGGACTCCCTTAAATATAATTTATATAATCCCAGCTAATATTAGTTTTTGTTGAATTAAAAGATCTCATTTTTTTATTTTCTGTAAGCAAATAAACCCTATTGGTTTACAATTGAAGTCTATGGGAATTTGGCAAAATATTAGAGATATCGCCAAGCTGGCGTCACTTTGACGATTCATTTTGGTTGCCAAATGTGGTGATATAGCACCAAGCTGACGCAAACTTGGCTGCATTTGGCGACAGAACAACCTGCCCCCTATGGTAACCTTTCTTATAGGTATGGAGATGCATTAAATGCTTTTCAATAACCAATGAGATGTGTTTTATTCGGGCGTTGCCATTAAACAATTAACAAATAATCGCGATTTCTGTGCTGCATACGATAGCGTAATATATACAGGTTGTCCGGTCTCAACGGTGTCCAATGGCTAATTTCTAAACCGTTAGTCATAGACATATAGTTCTAATTGCAAAAATATTTTAAATCAGGTAAAGAAATATTTTAAAAGCGATTTGGGTCAATAAAAACATTTCTTAAGAAATTACACAATTTAAATTTTTATATGGTCCCCCGGTCCTATAAGTTATATTTAGTAAAATTTTCCTTTTACACTGAGAAGTAATACCAAAAAAGTCCTGTTATTCTACGATTAAAATTGACCGAGTAATAGCTGTTTAAAGTTGGAGCATATTTTTTGCTTCAAATTAAGGGTCATTCACAAATTTAGTCGAAATATAATTTAGTCAGATATATTAAAAAATGGTTGAGAGTAAATTTAACATTGCAATATAAATTTGAAATAATTAATCATTCTGACATATTAATGCAATTTGTAATAAACATTTAAGAAAAAAAAACAGAATTTTTGTTAAATAAAATGATGTTAAATTAACAGCCTCAATTCTTTACAAAATGATACGTATTTTAAAATATTATTAGATTGCACTAGACCGCAAAAGTTAGGTTATGTCAGGTTTTTTAGCTTTTGATTATTGATTGTTATAAATTCTTTACCGCTGAATCTGAAATTGACCTTCATTTTTAACAATCACATCAGGATTTTTCGCAAATTTCAAATTTCAAAGTTAAAAAGTTCAAAGTTAAAATTGAATCTCCTCCCCCACCTCATCGGACCACTCAGCTGTTTAGCTGTAAGAATCCTAGGATAAGCAAAAATATCGAATAAATTATTGAATAAAATAAAATAAAACAAAATAAAATTAAAAAAAAATGTTTTACATATGTTTTATAGTATGAAATTTTCACTATATTTTAACTTACACATTTGCGATTTGCAAAAAAATTCTAATGTGATGGTTAAAAATGACGGTCATTTTCAGATTCAGTGCTAAAAAGTACGTAGAAATCAATTATCAAAAGTTTTTTTAAATCTCCTCTACTTTATAGTTTTCGATTTTTGTTATTCTTTAAATTTGACAATTTATGATTTGCGAAATATCCTGACATTATGGTTAAAAATTAAGGTAATTTTCGGATTCAGTGCTAAAAATTACATAAAATTTAAAAAACCCAACAACCGCAGTCTTGTATTATCTAATCTAAAACTTTCTCTTAAACTTCTTGACTGTAATCTATCCGAATTTTTTTGCGTTATCCTGTAAAATGAGTACACCACCGAAAATCATAATAATATTAGATTGTTATCGGATTTGCGCCAGTATGTAAAATGTAATTTCGATCGGATATTTAAAAATGGGTTAAAGTTCGATTACAAATTTTCAACTGGAAAAACATACATACAATCGTTGAAGGAACATAATTCTTTTTTTAATCATAACAATTTTTTTTTTTTTATCATAACATATTTGTTAAAAGAAATCATAAAAGAAACAGTCTCAAATCCTGACAAAATAAAATATATGTTATTTTAGCCAATCTGAAACTTAATAAATGTTAACTTAATCGTAATACTTGTACGATTTTTTTCAAAGCGCAGATACACATGAAATAAGATCTTGGAATACTTTAAGCACTTGCTAATTGGCGCCTCAAAGCCAAGCCGAACTCATTTGTTTTCAGAGCAGAAAAGTGGCATAAGTCATGCATTTTTAAAGTTTCATAACTTGCTCAATTTTAGGGTTATATGAATGGGACTTTTTTTGTCTTACTTGTCAGTGTAATAGGAAAAATTTACTAAATATAACTTATAGAACCGGGGGGCCGTATAAAAATTTAAATTTCGTAATTTTTTAAGAAATGTTTTTATTGACCCAAATCGCTTTTTTAAATATTTCTTTACATGATTTAAAACATTTTTGTAATTGGAACTATATGTCTATGACTAACGGTTTAGGAATTAGCCATTGGACACCGTTGAGACCGGACACCCTGTATATAGATTGCGTATGCAGTAAGTAAAATCACTGTTTACTTCGGTTGCTAATTGTTAAACATATTTTAAATAATTTGCACACTAAGCAAGAAATATTATAATTTATTTCACTTGCTAAATTACTAAACATATTTTGAATATGTGCAGGATTTCTAAAATTTTTCAATGAAACAATAATAAAGTGTTTTAAAAGACAACACTGATATCTGAACGAATAACATATCCGAATTCCGCGTTAATCGAGGCGTCTTGAGAAAAAAATTATAGCAAAGTGCAACAGACTAGCAGCGAAACATATTTTTTTTTAAAATATCATTAAAATTTACAATAGGAATAATTAATGAATTCAGACAGAAAAGGATATAAAAATCAATGATACCATTAAAAAATATGGGTAGATATAAAATATATGTGCTTATTAAGACGACTTTGTGCAGCATCTTTTTTAATACTTTTCAACGTAATCGAAATTTTATTATTTTATCTTAATTTTTGTCTACCTGTCTGTGTATCAAAATATCCCCCTACCTCCATAAAGACCAATCGAATGGTTTAAAAAACATCTAATATAGGTAATCGCTTGAAATATGTTTTATTTACAGCTCGAAATTGCCATTAATGATGTGACATTGGCGCACCCAGGATTTTGTTCTGGGAGGGGCTAGTATATTTCTATGGCACTAGTCAGTAACCAACCGCGTTTGCTCACAGCAAGAGTCGCTGAAATTTACTATAACCACTTCCAGGATTTCAAGTGCCGCGCATTTTTCGCATATCTGCGCAGAAATAGTATTTTGCGTCAAGCCTGCGCCCAAAACGCACTCAGGCATGAAATTCTTCCGCGGATCCGCGATTTTCCGCTTTTTTACTGTTTCTCGCATGGGTGATTTGTTTCGAAAATTAAAAAAAATCGGTCATCAATCCGGAAATTCGTACATAAAAAATATCACGAATTTCGGCAAATGGTCGCCGAAAAAACCCGATTATCGTCAAACGATCGCGAAAAAAAAACAATTTCGACATAGTACCGCTAAAAAAACTCAAATTTAGTCTTTAGATTGCGGGAAAAAGAAGGATTTAGTCAAAGAACTGCGGAAAAATAACAACTTCATCATAAGGATCGCTGAAAAACGAGAATTTCGTTAAAGGGGAGGGGCGTGGATAAAAGGTAAATTTCATTAAAGGGGGAAAGGACAAATCGCGAATTTGTTAAATGGTTTCAGAATAAAACGCGAATTTTATGTAAAGATTGCCAAAAAACAGATGGCGGGAAAAATGAGAATTTTTTCAAAAATCTCAGAAAAATTGCGAATTTCGTCAAAAGTTCGCAGAATAAACGCGAATTCTGTCAAATGATCGCGGGAAAATGTTAATTTCGTCTAAAGTTTGCGAAAAATGCAAATTTCTTCAAAAGATTGCAAACAAAATTGCGAATTTTGTCAAAATATCGTGGAAAAAAGCAAATTTCGTCAAAGAATCACGCAAAAATCGCAAATTTCGTCAAATGATCGCTGAATAAAGGCGAATTGTCAAAGGATCGCGGGAAAAAATCTCGGAAAAACGGTGAATTTCGTCAAAAGATCGCGCAATCTCAAGCCTCCAAATAAACAGACATTTTTTTTCTTTCTGCTGCTAATTTTTCATTATTCAATCGATACTCCTGTCAGGTTCTGAGAAACATCTGCTATTAGAACTGAGGTTCTATATTATTTTGTCTTAATATATTATATATTGTATGGGCTGTGTACTGGAATTTCAAAATAACAGTCTTTTCTTATCTAAAACTGGATCTAAGCCGGTGAAAATGTATAAATGGTATGAAGGGTAAAAAGATAGTTGGAGAGGGGTGTGTACAACCTTTTGAGATGCCTGTGGAAGAGAAGAAGACAAAAGAATTCCACGAACGAAGAAAAGCGTTTGAAATGGGAGCCAGGTAGAAAACTCCGGAGGGGTTACGTTGAGAAGGAGCAAGGGGTTCCTGAAAAGGCAATCTCGTCTGCTGAGATAGTCAGTTTTGAGCGTAGTGCGCAAAGTGTACGTGAGTTCCTTGGATAGCTCTGAGGGAGTGCGTAGGGTTGAGAGAGGCTCGGATAGCGTAGGCTTAGAGCCCATGTGTTGGGAGATCGAGATTGATCTCCGGAAAGCTAATTTAACGTGTGTAGAGTGAGAGTGATTTAACGTAGTTTAACCGTACACAGCCAGCATTTACTGTATTCGATTTAATGTTGAACCGGATCATCTATATCGGAGTTTGTAAGTGTAAATAGTCTTTTGTTGTTGTGTAAAAAGTGTGTAAATAAACTGTTAATTTAGTTAATTGAAGGCGGTGGTTTTCATTTAAACAATCTTCTCAGTGCGTGACCGATATCACGTAATCATATCGGTGGTGGCAGCATATAAATAATAAGTATTTTCTTCGAAGTTGTCGGATCGTCGAGCGGAATTTTAGAGAGATAAAAACCAAGCGTCGAGCAGAAATACAGGGTGTGTGTGCGCTATCATCGTTACAACGAACCGAACTAAAGTGTTGTGTCCTATCATCGTTACAGCGAACCGAACTAAAGTGTTGTGCCCTATCATCGTTACAGCGAACCGAACTAAAGTGTTGTGCCCTATCGTCGTTGCGGCGAACCGAAATAGTGTTTGTGCCCTATCATCGCTACAGTGAATCAAATTACGGTGTATTAGAGCCTGAGTGTTGAATAGCATCAAAGTGACTTTAAAGGGTGAAATATTGAATTCATCGGGAAACTACGTGTGAGCAGCGGAGTACCCCAGCAGATAAAGTATAAGATAAGGTGTTTTGATCATTTCTGTCTGCTGACATTCTCGAACCAAATGTATTTGTTGTTGTATACTAATATTGATTTTCTATTTACTAATAATGGTAGTGAACAAAATTGATGCATTGTGTTAATAACAGTTGGAAGGAATAATTGAATTTACTTAAATTTAAATCATTAGTAAAGTAATATTTAAATGAAGCAATACTGTTCTAAGCTTGAAGAGTTGATAACAAACGAGTAATGAACGTTTGCTTAGAATTTTAATTGGCTAGAAGTAAATTTCGGAAAAAAAAAAAAAAAAAAAAAAAGGCTTACAAGGGGAAAAAAAAAAGTGAAGGTTTTGATTTTATTTGTTTTAAATGCGAGAACCATTGTTGAATTTGGAAATATTTTATTGAGGATAATTGTAGAAATTTATATGTGTATGTTATACAATTTTTCTTTATGTGGATGTTTCTATTGAAATCAATACTTTTATTCAATTTGCAACGTATCAGTATTATTATGTAAATTGTATGTTATTATCTAATTGTATAAAGTTGAATCTGTATTGCATAGTAATCAAATCGAAATTATTGCTTTACCTTTTGTTTTATTGGAAGTAAATTGTGTTATACAAATGGTTGAGGAAAATCAAGATTATACAGTAGGTTAATTTAGAAATATAATACATCGATTATCTGAAATGTATTAATTAGTATAATAAGTGGAGGTAACTGTACTAAAGTAGAAATTTAGGAAATATTAATTTGGTAGGTTTAAATACTATTGTAGATTGGTAATAGTAATCGGTGAAGGTATGGCTTTCTTATTGAAACTAAAAAGGGTGGATCTTCAGATGATAGCCGAAGAGTTGGGGGGTTGAATTCATGGAAGATACCAGATTTCAGCTTAAGAAAAAGATAATGGACAGCGGTGACTATGATGAGGGGGCTATTAAGGAATTATCTAACACTATTGTTGTGGAGCGATTAGAACGCGAAGAAAAACTGGAAAAAATTGAGCGCGAAAGAGTAGAAAGGGTTGAACGGGAAAAGATAGAACGCGAAAAGTTAGAAAGAGAAGAGAGGGCTGAAAAATTAAGGATGGAACATGAATTAGAAATGGAGAGGCTAAGGGTACAAGGTTCGACAAATAACTCAAATGGGTCTAGGGAATCTAATAATGAAAGTAACCTAGAAAAATTGATCAAAAGTGTTAAAACTCTGTCTATCAAAGTACCAGAAAGGACTGAGGGATGGAATTTATTTTTCAATAGTTTAGAAAGGGCATTCAAATCTAAAAATGTACCGGAAAACCAGCAGGCCGAAATTCTACTAAATATGCTAGGAGATAAAGCAGATAATTTGTAAATTTATACCACTAGGGAACAAATTGAGAGTTATGAGGAATTAAAGGAATTAGTTCTAAGGGAACACGAGCCGACACCGAAGGCGTGTTTGGAAAACTTTAAGAAGGCTAGGAGAAACCAGAATGAAACTCATGTATTATTTGTATCGCGTTTAATAGCAACATGGGAAAATTATTGTAAGATTAGGGGTGCTGACTCATGTGAAAAGGTCAACCAGTTAATAATTACGGATAAGTTATTAAACACGTTAGATGAAGTAACCGCATCATATATTGGGTTAACTCAGCAGAGTAAATGGTTAGAAGCTTCTAAAATTGCTAAAGAATGTGACAATTATTTTGACGCTAAACACAAGTCTTATGCGGTTACGTATAAAAGTTTTAAGGGTAAAGATAGATATGTAAACAGTGAAAAAGGGAAACAGAGGGAGGATAGTAAATTAAGTGGTAATTGGAGGCAAAACGGAAGTAATGAGACTAATTCTTTTTCGGGTAGGAAAACTGATTTTAAGAAACCTAGTGATGATTCAGCTCCTAGATGCTTCAAATATGGTTTAAGGGGTCATTACCAACGTTTTTGTAATAAAGTGGGTAATGAGGGTAATAATAATGCTAGTAAAGGGCGTGAACAGAAAGCGGGTGTAAATAAGATTGTCGTGAAAGGAAATAAAGAGTTACCGAAGGGAGCTATTGTGGCGAGGATATCGGCAAAGGCCGAACAGAGAACTAATGTTATTGGTGAGAAATTAAATAAACTTGAGAAAATTGAAGTTAGTGTAAATGGGCAAAAAGCAAAAGGATTGGTCGATTCTGGATGTGAAACTAGCGTTATTCATAAAGATTTGGTACCGGAAGAGAAATTAAAAGGAGCGGGTAGTATTTATTTACAAGGATTATTTGGTGAAGCAGTTAAATCACCGTTGGTTAAATTACCGTTAGCTATTCCGCAATTCGGACAAACTAATATAATTCATCAGGAAGTACTTTGTGCGGTGACCGATAATATTAATGAGCAGGTAATTTTACATCCCGAGGTGATTAATGAGTTGTCAGGGATCAATCGCGAGTAGCCATTGCTAGAGTCCCAAGAATTAGAAAGTTCGGAAATTGGCATTGATAACTCGAGTGAAAGGAAAGATATGAGTAGCGATAATTGTAATGTTTACGCAATAGAAGCGAGATCGGAAAATTTACAAAGTCAAAATGCAGAAAAAACGAAAGTAGAGGAAAATATTAACGTTATCATTAGTAATTCAGATATATTTAAGAAATCCCAATTGGAATGTAAAGAGTTAGAGAGCGCTTGGGAATTAGCTAAAATTGATAAAGGGGGTTATTATATTGAAAAGAACTTATTTTATCATAAAGATAAATTTGTAAAAGAAGCTATAGCTAAATTAGTAGTGCCTAAAGTCAAAAGAGAAGGAATCTTAAAGTCAGCGCATGTTTCTAATGAGGGAGAACATCACGCGGCAAAGAAAACCTTAGAGAGAATTAGGCAAACTTTTTATTGGGAAGTATAGCATTGATTGAAGACCGGGTTCTAAATGCTAAAAAAAACTCCAACTATAAAATTCACTGGACTTACTCTTTATTTAAAAGCATCGTTAGGTGGTTCAGTTAAACAATGGGTGAGAGAGACACCCATAAATACATGGGACGCCGAAACGCCTTTTCTTTTTTTTAGACAACTTTACATCTTGAAAGCTGAAACAGAAGTGAAGTTTTTGCAAGAAGTCAAGAAATCTTGGCGTTGCACAGAATCGCCAATTTACAACTTTTGATGACTGCGCGAAAGTGTACAAAGGCTTTTGGCGATAAACATTACCGCAAAAATGTGGTGACACAATCGGACGGGGGAGGCCGAGATTGCAAGCAAGCGCTTCTAATACGATGAGAAATGCGTCAGAAAAGCGAAACTTGTTTATACAACAGATTATACAAAGTAGACCGCCGCCTGAGAAAATGCTGGAAATCACAGGCATCTGGCTTTTAGCTCGACCACAAAACACGATAAATACATGCTTCCTATAAGATCTGTTCATTTTTACTTTTTTTATTGTTAATACATATTCAACGTTCACGTATTAGTAGAGATAAAAAATTTCTTATCAATGTGGCGCGCCAAAATCCGACGCAATTAAATGTAGACCTTGATACTAGCAGATGTGCCATTTAATTCTTATTTATTTCTTTGCACTGGGAGCGGTAGCTGACCGATAAGGAAAAGGGAAAAAGAAATGAATCTTTGCGGCTGGAAATAAAGTTGTTTTTAGAAAGAAGAAAGCAAAACCTTTTAATAAAAGCTGGATGGTTTTGAGAAATGAATTTAATTACATATTTCAGCATAAGAAAGAGGGAAATTATATAGCATTGATTGAAGACCGGGTTCTAAATGCTAAAAAAAAAAACAACTATAAAATTCACTGGACTTACTCTTTATTTAAAAGCATCGTTAGGTGGTTCAGTTAAACAATGGGAGAGAGAGACCCCAATAAATACATGGGACGCCGAAGCGCCTTTTCCTTTTTTTTAGACAACTTTACATCTTGAAAGCTGAAAGAGAAGTGAAGTTTTTGCAAGAAGTCAAGAAATCTTGGCGTTGCACAGAATCGCCAATTTACAACTTTTGGTGACTGCGCGAAAGTGTACAAAGGCTTTTGGCGATAAACATTACCGCAAAAATGTGGTGACACAATCGGACGGGGGAGGCCGAGATTGCAAGCAAGCGCTTCTAATACGATGAGAAATGCGTCAGAAAAGCGAAACTTGTTTATACAACAGATTTTACAAAGTAGACCGCCACCTGAGAAAATGCTGGAAATCACAGGCATCTGGCTTTTAGCTCGACCACAAAACACGATAAATACATGCTTCCCATAAGATCTGTTCATTTTTACTTTTTTTATTGTTAATACATATTCAACGTTCACGTATTAGTAGAGATAAAAAATTTCTTATCAATGTGGCGCGCAAAAATCCGACGCAATTAAATGCAGACCTTGATACTAGCAGATGTGCCATTTAATTCTTATTTATTTCTTTGCACTGGGAGCAGTAGCTGACCGATAAGGAAAAGGGAAAAAGAAAAGAACGCTGGAAATAAAGATGTTTTTAGAAAGAAGAAAGCAAAACCTTTTAATAAAAGCTGGATGGTTTTGAGAAATGAATTTAATTACATATTTCAGCATAAGAAAGAGGGAGGGGGGAGGATAATGTGATTTAAAAGTAAAAATTATGTTTTAAATTAATTTTGAATAAAAATTTTAGCTATGGGACAGAAACGCTGTCACAGGAAGGTATGGCTAAAGAAGCTAAAAAATTCTGTAAATCATGTCTAGAATGTCAATTATCTAGAAAAGTGAAAGTGCGTGATAGAGTTTCAGTTGAGATGGCGGATGGTAGCGAAAGGTATGTATATCAAAATAAAGGGGAATTTGTGGTCAGGTGTAACATAGTTAATATTGTTTTTGAAGGTGATGAAGAATTTGTAGAAGTTGGGGAAATTCCTATTTTAAACCGGGAACAAGAAGTAGAACGGTACATAGAAAGTTTCGAAATAAAAGGGTTATCTAATAGTCAAGTCAAAAATATAAAGTCCATTTTGAGGGATAATAAAGAGGCATTTATGGGTCCTGTGCGACCAGCGGAAGTAGGGGAGCACCGTATTGATTTGAAACCGGATGTGGCAAGGAAAAAGCCAAAGTTATATAGTGTACCTGTTGCTTATAAAGAGGAAGTAGAAAGACAGATTCAGGAGTTATTAGAGTTAAATCTAATCGAAGTATCAAATGCAGAAATCAGTCATCCAATTGTTTGCGTGGCGAAAAGAGACGCAACTGTTAGGCTTTGCATTGATTATAGAGCTTTAAATTCAGTAACGCAGGTCCCAACATTTCCTATGAAAGATTCGCAGGTAATCATGTATACTGCAGGGGAAGCTAAATATTTATCTTCGATCGATTTATTGAGGGGTTATTGGCAGATTAAAATGGCGGAGGAATGTAAACATTTGACAGCTTTTACAACTCATAATGGGATTTATCAGTGGCGTACTATGCCTTTTTGTTTGTCAGGGGCAGCTGCTACGTTTCAAAACGATATGAATGAGGTTCTTCAAGATCATCGGAGGTATGAACAAGCATATATTGATGATGTCATCATTTTCTCCGAGACTTGGGAAGAGCATTGTGAGCATGCTAGGTCTGTTATAGAAGAACTTAAAAATAGAAATTTTACGATTAGACTGGATAAATGTAAATTTGGAGAGAAATTGACTAAGTTTTTAGGTCATGTAATTGGGGGTGGAACGCATGCACCTGATGAGGAGAAAATAGGAGCAATAAGGGGTTTAAAGAGACCGAAAACTAAAAAGGAAGTTAGACCTGTTTTGGTATTAATGGGATTCTATCGATCTTATATCCCAAATTATGCAGAAATTGCTATATCTTTAACGGAATTAACTAAAGGGAAAGTTAAAAATACTGTACCATGGGATGAAAGGGCAGAAGAAGCATTTAATACCCTTAAAGATGAGTTATGTAACGTGACGTGTTTGGCTACACCTACACCAACCGTAGGCCGCGAATATCAGCTTCACGCCGATGCTTCAGACCTGGCAGTAGGATATTGTCTTACGAAAAAAGATGAAAAGGGTCAGTTTAAGCCGATAGCTTTTGCCAGTCAGAAATTATCAGAGGCTCAGCGTGCTTGGCCGAGTATAGAGAAAGAGGCTTGGAGTGTTCTCTTCGGGTTGCGGAAGTTTGAAAAGTGGACATATGGATCTCAAATTGAGATCATAACGGATCATAATCCATTAAAATTTCTCACTGAAACAACCCCAAGGTCCTCCAAACTCACTAGATGGGCTCTTGCCTTGCAACGCTGGAACCTGAGTATTTCTCATCGTCCAGGAGCACAACATTTAAATGCTGATGCAATTTCCAGGCTACATAGGAAGAGCTGGGAAGAACAGCTAATTACTAGCCCGTCGGCATCAATGACTAAATAGTGGGCAAACATGAAAGGGATGTCATCACGTTTTAATTTTTTTTTTTTTTTTTTTTTTTGTATATGTGTAATTGTATTTGAATTTTGTGTTATAGTGTATTAGCATGTGTAGTTTCTCTGTAATAATAATAGTAGTACACGGTTCATTAGAGATGTCAGTAGAGAATGTTCAGACACCTTGATATATAAATGTAATAATAATAATGAAGAAACCTGCAAAGAGACAATTGAACTCTTCTGTGATGTTACTATATGTTTGGGGAAAATTAGCCCCTAAATGGCATATTTTCCGCTAAGGTGGGGGGTGTCAGGTTCTGAGAAACATCTACTATTAGAACTGAGGTTCTATATTATTTTGTCTTAATATATTATATATTGTATGGGCTGTGTACTGGAATTTCAAAATAACAGTCTTTCCTTATCTAAAACTGGATCTAAGCCGGTGAAAATGTATAGATGGTATGAAGGGGGGAAAAGATAGTTGGAGAGGGGTGTGTCCAACCTTTTGAGATGTCTGTGGAAGAGAAGAAGACAAAAGAATTCCACGAACGTAGAAAAGCGTTTGAAATGGGAGCCAGGTAGAAAACTCCGGAGGGGTTACGTTGAAAAGGAGCAAGGGGTTCCTGAAAAGGCAATCTCGTCTGCTGAGATAGTCAATTTTGAGCGTAGTGCGCAAAGTGGACGTGAGTTCCTTGGATAGCTCTGAGAGAGTGCGTAGGATTGAGAGAGGCTCGGATAGCGTAGGCTTAGAGCCCATGTGTTGGGAGATCGAGATTGATCTCCGGAAAGCTAATTTAACGTGTGTAGAGTGAGAGTGATTTAACGTAGTTTAACCGTACACAGCCAGCATTTACTGTATTCGATTTAATGTTGAACCGGATCATCTATATCCGAGTTTGTAAGTGTAAATAGTCTTTTGTTGTTGTGTAAATAGTATGTAAATAAACTGTTAATTTAGTTAATTGAAAGCGTTGGTTTTCATTTAAACAATCTTCTCAGTGCGTGACCGATATCACGTAATCATATCGGTGGTGGCAGCATATAAATAATAAGGATTTTCTTCGAAGTTGTGCGGACTAAGAGGGAACTCCGACAACTTCCATTGTCGTTTAGAATGTTCACTGATAGCAAAAAATGCGCGGAAATTTTATCTGTTTAATAATTCTTTCAAATGTTAAAATATTTTCAACATAGCAATCATTTTAATTTTTAGGAGTTTTATTAGCATTAATTAGAATTTCAATATGCTCCAAAAACAGCTTTTATTGCCACAAAATTAGATTTTTACTGCTACGAAAATGGAGTTTACTGCTACAAAATCAGATTTTTGCTGCTACGACAATGGATTTTACTGCTTTAAACTGCTTTACTGCTTTTATGTTTTAAAATGAGTGAGAAAATTTTGCATTGTTGAACGGTGATTATTATTATTACTGAATGGCTTTATCAGATTATAATAACATAATGACAGCAAGTTGATTGGAAATACAATAAATAATTATATCCTTAGGCATCGAGTTGTATGCCCCCCTCCCCCCCCCCCCCCCACACACCCAATATTTTTTTAAGAATGACTATAATCCTTTGCGTCAACTGATGTAGCGGGGGAAAAAACTGGAATTTCTAAAAATAATTAAAAAAAATACCGTATAATGTTTTCAGTAGATAAATTTACGGTTTTCGTTTTTTCAGGTCATGTGTAATTGTACGATATTCTATTAAGTGAGACTAAACTATTTTTCTGTATAAGGAAGATTCCGTTTTCACAGGTTTTACTGTATTTACACATATGCAGTTATTTATGTTATAACAATAAAACCTGTCAAAACAATACTTGACTATACCAGAATCCTGTCTTAAATGGAAACTTTTAGCGCTCAAGATGGAAGGATTACCATACAATTATATGTACTAAGGGAGGAATCTGTCTAAAACTTTTTTTGGTCGCTTACGATTGCTTTTTCTCAGATTTTACTATATATACTATATATGGTTCACCAGTGTAAATAAAACCTGTCTATAATGGAATCCTGTTTTAGTCGCAAACATTTCATAGTTCCAATGAAAGAGATACTTTGAAAATTTACCTACTATTGCTGTAATAAAATTAAAGTATCGCAAATACCTTTTGCTAAATTGATGCTAATGTTCTGTATTTAGTAACAAAACTGAAGTATTTCTGTTTGTATTAAAAGTTTAGCTATTTGGGGATACATGATCCCTGGGATCAAGTATCCCTAGAAAAAGGGGATCAAGTATCCCCATTTTGTGTTTAGAACATAAATGTATATTTCAGGTGGTAAATAAACAAAACTAATTTGCTAAAGATGTTATATTGAGAATAATAAAGTTTATACTTTTAAATGATATACAATTCAATTTATCGAATTTCCAAAAATAGAATATAAAAGCAAAACTTTAAAAAAGTTGAACTTGCAACATTTAAATATTTCCTTTTTATGCTGAAATAAAATGGCTGTAAATGATTTTATGTTGCTAGATTATCTAAAATAATGCATCTTAAAATGTACTGCCATATTTCAAAACTCTACATATTGATTTTAGTATACTTTATGATCAGGGACCAAGTATCTCCAGTCTTCCCTATGGTATAAATTTATTTGTACCGCCAGTAAAAGTGTATCCAGACAGTTGTTTTTTTTTCTTTTTTAACTTACATGCATACCCCCCCCCCCCTACAGTAAAATGCGATTTCAAAGGAGATAAAGTTAATAGTTTGTTCTTTATCTAATCGTAAGTACAGTCGAACCTCGTTATCCAGACACTCTAATGACCAGAAAAAAAGTGTCGTCATAAGCGGATTGTTGCGGTAACTGGAGTTGGAGAGAAATACCGTCTTGACTCGCGTAATAGTCGCACTTTTTTTGCCAGTTCTTCATTGTGAAAATATAGGTGCGACTATTATGCGAGGAAATCTACTACACAATATTGTACACTCTAATGCTAAAACATTACTGGTATAAAAAAAGACACATTATAATAAATTTAGTAACATACTAAATGTTTCCAGATTAGTCTTCTGTTTATTAAATACCATTTTTCTTTTTATGGTAATGTTTTTATAGACATAAAATTTACAAATGATATTTGTAAAAATTTTGATAAAAAATTCTCATAATAAATCACTTTCACTGAAGATACCAGAATTACTATTGTAATGTGAATCGGTGTCTAAAGAACGGAGTGACCATTGGGTATATAATAAATGGGAGTGACAGAACAGATGAATCCATTATGAGTACTAGTTCTGGGAAAAGTACTGCTGATAATTTTCTATATTCTAAATGAAAGCCAAATACGCGACTGCGACTTTTATGCGTAGAAAATATTTTGACGATTTTTTTCTGCTTCAAAATGGGGGTGCGACTGTTACGCGAGGGCGACTATTACGCGAGTAAACAAGGTATGTTTACAAAAAGCTGTACTTTTAATTATTTTAAGACAATTTTAAATTCACAACTGTTTTTGCAGTTTTAAGCAATAAAACATTATTATTAAACAAAATAAACTCAAAAACAAAATTAAAAAGAATAAAAAACAGATTTATGGTGACTTGTTTTTTATTGTTACGTGAAACATTGATGAATTAAGGTTTGTTTATCTCTAGATGTGCTTTCTACAATTCTTTATTGTACAATGAACTGTAATCAATATTCGTTGTTTTAGAAATAGATGTTAGATAATTTCTGATCATTTCAATGCAACGCAAAGATTCGGTTTTAGTCGGGTGAAAAACGCCGTGTAACCACAAGAAAGCGCCGCCTGAGCAGAACAAAAAGTCCGTGAGTAGACTGATGCGTCTATCTGGAGCTTGAGTAGGTCATTCATAGTGTGTGAGTTTATTTATTCAGATAAAGAATTGAAGTAAAATTTCTCATTTATCTCAATGGTTATTTTAGAAAACTTTAGTGAAAAATTTGGCTAAGACATTTCTTACCGCTTAATTTCCGTGCTTATAAGATAGATTGTGAAAAATGGATAGTTTTCCTAAACTGTCGGGATATCCGGAGTTGAAAATTATTCAACGACGTGAAATCCGGAATTTATTTACATTAAAATCATATACAGAAAATCAAGACTTTGAAATTCTGACGTGATAAACGGAGTGACGTGAAAACCAGGTGTCGGATAACGAGGTTCGACTGTATACATGTTTTTTTTTTATTATCAAATATTAAACAAGCTAATACATTAAATTTAATAAGAAATTTGAAAATAAGTAAAAGACTTTGAGACAAAATCAATATTTTCCAAAATTTTCATTTTCCTAAACATTTATTAAAAAAAAATACTTTTCATAAATTTACGAAAATTTATATCATTACTTCATTAATAATGTTTCGGGGTCTGGGAGGGGGTATGCCCCCCCCACCCCCACCCGTGGGTGCGCCGGTGGATGGTTAACTTTTCCCAATTGAAATATGCTTTGTATGCGTTATTATCAATGTTATGTAACTTTGTAGAATTTATAATTTTTTATACAGAACTAAAAATAGATAAATAAATAAAATAAAAATCGGATAGTTTTGAAAAGCACGAAACTTAAATTAGAATTTTAAAAAACAACATTTTTTTCCGTTACATAAAGTGTGTCAGTTTTTAGTCCACGATTTGCTATTTCTTTCTCCCAACAAATGAAATGTCGTCTCCAGAAAATAACTTTCAGTTGTATAAGCCACTCGTAAAACCAAGCAGCTGTATCATTGTACTGTTAATACTCCAAATTTTAAAGCTTCTGAGCTTCGCACACTTTCAGTTTTTATACCGTCGCATTGAAAGAGAAAAAAAAGTCATTTTAAATGCAATTTGTTTGAAAACTGCATCTCCATTTATTTTTGAGATATTCTTTTTTTTTTTTTTTTTTTTTTTGTAGTCTTTAGCTCTATTTGTTTAATTTTGGCAACTGAAGTACTCCATTCCTGCAGAAAGTAAAGAAAAAATAATTGGAAAATAGTAATTATATCTTTTTGTTGCCATTTTTCCATAACTACTGAAAAGAAATATTTAATTAAAATACGTGGTATTTTTTAAAAATATAAATGGATGATTTCTGATAAAACATGGAGCTATTATAAACTATATTTAATTTAATTATCTATATTACAAACAAATGAAGGCATATGAATCATTAGATAGCCGATTTTTTTTTTTAGTAACATCTGTTTTTTGTTTGTTTGTTTGTTTTGTGTGTGTGTATTATTTAGCGATAGTGACGTCATATCAATGCTTTACTGTAGATGTTGTTCAAGACTGAGGAAAATGAGGAATCCTTAATTGAGGATCTTAAATGAGGAATTCTTCAGGGGATGCAATTAACGTCATTTTATATAACATAAAAGCGTGTGTTTTGATTCTTAAAACTGAAATATGTTTTGTATTATTCATATTTATATACAATACATATATGTATATATATATATATATATTTCATCCTGGGCGACACTAAATTTTGGAAAAGCAAAATTCCTGTCTTCTAGTCTTTTTTATTTTTATTTTTTAATCGTCCCCATACTTTTAACGTTACCCTAGAACTTTCGGCCATTTTACAGCCGTTATCAATAGAGTCCGATGTTAACATCCATCACCAAAGACACCATTAACAAAAAAGAATTGAAATTATTTTTTTTATTATTTAGTACAGCAATTTAGCCTCAAGTAAAACTAATTTTAGTGTATTAAATTTTTAATTTTCTTATTTAAACAAGGGATTTTTTTTTATTATGCTTCTATTACAAGAAAAGAGCTGCGAGCAGCTAGCCAGGTGTTGTTGCCATACCGATTCATTAAACAAAAACCACTCTATCTTCAAATTTGGCATAGCCTTTTTTCTTCGATTGTTGCATTGCCTATTGAGGGTATCCTTTAATGACCTTCATCCATTGTACGGCATTCCTTCAACTGTGCGCCCACAGATGTTAAAACTTGGATACTCTTTAAAATTACATTGAAAACATTAACTTGTTATATTTTAACAAATAGTAAATTGACTGACTTAAAAAGCATTTCATACTTTTAAAAGGGAATTCCTGAATGGATCCTTATTCACATTTGACTGCATAAAACAATATAGAAATTAATCAATATCAAGGCTATTTTTCAAAACAAAAAAAAAAAATATTTAGAGTTCAAAAAAAATTTTTTTTTCTCCTAAATATTTCTTTTTAAGTAATATCCTGATTCTATGCGATTTGTGTTAAAGTTCTTTTTTTCTCTGATTATTTTTATTTTATTTATTGTAATGAAAAATCAAATAAAACTATGAATTTCTCGAAAATACTTGCTACTATGCACCATGCAGTCGGAAATTTGGAAAGTTTGCTTCCAAATAAAGGCCAAATTTATTAATCCTTTAACTGACAGTTAACTTTAGACAGTAAAAATTTTAGTTATTGTTACTTAGATATCGCAGCTTGAAATTAATTTTTTACCCTAAAGCTTGAAGAATTTTTTTTAAATTATTTTATTAATTCCAGTGTTCGCATCTGCGGTAATCCCAAGGCTGCGGCTTAGTCTGACTGCGCAGTAAGTAATCAGGTCTTTGTAGTACTATATTCTTTTATAAAATATGGCACGATCTAACAGAGAGTTTTGCTTTTTTCGATACTGTATACAAATTCTTTAAGACTAATATTTTCTATATATATTGATTATATTTATATCTAAGTGTAAGTAAAAAAAGTCCTTCCGGCCAGTGCCGGGAGGAAGAGGTAGCTTTCATAATCCTTATTTTAAAAAAGCCAACTTATATCATGCAAACACACGAAGGTCAATTTAGTGGAAACCGAATATAGGAGATTCAATACTAATTTTTATCAATATAATGAATGAGAATTTCGCGAAATTAGTCAGCTTTATCCAAGCTGCTTTTCTTTAAAGTAACTTATATTTGGCTGCCAAATTCGGCAATTTCTTAAAGTGCCTGTCATTTTAAGACAACATGGTGGATGAGGCTAAGCAGTGAACTTGGTCGAGACCTTAGTAATTGCTGTGCACATGCTCACTCACATCGGAATCGGTTAATATATAGGAGTGCTGTCGCATGCAAAAAATCAGATTTTTCAAAATGTCACCCACAATAGAAATTGAAACTGCTATATCTGAGCCATTTTTTAAGGTAAAGACAAACAAAAAATGCTCCTGAATCCTTATATCAAGATCAAATACTTAAGAAAGAAACCTTTTTCAATTTCTAATTTTTTTGCACCTCACTTTAAATAATATATATTTTTTTAATTTAATGGCCGCCATTTTGAAACAAGATGGCTGATGAATCTGGCCAGAGAACTTGGTCGAGGTGTTGATGTATACTATCCACATGCCTTCTTACATCGAAATAGGCGAATACGTGTGTTATCGCGTGACAAATACAAGATTGTTTCAAAATGTTAGCCATGCTAGAAATTCAAAGTGCTATAAATTAACCATTTTTGAGATATCAACAAAAGAACAAATTTTCAGAAACAAAAACTGCTCCGGAATCTTTGTATCAAGGCCAAACACATAAAAAAATTCTTTTTCATTTTCCAATTTTTTAATACCTCATTTTGAATTTTAAATTAATTTTTTTTTAAATGGCAACCATTTTGAAACAAGATGGCGAATGAAGCTGGCCAACGAACTCGGTCGAGACATTGGTATGTACTATGTACAGACCAAGTTACATCTAAATAGTTTCATAAATACGCCTGTTATCGCGTGACAAAAATCAGGTCGTTTTAAAATGTCAGCCACAAGAGAAATTCAAAATGCTATAACTCAGCCATTTCTTAAGATATAGACGAAACAAAAACTGCTCCCGAATCTTTTTATCAAGGTCAAACACATAAGAAGAAAATATTTTTTCAATTTTCAATTTTTGGTACCACATTTCAAATTTAAATTTTTCTTAAAAATTTAAATGGCCGCCATTTTTAAACAAGATGGCGGGTGAAGCTGGCCAACGAACCCGGTCGAGACATTGGTATGTACTATGTATAAACGAAGTTACATCCAAATCGGTTTATAAATACGCCTTTTATCGCGTGACAAAATTCAGGACGTTTCAAAATGTCAGCCACGCTAGAATTCAAAATGCTATAGCTCAGCCATTTTTTAAGATATAGACGAAACAAAAACTGCTCCGAAATCTTTGTATAAAGGTCAAATACATAAGAAAAAAATATTTTTCCATTTTCAATTTTTTGGTACCACATTTCAAATTTCAAATTTTTAAAAAATTTTTAAATGGCCGCCATTTTGAAACAAAATGGCGGATGAAGCTGGCCAACGAACTCGGTCGAGAGATTGGTATGTACTATGTACACACCGAATTACATCCAAATCGGTTCATAAATACGTCTTTTATCGCGTGACAAAATTCAGGACGTTTCAAAATGTCAGCCAAGCTAGAAATTCAAAATGCTATAACTCAGCCATTTTTTAAGATATAGACGAAACAAAAACTGCTCCGGAATCTTTGTATAAAGGTCAAATACATAAGAAAAAAATATTTTTCCATTTTTAATTTTTTGGTACCACATTTCAAGTTTTAAATTTTTTTAAAAATTTTAAATGGCCGCCATTTTGAAACAAAACGGCGGATGAAGCTGGCCAACGAACTCGGTCGAGACATTGGTATGTACTATGTACACACCAAATTACATCGAAATCGGTTCATAATTACGGGAGTTACAGTGTGACATAGGTCAGATATATATATATATATATATATATATAGATATATATATATATATATATATATATATATATATCAATTTTGAACGGAGGGTGGTTTCGGGGTCTGGGGGTCATGATCGATGAAAATATACCAAAATTTTTTGAAATCGCTTTCCTCCGAACGGCTGCAATAGGTAGCTTTTTTGTAAAGAAAGCTACCTAATACGAATATGTTATTTGAAGTTTCTGGATAATAATTTCAATTAAATTTCAAAGAATTAAGTTTGCCTCTAACACTTTCTTTTTTTTTATTGGAAAAAAAATAATCAAAAGGGTTTGATAAGAAAAAATATACATATAAATTCTAAAATGAGAACAATGCTTTTCCCTCAAAATTTTCTTTGTACAAAAATTTAGTCCTTTTTTTAGTAGGAAGTTTTAGATAAAGTGGTTTATTATTTTTATCAAGTCTTATCTCTCAGTTATGTTATCACCAAGTCTTATCTCTCAGTTATGTTATAAGCCGTCTATTCAGCTGTAAAATGGGAGTAATTAAGCACTAAATGCTTATACAACTTCCAATAATAAACATGTACCTAGGTAATTGATACATTAAAAATGTAAAAAATAAAATTAAAATTAAAATACCTAGGCTATTTTTCAATTCTAGAAATAAACATTTAGAATGCATTTCTCTCTGAAAAGAGCATGCAAATTTGTTTTGGATTTTATAATATTAACTTTAATATATATATATTTTTTATTTGTTATTTTGGTTCTACTTTATAAAAATGTGGAAAACATTAATAATGCTTTATTAAACCATAAAAATATAAAATTCAATATATTTTTCTGAGTCACATATGAGAGTCAAAGATAAAGCTAGAAAAGAAAGAAAGAAAAAAAATATCCTGCTTAAAAAACGTAATGGTAATATCTAAAAAGTTTGTGTTTTTATTTAAAATCTCTTCTCCGTACATTCACCAGAATTCCCGATAAACCCGAGATTCCCCTCCCCTCGAAGTAAGTTATGTTAAAAAAATGTTAATTGAAATATATAAAACGAATCTTGACTGCAGTTTTGCACTCGTATAAATGATTTTAAGAATGCATTCCTCTGATTTAAATGTCTTATTTAATATTGAGCAAAATCGTGATTGGTGTAATTGGAGTCAAAATAATCTCTTGCGATTTTCATGCCGAGAATTTATCTCTAGAAACAAGACTGAAGTAACCTTTATAAATTCAATATTGGCTGCAATGGAAAGCATATAGACAGGAAAGACGTTTAATTTTTTTTTCATAAATAATAATAATAATAATAATAATAAGATAGAGAGAGTGAAAGAGAAAGACTGTTTCTAAATAATTATTTCAAATTTTGCACTTTTTGCACATTTTCTTTCATTTTTATTCTAAAATGCCAGTATTCTGCATGACAGAAGATTTTTATTTTTTACCTTCTTTGAATTCTGTCAAATTAATAATACTCTTCTAATCACCACATATCACATTTTACATGATAAAACGCGTTTAAAGATAGCCTGTATATAACGGAAAAATTCCCTGAAATGGCTATTCCGTGGTCTCTATAAAATATCGCATTTTCTAAGATGAAAACTTATCTCAAATGGAGCATTTTTCTGGCTCTATTTGAATTTCATCTTAGCAGGTTTCATTAAATTTTCTGAACTTTCGTAATTAACCTTGATATTTTATACAAATTTCGGAAGGGGCTGTAGCCCCATCAGCCCACCCCTTGAATACACCACTGCGTATAAGTGGTTTTTAATCTATATTCATTAGTGTTGGGTAACTGATACATAAAGCACCTCATTTGTCCCATACACTATGACAATTTGTGACAGATTTGAGGTACAGTCGTGGAAAAAAAAGTAAACACCCCCTATTAACTCCTCAACAAATTATCGTAGAAGAAAGTTACTGGTACCGAACGATTGGAAATAAAGTCTACTTTTAAATGAAGTATATAAAATTTGCTTAGGGGGCATTCTACATATTGAAACGAACCATAACTTTGTTTTTTTCTCTAGCAGTACCCGATTCTGACAGCATAAATGAACTCTACACCCTTCAATTAGCCTAAAAACAAATTTTTATGCAATTCGTACCATAAGTTTCCGAGAAATTAATTATTTTAAAACGAGCGTATTTTAAGGGCTGTATCCAAATTGAAGTTCCGTACTGGATTGGATTGTTAACCGAGAGAGCCCCTTCCTTGATCAAGGCAACTTAAGCGCCTCTCAAGGAGTCAAGGAAGCGTGTAAGATTACAGTACAGCAGAATAAATTTCAAAATGTCTACTCACTTCCATCATAGACGGCCCCTTAAACCATCATTTTACCGTTTTTTAAGCATAATTTGAAAACTACTTGGAAGAAAAATGTGAAATTTTTGAATTTCCATAAAGCAGGACTTAATACGTCTAAATCCATCAAAAAAATTGTAGGTTGCAATTCAAAATTTTTTCGAATATTAATTTCATAATTCATATCATAAAATTATAAAAATTGCAAATTCAGCTTATTTATGTTTGAGTATATTAGTATTATTACTACAAAAAAAATTAGCACATTAGGAGCATAATTTCGGGAGACATAGATAAAAATATGAAAATGTAATTTAACATTAGAAGCACTAAATTTTGAATGTTTATAATTCAAAAACTTATCATTCAAATGACTTGAAATTTGGTGGCTAGGCATAGTTTGAACCGAAGATTTGAAATATCTCGTTAAAATTGGGTATTGCCATTGAAAAAAATGAAGTTTGGATTCGTTTTAATATGTAGATGACCTCCTAAGAAAATTTTATATACATCATTTAAAAGTAGACTTTATTTCCAATCGTTCGGTACCAGTAACTTTCTTCTACGATGATTTGTTGAGGAGTTAGTAGGGGGTGTTTACTTTTTTTTTTTTTTTTCCACGACTGTACATCCGAAATTTTGTCATGTTTGCGTCTCTTTGAAGCTAGCTTTGAAGCGGCTAGACGCCAGAGTTGTTTCAAGGAGGATGAATGAATTTGTGTGTGTGGCGAGGTGTGTTCTCATTGTCTGTAGCTGAAAGAGAAGGGGTAGGAGTCCAAGAGGGTTGCGGGCTACCTTTCAAGTTTGAAAAAGCTTAGGAAAGGGTGAAAATGAAAGAAAAAAATGTAGAAAGATAAAAACTGAGGCGAATTTGGGGAAGGATGCTTTATCCTAAAGGAGGTTGGTCCTGGTTGAAGGAAAAGAAGAGAGCTATTTTTTCTTCTCTTGCTTTTAATAATATTGAATTCATACTTCCCAATTTGCGCTTATAATGTGCTTGTCATTTAAGATAGGAAAGCATTGACATTGGCAATAAGTCACTGAACGAGTAGAAACAACACCTTAGGTGTTGGTAGAAATGGAAACGGTCCCAAGCCGTCCTTGTAAAAAGTGGTCACGTCTTTATTATGTGGGCGGGGAAGAGGTGAGTGGGCTCGTATTTTTTCATGACAAGGGCGGATCCAGCTCACTATTTAGAAAGGGGTCATGGATTTCCTTTTTTTGGGTGGGAGGGGAGAATTTTTTATATTGAAAGGTATTCCCAAATCTAAACTAACCTCTTCTGATCCTTTCGCGAAGTCATTTTCATTCGTAAATACAAAAAATTTGCATTAATATTTGTAAAAATATAAAATTTACCGATTTTGTTCAGATACCAAGAAATTAAAGAGTTTTCCATTTTCTTATAAAGGCAAAGATTCATTCAGAAAATGTTGTCAAAGTTAATCTTTTAGACGCGATAGCAAAAGGTTAAAAAAAAAAAAAAAGAAAAAGAAAAAGAAAAAGAACTATCATTATTTGACAACACCCGCTTATAACTCAAGATTAATTCCTTTATCCAAAAACGAAAACCCCAAAAAAAAAAAAAAACTGTTCGATTTCAAATCACTTCAACGGTCATGCCTGTAAGTATCATGGTTTTATGCTTAAAAATGTGTCAGAAAGTTTCGTGTTGATATGCGGATTTTTTTTTTTTTTTTTTTTCCTTTAGAGAACAGTCTTAAATGTGATATCATTTAGATATCAAAACTTTTTCAATCAAGAGTCTGAAAATATATGTTATTTGATTTCAGTCTCAGCAGTATGTTCTATATTTATGCTGTGTGAACTGTTTTGTACCCATTCTTAATTTTATCAATTTATAGAATACCATACATCAACAATGAATAAATATTTCCTTTATTTTTTTTTAAAACTTCAAGTACCCTTTATATCTGACATGATTTTTCATTAACCCCTTAACGGTCGCATTAAATTACGGTTTTAAAATTCAAATTGCTTATTGGCACCAGTTTTTTGTAAAAGAAATATTCACCTTACTGACAGGTAAAATGATACCATAATAAAGCCAATTACACTATTTTATAAAACTGGTGAGAAACTAACAAATCTGAATAATCTGAATATAAGACACAGCCCGTCAATATGACGGGAGAGAGAATTAAGGGGTTAACCCTTTAGTGCGCAGCTTATGCAAACAACAGTGCTTTGAATTTAATAGATTTTTTTAATTCGTATATACCTAATTCACACCAGAAAATTAAAGTAGCAATATTTAGTTTAAATAATAACAGACCTTCCGTTTAAAAATATAGCAAGGTCAGATTCTCTGGACTACGTAATTTATAGAACGTATTCTATCATGAGAATTAAAGGATTAAAGTTTAAGCTTTATAAAATAAATAATTATATAAGATAAGGTATTTGGAGACATACTTCTTAAAATATTTACTATTTGCAATATTTGAGCGTAAAACAGGCACACGACAGTAGTTTTTACTTATATTGCAGAGGTGCAACAGAAGAAAAGAGTAACGTATTATATGAAAAATGTATCTCTAATTTTTTTCATTATTTTTTTTGTGTCATAAACCTTTCAGAGAATCATATGTAATTTTTTTTTAAACAAAATAAAATTTCGCGCATTTAAGGGTTAAGCATAAGAAGGCCGGGCTTAGGGTGCCCAATCATTTAGGGGGTCTGAAAATAAGTTATTTTTATTATTTGATCCAATTACATAAGGTCTATAGTGTTAGTAGTGTTTTTGTTATCCGTTCCGTGGGAGTCATTCTAATTGATCCTAATACGCATTTATGCAATTTAAAAATCCGAATATTTAGGCCGACGAGCTTTGAAATCGACATAAGTTTGAAATCGTGTCATATATAACGGGGGACACAACACTCAAAAAATTAAAACAAATATTTATTTATCGTTAATGTATGGTATTTTATAAATTAATAAATTTAAACATGAGTTCGTTATAGTTCGCATATCTGAAGAATATTTAGTAATGGGGGATTGAAATCGAATATAGCATTTTTTCGGACTTTTGACTAATGGTATCCCATTTAAGGCGATTCTAAATATATATATATATATATATATATATATATATATATATATATATATTTTCTCCGTTCAAGAACGCGAAACTTTGTCAAATTTTAAAACATAAAAGTGACATTTAAACACGATACTTACAGGCATGATTATTGGAAAGATTTTAAATCAAACAGTTTTTTTAATTTTTGGATAAATGAATTAGATCTTGAGTTATAAGCTACTGTTGTCTCAGGACAGCCGTTTTTTCTTTGTCCTTCGCTGTCGCGTCCGGAAATTTTGTGTCCTGTAGTATCAGTGGAGTGGAGTGTTTGTTACGGAAGATTTTCTGTATGTAAAAACAACGCTAAAATACTTTACATAAGTTAAGTTATACAGGTCTGGCACAACGGTGCGCGAGGTCCTCAAAAAAACACTTTGTAGAGCTCTACGTCTGTGATTGAAATCTTGAAGATCTCTACTAGTAAGATTTATACATACAAAACTGATTTAAAACAATTCTCATTATCATTTGTTTTTATATTTAAAAAGAAAATAGTTTTACCCATTTGTTTTGTTTTCTACTGAAATGTATGAAAAACACACTTCACAATTCTTTTGCAATCATTGTACATAATTATGTTTATTATCTTCAGTGGCTCTCATTCAGGGCTGAAACTGGCCTTTTTTGCACCCGAGGCAAACATGGATTTTGGTGTCCACCCCCCCTCCTTGCGCACAATAAACGTTATCTTCCGCAGGTACCCTATGCAAAAAAATAATAATAATAATAATAATAATAATAATAATAATAAAAGAGAGAGAGAAAAAGAGAAAAATAAAAATCATTTAATAATAATTAAGATGCTAGCAAGAAATATGTAAACAATGCTCCCATCGCATTCTAGTTACGCGAAGAAACTGGATCGCTAATGTTAAACCTATGGGAGCGTTCTTTTTAAAATTTCTCACTTGCATATTAATAGTTTTAAATGATTTTTTTTTTCTTAGAATAGCTGAGATTGGATTCTAACCGGGTTAGTGTTTAAATTTTCGATTTTGGTAGCAAATTTTTGTTGTTTTATAAAGTTACTTTCACTTTCACAGACTTGAAAAGAACGCTCCCATAGGTTTAGCATTAGCTTGCGAGTTTCTTCGTATTTCATATATATAGATACATTTTTGTAAGAAACTACAAACAAAATCTTCATTTGGCGCCCTTCGCCTTTCGTTCTGGCACCCGGGGCACATGCCCCCTCTGCACCCCCTAGTTTCGGCCCTGCTCCCATTCAATAAAATATATAAGGGTATGGCAGGTAGTTTAAATTAACATAAGTTTAGAATTGGAACAGTACCTATTAATCAGATTTCTTGCATAAACAAGTGTCGAATAACAAAGAATCCGCTGATTATTTCTGCAGATTATAATTTAGAAATTGAAAACTATATAATATTTATATAACATTAAAAAACATTATTGTAGAAATGCAGGGAAGTTGCAATGATTAAAAAGTTAATATTGTATATTTTATATCACAGATGAAGGAATTTAAATTAGAGATAATAAAACTTATGTTACATACTTGGGCAACTGATTTATCAACACTTTACAAGTTTCTCTTAAATATAAAAATTTACGGTAAATATATATATATATATATATATTTTTAATATATGAAATGTCAGTATCTATATGTTTCTCGACAGTTATAAACTCTAGTTCATACAAACTTTGTAACTGGAAAAAAAAATCTTTTAAAATGCGAACTTAAATGATCAAAATAAAAGCAAAGTTATTATTATTTTGCAACGAGGAAAGAAAGGAAACACAGAACAAGTGTCCTGGGCAATCGAATCGCCCCGTTTGCCCAATATTTGTGCCGGTCTTGAAAATAAGTTATCCTCCCCCTACCCCCCCCCCCCACACACACACACACACACTATGCTATGTCTCCATAGCATACAAAGCTTTAAAATTCTTATTTTTTAAAAAAATTCTGCTGCATTTCTTATTTCTTTATAAAAAAATAAATAAATAAACATTTCTTTAAACCTAATCTATCCTAACTCAGTTGTAGTTCTTGCGTTTTAACTCCTCATGACAAAAATGTTTTTGAAGTACCTCATACAAACGTCAGAAATTTCACGATTCCTACCCAACACTAATACACATTTATGGATTAACTTAACTTTGTCTTATTAGATATTTTTAAAAAAACTGCGCATAAACTTTTGGTAAGTAGAATATGAACATTATAAACTTTGTAATTTTGTAACACTATCATATCTGTCATTACATTAGCATCTATTTAAAAAAGAAAATTTCTAAATGTGAAGCCCTAGAAAAACATTCATTTTAACTAATTTGCATTAGAGTAATGAGTAATGTGTTATTCAAGGCGGATTTTGGACAGCGAAATTATGTGCTATTTTTGAAATGCAGAATGTTTTCCTAACTCAGTTGTAGTTCTTGCGTTTTAACTCCTCGCGCACCTCACACCATTCGAAGCATGACATTGTCATGACAAAAATGTTTTTGAAGTACCTCATACAAACGTCAGAAATTTCTCGTGTCCTACCCAACACTAATACACATTTATGGATTAACTTAACTTTGTCTTATTAGATATTTAAAAAAAAACTGCGCATAAACTTTTGGTAAGTAGAATATGAACATTATAAACTTTGTAATTTTGTAACACTATCATATCTGTCATTACATTAGCATCTATTTAAAAAAGAAAATTTCTAAATGTGAAGCCCTAGAAAAACATTTATTTTAACTAATTTGCATTAGAGTAATGAGTAATGTGTTATTCAAGATGGATTTTGGACAGTTAAATTATGTGCTATTTTTGAAATGCAGAATGTTTTATTTATTTTCTGTAATAACTTCTGTAGTAACTAGTGCATATATTCTTTTCGTTAAAGCTGTCCCATAGTGGTGTAGTCGAGGGGGGACGCAGGGGAACGGCGTCCCTCACTTTTTTATTTTATTTAAAGCGTCCCCTTACTGTTTTGTTTTCAAGGGGGACGCTAAGGACATGAGGGGACACATACCTTCCTGATATATTAAATGTTTGAAATAAAAGAAACACATTAATAAATTAACAATTTTACGAATTAAAGAATTGATTTTTTAAACTACTTAAGTCTTTTTTTGACAAAGGGCATTTAAAAAAAAACAATTGAAAGGAATTAAATGGGTGAACTGAAAGGGAAGAAAGAGGTGTTTACTTGCTGTTTCAAAAAATTACCCCGCTATCTTTTGTTCCTTCACACGCATACTTTAGTTTTACTTGGAATGCTTTAACCGAAAACTATTGTCCCTCTCCTGTCCCCAAGGGAAAGACATCACAAGCTTTCCGGAAAAGATCTTTATATACCACAGTCTCAGTTTTAAAAAATGTCCAGATGTTTCAGTTTTAAAGCCTGGTCATGTTTTTCTCACATGACAACCAACAACAGCATGTTTCTATTAGTCAGTAAATAAAGTCTTTAAAGATATTCATGGTAATTGTCATGACTGTCACATATGTTGGTTAGTAGGGGTTCTCAGATGGCCGATATATCATCTGCAGTCGAATGCAAAATATATGAACAAAAGGGACATCAATGCAGACCGATAACTTCTGATACAAACTCCTGCACTGCGAGAATCCTCCAATACCATTATCCCCCCTGCCTCCTTCACCCATCTTCGTTTTTCATTCACATTGACAATTGTCTGATTTGATTTGGGGATGACCTCTTTACAAATACGAAATTATTGACTCCAGTTGAAGATCAAAAGTCCGACCTAGTTGTGAAAAAACTTGTAAACTATTTATGGAAATAATTTTATTCAGGTTGCAAGATTCATATTGGTCCCCCTTCCCCCCTTTCTGCTTCCAGTACACGCCCCCCCCCCCCCCACACACACACACCCATGCAAAAAACAAACTATATCATTAGAAAACTAATGATTGAAATTTATTAGTATGCCATTTTTTCAAAAGAAATTATTTATTAAGGCTGTTCTTAACTGCTCTGCTCAACAAGCACTAAACGTTTTGACACATTTACAAATTCATTTTGTAACGGAAAGATATAAAATTTGAAAGCCTGACCGTGAAAGCGATTTGGAATTGAACTGTGTTTTCCATTTTTTGATCAATAAATATTTATTAAGTTATAAGCGATTTTGATCGCGTGACAAACACATTTTTGGCCCGCTTTTGAGTGTTTTTTCTCCTTTTGCGCGGAAATTCGGTTCAAAACGGCCACTTTGACACTATTTTCTGAAAAATGTATTGCGTTTCCAAAAAAATTAAAAAACAGCTCGATTACATAGTTTCTGAACAACACCAGCTAGGTGTTGTTTTTGTTATTTTTGTTCGAAAATGCATGAAACATGCATTTTCGAACAAAAATAAATTAAAACTTATGTCAGAAATTCGCCCTTTCGGATTTGAGAACAAACACCCTTATTGTTTTCCTCGTAATGTGGCATGTTAAAACCATTAACGATGACCAATTTAGTGCATTCCCTTTTAGACATCTTATAACATACGAAGTAAAAGTTTGCAAAGAAGTACTCCTATCAACCAATTTATCATTTTTTCTACTATTGTCCTACTAGTATTTTTTCTTAAGGCTGTTCTCAAATCCAAAAGGATAACTTTATGACATAAGTTTTAACTTTTTTTTTCGGAAATGCATGAATCGAGCAGATGTTGTTGCTCAGAAACTATAAAATCAAGCTGTTTTTTCCGTTTTTTTTTTTTTTTTTTTTTTTGGCAAACGCAATAGAACTATTAGAAAATAGTGTCAAAGTGGGCCAGTGGGCGTTTTGAACCGAATTTCCGCTCGAAAGAAGAATAATCACCCAAGAAAGAGTGAAAAACGTGTTTGTCACGTAATCAAAATCGCTTATAATTCAATAGGTAATTTATTTATCAAAAAATCGAAAACACAGTTCGATTCCAAATCGCTTCCACAGCCAGGTCTTCCAATTTTATATCTTTCCGTTAAAAAATGAATCTGTAAATGTGTCAAAAGGTTTTGCGTTTGTTGAGCAGAGCAGTTAAGAACCGCCTTAAAATTATGACCATCTTTTTGTGATACCCTGTATATAGATGTGAGCAGTACCGGGTACAAAATTTATGCGTACATATATGTATGAAGTTTATGACTACCCACTTCCACATTATTCACAAGACAATTCTATAGATAGATAGAAGCCCCCCCCCCCCTCCCCACCAGAATGATGCTTGCCCCGGTGTCCTCTATACTCTTAGTCGGGCCCTCCATATTTTATCGGTTTCCTTTAAATTTTTATGTCGGCCCGGCTCGTTTAAAAAATTGTCCTAATTCTGCTTTTACGGACCATTGGAAAGTTCAGTGCTTTGGCGAAGCCCGTTCGCTGACCGCCAAAGAAAAAAAAGGCAGTAAGACGCGAATGCGCCATATCTGTCCCTTCAACTTTTTTGGTAAGGATTATATATTTTCCAAATATCAATGTGTTTTTGTTATAAAACTATGTCTTTTGTAGAACAGGGTAGAAAGGGAAGGGCAGAAAGGAAACATGGGAGCCAGCAATGGTAGTTGAGCAGAATTGCTTCTCTCTGGATTTTCAAATTTAATTTAGTAAATTTTCTTTCTCTCTCGAAAATTTAAAAATATAAGTTTGCTCTTCTCAAAGGATTTAAAGTAATTAAACAGGAAAAGAAAGGCTAATCAAGAATTATTCATCAGGGAGGGAGTGGGGGTTTCTTCCCCTGAAGTCACAGTAAAAGACTATTTTTAGTTCTGTTTTCTTTTATATGCCGTATTTTATGGAAGAAACGCCGCGGCGTTTACGAGTTTAAAAGTTAATATTTTTCCAAATGCGGCGTTTACGATTTTTTCTAAATACCAACTGAGTTTCCTTAACTTAAAAATTCATAAAAATATTTAAAATTGTATTTAAATATTTTAAATAAAACTTCAGATATCTTAAGATATTAAAATCCTACACTGCTCAGAAAACTTTGATTAAAGTTAGGTCAATGTGATGCTGTTGACAAAAGTAGCGTTCCGACGGATGCGGCGCTTACAACGGGTGCGGCGATTACGATATTTTTAAGCTTATTCAGGCGAATTTGAGGAATGCGGCGTTTTTTCCATAAAATACGGTATATGTATTTTTTTTTTTTACTGAACCGCCGATTAAAATACATTAATATAGTTGAGTGTTTAGAAAAAAAAATAATAGTTTCATTTTCTCATTTTGTAAAAAAAGGTGATAGAAGTTTAATTTGGAGTTTTTAATATAGTCTTATTTATGATAATTCTAAAATATTTTTAAAAATAGAATACAGATTTTATTGAATAACGGCGATGTTATTTTAAAATATCTGCAATCTCTATAAAATTTGCAGCAGCATAAAAAATAGAAAATTAAAATACAATATTTTAACACTTTCTAATATTGCGGAAAAATGTTTACTTCGGTTCGTCATCTCGTTTGCTCGTAAATAAACTTGGATTGCCACACTATTTATATACATTATTATGATTTACTATAAAGATTCCTTAATGAAAATGAACGTGTAGCACATGTAGTTCGTTTACAGGTATACATTAAACTATTTTGTTAAATTATGCCCTCCGGAAAGAAAATTCTTTACATTGTATTTTAATAATGTTACACTACTTCAAACATAATGAAATTGATATATATCACTATAGTGCAATACGCTTAATATAGAATACCGATTGAGTAGCTTCTATCGTTTATTTACAAGATTCCCCAAAAAATTCCATTGCATTACTCTCGGTATACACTGTTAAAAATTTGCAGCATTCTGGCAGATCATTTGACCGTTTTTTCCGAAAACGGTTACACAACCGTGAATTTAACACGATTCAGACCATATTATTGGCCATTTTATGGTCAGAATATAGTTAAATTATGGTTATGAAACCGTTTTTTGAAAAAACGGTTGAATGACCTGCCAGAATGCTGCAAAATTTTTAACAGTGTACAGTGATTGTTTGAAAAGTGTTTTGTGAAATTGATATATGTTATTGAAGAGGGGAATAACGTCAACCACAGAAAACACACCGGCCTGACATACGAGGCCTGAGCGCTGACACAAAAATCGCATATGCCGAGAGCAGATTTTTTTAAACGTAATGTATGGTTCCCAAATTTAGACACCAGTATTTTATAAAAGATTTCTTTGTCTTGTTTAATCTCAGACAATTAAAGCGGAAAAAACTTTAAAAAAAATTATTGGCACCAAATTTCAAAGGACCGTTACACACGCTGAAAAAAACCGCTTTCGGCAGCCGCCATTTTCATGGAGGCGATGAAAACCATGGGGCATGTATAATATAAATTTTCTTTATAAATTTTCTTTCTTTTTTGTTCTCAAATCCAAAAGGGCAACTTTATGACATAAGTTTTAATTTTTTTTTGTTCGGAAATGCATGAAACTATCAGTTGTTTTTGTTCACAAACTATGTAATCAAGCAATTTTTTCCTTTTTTTTTTTTTTTTTTTCTTTTTGCAAACGCGATAGATCTTTCAGAAAATAGTGTCAACGTGAGCGTTTTGAAACGAATTTCTGCGCGAAAGGTGAAAAAACACTCAAGAAAGGATGAAAAACGTGTTTGTCGCCTGATCAAAATCGCTTGCAACTCAATTAGTAATTGATTGACCAAAAATGGAAAAACAGTTCGATTCCAAATCGCTTCCATGATCAGGCTTTCCAATTTTATATCTTTCCGTTAAAAAAAAAAAAAAATGGATTTGTAAATGTGTCAAAATGTTTTGCGCTTCTTCAGCAGAACAGTTGAGAACAGCCTTAACAGTCTATAAGCAACATTACAGTACGCGCATTTTCGATCTTAAATAATTTCTATTACATTATGTGGCATGAATGAATTCTATAGATCATATACAATGCAACTATTTGAATTATTTAATTTTTGTGTGCGTGACTTCAGGAAAATGCGTTTTCAGGAATATTATTCGTCTTTTAGCACAGCTAGGTTTTACTGTGTGAATATAATATAAATAAATTCTTATATAGAACTCCACAAAAGATATGGATACACAAATATTGTCGTCAATGAACGGTAATTGCCAGAAAATCTTTTTTCAATTGTTTTATGTGTTCTCTCCTTTAAGGCGCTCTATTTGTGTTCAACTGATCTGCTCAACAAGCGCAAAACATTTTGACCCATTTACAAATTCATTTTTTAACGGAAAGATAAAATTGGAAAGCAGGACTATGGTTGCGATTTTGATCACATAGCAAACATATTTTTCACCATTTCTTGAGTGGATATTCTTCTTTCGCACGGAAATTCGGTTCAAAACGCTAACTCTGACACTATTTTTGAAAAATCTATTGCGTTTCCAAAAAAAAAAAAAAAAAAAAAAAAAAAAATTAACTTGGAAAAAACAGCTCGATTACACAGTTTCTGAACAATAACATGCATTTCCGAAAAAAAAAAATAATAATAAAGTCATAAAAAAAAATGTCATAAAGTTGACCTTTTGGATTTGAGAACTGCCTTAATTGCACTGTCAGTTTTACTGTGTGGTATGTAAAAAAAAAAGGAAAAAGAATAAAAAAATATATACTGAAAAATTTGTGTGTTAAGAAATTATTTACTCACGCGAAAACACCTGCTTTCTAATGTTAATCCTATAAAAGAATTTTTTTTTTTTTTTAATATCTCGTTTACATTTATTTATTTATTTTTTTTTTTTTTTATGATTTTTGCATTGGATAGCTGAGATCGATCTCTACAATGGCTGTTTTTTTGCTTTTTCAATTTTATTTGCTCTTTTTTTTTTTCAACTTGGATAACTACACTTTCTCGGAACCTGTTTCGAAAGTCTGCGTATCCTCATATAAATAAATAAATAAAAAGACTGCGAACAAGATCGCAAAGTAAAAAACGGGCATTGTGAAAATCAATCTAAGCTATCCAGTGCAAATGAAAATCATTAAAAAAATTAAATTGCAAACGAGTTAAAAAAAAAAAAAAAAAAAAAAAAAAAAAAAAAAAAAACTCTCGTAGGATTTACATTAGCAAACGGATTCAGTTCCCGTGAGTGAATCTATAGAAGGCTTTTAAGTTTGTTAATATTTTCTAAAATGTTTATTTACGTAACTCTGTTCTTTGTATGAAAAAAAAAAAATATTATAATAGAACATTCTTGGTAGTATAAGAAAATGTATCATAATCTATGCATAAAGCATGATTTTTCATTCTAGTTAAGTTGTATTTGGAGTAAAAAAAATGTTAAAATTGTTTTAACATAAATTACGTAAAATGAATTTCTTTTCATTTTGAATAACTGCATACAAAAAAAAAAAAAAAAAAAAATTATTTATTTAAACAATTTGAATTAAATTTTATTTTTTTTATTTAAATTTTTAAAATTAAATTTAAATTTTCGAAATTAAATTTAAAATTTCAGTTACTTTTCTCGGGAATACAAAATGAAAAGTAAGATTCAAAATCAAATTTGCCCTATGTGTGACACGGAACCTAATGTTCGTGACTATGAGCATGAGCATCACCCCCCCACCTTTTTTCCCCCAGGACTACTACACCTTTGTCCCATTATTTATTTTTTGAAGAAACACAAATTGAATAAAAACACACGGTGATAGAAAGAAACATACGATAATCATTTACTCAACAAATAAATTATTTTGGAAAACCTCTTGCAAGGGAAAAAAATATTAAAAAAAATCGAAATGGAAATTGAAAAGAAATCATCCTTATGTACAGTGAAAGAAATAAAATTTTACTATCCGCCACTCTCTTTCTTCATACTTAAAAAAAAAAAAAGGTCTTTGTCATTCAACACGATATAATTTATGGACATATTCAAGACTTCCTTTATTCCCTTTAATTTTCTGTTTTCTTTAATTGTCTTCCCCCCACCCTCTAACTATTTTATTTATTTATTTATTTTGATATTTCAAATTATAGACAAAATTTGAAAAAAAGTACTAATTCAAATATAAATATTAATTCAAATGTATATCTATCTATATTATAAAGGACAAACATATCTGTGCGTAATGCATAAGTCATTTTGCAAATGGCAAAACACTTTGAAATTTGAAATAAAATTTTGGTTTTTCAATTTTCTCTACTGCAAATTTTTAAACTTCTAAACATCGCACATTTTAAATTTTTACACCGTCGCGTCGTATAAGGAAAAAAAATGCTCTTTTAAATGTAATTTGTTTGAAAGCTCATTTTAAAAAGCTCAATTTAATTTTAAGATATTAATTTTTTTGTAGTATTTATTACATTTTTTGTAATCGTGGCAACTGAAGTTCTCCATTTCTGTTGAAAGTAAGGGGGAAAAAACAGGAAAATAGTAGATTGCTGTACCTTTCTGTTGCCATTTTCTCATAAAAACTGAAAAAAAAATTGAAATTAAAATACATGCTATTTCAATAATATAGTCTGTCATAAAACTGGGTGAGTTTGGTTTTATTTCGTTTTTATTTATAACTAGTAAATCTGCAGATCAGGAGCCTCAACGTCAGCTCTACAATTCATTGTGTTTTGCACCCTTTGAGTAATATTAATCTTTCTACAAAAAACGAAATTTAAAGTTTTGAAATTACATAAACATTTATAAAACGAAAAAATATTTCGAAGGTTTCTGACATTAGAAGCGTTAAATTAAACCCCTTGTTATGTAATGGCATTCTGAAAATGTCATGAGCTACTTATTCTGGTAATTTTTAGATAATAAAGTAGATTTCTTCAGGGGGGCTCTGCCCCCCTGAACCCCTTCGTAGTGTAATTTAATTTACATTTGTAATTATCAATTAATTGTGTTAATGTCCTTTAGTAAATTCTACCAATAGACGGAAACGTAAATGAATTCTTTTCTACAGCCCTGTATATTACGTGAAGATTTTTACGCGTCGTCTATAACATTTAAATTTAATGCAGACAAAAAACCCTCTTAAAACTGCTCATATCACATTTCCGGGGATTAGTATGCATAGTGTGCACCATATATCCAGTTTCTGCGGAGTCCTGTATATGGTTCTATTTAAATTCTGCAAACATTTGTTAGTATACTAAATGTAATTGGGCTGGGAAATACATAGCTCAAAAAAAAAAAAAAAAAAAAAAGTCCTTCCGGCCAGTGCCGGGAGGAAGAGGTAGCTTTCAAATACCTTATTTTAAAAAAGCCAACTTATATTATTCAAACACACGAAGCTCAATTTAGTGGAAACCAATATAGGTGATTCAATACTAATTTTTATCAATACTAAATCATTATGAATGAGAATTTCACGAAATTGGTCAGCTTTATCCAAGCTGCTTTTATTTAAAGTAACTTATATTTGGCTGAGATGGTGATGTATACTATCCACATGCTTTCTCACATGAAAATAGGCGAATACGTGTGTTATCGCGTGACAAATACAAGATCGTTTCAAAATGTTAGCCATACTATAAATTCAAAGTGCTATAATTCAACCATTTTTTAAGATATAAACAAAAGAACAAATTTTCAAAAACAAAATCTGCTTCGGAATCTTTGTATCAAGGTCAAACACATAAAAAAATCTTTTTTATTTTCCAATTTTTTAATACCTCATTTTAAATTTTAAATTTAATTTTTTTTAAATGGCAACCCTTTTGAAACAAGATGGCGAATGAAGCTGGCCAACGAACTCGATCGAAACATTGGTATGTACTATGTACAGACCAAGTAACATCCAAATCGGTTCATAAATACGCTTGTTATCGCGTGACAAAAATCAGGTCGTTTTAAATTGTCAGCCACAATAGAAATTCAAAACGCTATAACTCAGCCATTTTTTTAGATATAGACGAAACAAAAACTGTTCCGGGATCTTTGTATTAAGGTCAAACACATACAAAAAAATCTTTTACATTTTCCAATATTTTGGTATCTCATTTTAATTTTTAAATTTTTTAAATTTTTTAAATGGCCGCCATTTTGAAACAAGATGGCGGATGAAGCTGGCCAACGAACTCGGTCGAGATATTTGTATGTACTATGTACACACCAAAGTACATCCAAATCGGTTCATAAATACGCGTGTTATCACGTGACAAATATCAGGACGTTTCAAAATGTCAGCCACGCTAGAAATTCAAAATGCTATAACTCAGCCATTTTTTGAGATATAGACGAAACAAAAACTGCTCCCGAATCTTTGTATTAAGGTCAAATACATAAGAAAAAAATATTTTTTCAATTTTCAATTTTTTGGTACCACATTTCAAATTTAAATTTTTCTTAAAAATTTAAATGGCTGCCATTTTTAAACAAGATGGTGGATGAAGCTGGCCAACGAACTCGGTCGAGACATTGATATGTACTATGTACAAACGAAGTTACATCCAAATCGGTTCATAAATACGCCTTTTATCGCGTGACAAAATTCAGGACGTTTCAAAATGTCAGCCACGCTAGAAATTCAAAATGCTATAACTCAGCCATTTTTTAAGATATAGACGAAACAAAAACTGCTCCGGAATCTTTGTATAAAGGTCAAATACATAAGAAAAAAATATTTTTCCATTTTCAATTCTTTGGAACCACATTTCAAATTTAAAATTTTTAAGAAAATTTTAAATGGCCGCCATTTTGAAACAAAATGGCGGATGAAGCTGGCCAACGAACTCGGTCGAGACATTGGTATGTACTATGTACATACCGAATTACATCCAAATCGATTCATAAATTCGAGAGTTACAGTATGACAAAGGTCAGATATATATATATATATATGGATATATATATATATATATATATATATATATATATATATATATATATATATCAACTTTTGAACGGAGGGTGGTTTCGGGGTCTGGGGGTCATGATCGATGAAAATATACCAAAATTTTTTGAAATCGCTTTCCTCCGAACGGCTGCAATAGGTAGCTTTTTGTAATGAAAGCTACCTAAAATGTTATAACTCAGCCATTTTTTTAGATATAGACGAAACAAAACCTGTTCCGGAATTTTTGTATTAAGGTCAAACACATACGAAAAAAATCTTTTTCATTTTCCAATTTTTTGGTATCTCATTTTAAATTTAAAATTAAAAAAATTTTTTAAATGGCCGCCATTTTGAAACAAGATGGCGGATGAAGCTGTACAACGAACTCGGTTGAGATATTTGTATGTACTATGTACACACCAAGGTACATCAAAATCGGTTCATAAATACGTCTGTTATCACGTGGCAAAAATCAGGACGTTTCAAAATGTCAGCCACGCTAGAAATTCAAAATGCTGTAACTCAGCCAATTTATAAGATGTAGATGAAACAAAAACTGCTCCCGAATCTGTTTATCAAGGTCAAACACATAAGAAAAAAATATTTTTTCAATTTTCAATTTTTTGGCACCACATTTCAAATTTAAATTTTTCTTAAAATTTTAAATGGCCGCCATTTTTAAACAAGATGGCGGATAAAGCTGGCCAACGAACACGGTCGAGACATTGGTCTGTACTATGTATAAACGAAGTTACATCCAAATCGGTTCATAAATACGCCTTTTATCGCGTGACAAAATTCAGGACGTTTCAAAATGTCAGCTTTGCTAGAAATTCAAAATGCTATAACTCAGCCATTTTTTAAGATATAGACAAAACAAAAACTGCTACGGAGTCTTTGTATAAAGGTCAAATACATAAGAAAAAAATATTTTTCCATTTTAAATTTTTTGGTACCACATTTCAAATTTTTAAATTTTTAAAAAATTTCAAATGGCCGCCATTTTGAAACAAAATGGCGGATGAAGCTGGCCAACGAACTCGGTCGAGACATTGGTATGTACTATGTACATACCGAATTACATCGAAATCGGTTTATAAATACGAGAGTTACAGTGTGACATAGGTCAGATATATATATATATATATATATATATATCAATTTTGAACGGAGGGTGGTTTCGGGGTCTGGGGGTCATGATCGATGAAAATATACCAAAATTTTTTGAAATCGCTTTCCTCCGAACGGCTGCAATAGGTAGCTTTTTGTAAAGAAAGCTACCTAAAAAAAATCACACTGAAGCAATTCGCGCTCATTTTCATTTATACTTACGAATTCATTTGTGTATCCCTGTACATGGTCTATACAATATTTAAGCACTACTTATTAAGCACAAATTTACTTAACGTTAAAACGCACACCATAATCGAAAATGCTCTTCAGCAATCATCCCTAATAGACCAGAACTGTATCCGAAATTTTTTATGTGACCCTATAAATGAACGATAAATACGATACAAATCATATTCAAGCTTCTTGTAGTCAACCACAGTAATTTAATTTAATTTCACAATGTTTGAATTAGTGCAACACAATTAACACACTGACGACAGGCAATTTAATTAAATCTGGGTTTAAAAACAGTAGAAGCTCCTCCCTCTTCTGAAAGTGTCTCGGAAATTGGTTTCTGAAATATGTTTTTCATGTTTATGCAGCAGTAAATATCTTTCAATGTACGGATGTAATATATAATGTCTTACAATCTATAAAAAATATGGACAACACAATATAAATGTCTTTTCTGTAAGGTAGAAGTCACTCCCTTAGCCAATGACGTATTCTGAATAAAAACGAGAATTCCCGTTTCCCGTCGCTAATGTGTTAAAATAAGCTGTGAAGAGTTTTTTTCCCCCCGTAGACCACATTTTAATCGACCACTTTTGTGTGACCCTGAAAAAAACATATGCTTTGCACCCCATATACTACAAAAATGTTTCAAAAATACATATCAATTTTATTATTTTGTAACAGAGTAACATCATTAAAAAACGCCACAAAAGGATTTTCTTCAAAGATTGTAATATTATGAATACGTTTGAGTTCCCTGTACGCATGCTGTAAGTGCTACGCATAACATATTTTATAGTAACCAGGTTCTAGTGCACCTTAATCTATATATATAAAAGAAAGTCTGAATTTTGTATTAATCAACGCGCAGCCCAAACTACTGAACCTAAAATCTTGAAACTTGGAGTAAAAATTCTTCTTATGACATAGAGTGCCGCTAAGAAAGGATTTTCTAAAATTCCACCCCCAAGAGGGGTAAAAAACAGAACGAACTTTTAAAAAATTCCTTAAAAATCTGATTTTATAGCTATTTTTTAACTGATAACATATTTTAGTGTATTTTTGTACGCTGAATCGAATGGTACTAACCAAATTATTTTAAGTCTAATAGTTCATGAGATATTACACATTTTTGTAATTTGACGCTATCTTTGGCGCCAAAACCTCAAATTTTTAAGTGATAATTTCTAAAAAAATTCTGTTACTATAGAAAGCGAAGAAATTCAAATTGAATAATTGTTTAATCAATTCTTTTGCTTAACTATTTAAAACAGTTATGTCAGTTAGGAAAAAAATTATAAACGCCTCAAAAACTAAAACTAAATAATAATAATTAAAAAAAACTGTTGTACTTTTTCGTTCTATCAACACTATGCCAAAATGTATGGTATCGCGCCATTTATTTCTACCCTTAGCGTGCAAACGATTTTTATTTCAAACCGTGCCAAAGATTAACATTTGCTATTTATTGAACGTGAACATTTTTTATGAGTATTATTCCATCATAATCTCGTAAAACTTTTTAATTTGTTATTTTTTTAATAGAAAATATTTATTTTTAAATTATAACTTACATGTATTACTGACACTGACATGGATTTCACGATTTGGCAGTTACTTGATGACGAGGAAGGAGTAATAAAATCATTTCAGAACTTAGGAATTATACCTATAAAAATGTTTTTTTTAAAAAACGTTGAACGTCTTCATTCAAAAAATGAAATGTTTACTGGAATGACAGATATGCTTATTACGTACGCCACGCTACAATGATAACCTGAAAGACATTTACAATTCGAGACCTGCAGATTAAATTGACTTTATTTTATTATTTTATTGTCTTTTATTTTAAGTATTGATTTAAAAAAATAGTTGGTGAAAGTCTGTAATTATTAAATGTTATATATTTTAAATGCTCATTTTTGTATCAACAAAATTATCTTTTTTTCAAATGTTTCATTTCATTTTGCGCTAATTAATATGCTTGGCGACAACGGTGTTGGTATAACGGAAAAATACCAAAACAGTTACTGATTTTATTTAAAATACAAAGAAAAACGGTTTAATAAGAAATAAATTGCCATTTGCTCCTATCGATAAAAAGAAAAAATGGATACTTTTATGTTAGTCGTGCATAAATCTCGCCAATAGAATTTTATAAATCGCAAATACCAATACTTACAATTTTACTCATCATCATCTACTATATTTACAAAACGCAAATTCTTATTTCATTCTGATTGACTATAACTCAAGTTCTACTGAACATAATTTTGTAGAACGTACACTGTTAGTTAAGTAATTTGTTTTAGAAGTGTTTTAATGTAAAAAAAATAGATCTACTTTGAATTAGTGATAAGTACGGGACTTTTAAAATTAGGTGAACCCGATTATGAAAGATTTCCTTTAATGTAAAGTTCTACTAAATGGATTTTGATGCTATGCCGGAAAGTTGTCTATGGTGTAGTAAATTACTATAAGAGGATGTACGCTATATGCATTGTGTATATACTAGATAATATATATTCTATAAAGGTGTGTAGGGTTTCTTAAAAAATCCAGTGGGTATATAAAGTAGACCTATCCCTACATCCCTGAGAGTTCTATAATCTGGTTAACACGATTATGGAAGATATATTTAAATTTAACTATCTATAATATGTATGAAATGCAAAGAGAAATTTCATTTGGGTCGCTTACAACATGAGTTCTGCTGAATAGATTTTTGATGGGACTTACATTAAATCGTTCTACGTAGCTTACTTAAATAATTATGGGAGAAAATTCAAAATCAGAAGAACACGATTATGAAAAATTGGCTTTTTTAAAGGTTCTGCAGGGTGGATTCTGGTAAGACAAACTGCTAATTATATAATTTTTAGGGAACGTTTTGGTACATTTGCCAGTTTAAAAGATTCTGCTAAGTGGATTTTGGTGGAACTTGCCCAGTTAGTTAATTTTTCAGGGAATATTTTAGTATAAAATGCATATCTTTCTAGGTTGCTTGGTTATAGGATTTTGGATGAAAGTTCTAGAATGAGGTGAGACCAATTATGAAAGATTAGCCTTTTTCATATGTTCTATTGGACGGAATCTGATGAGAATTGCATTGATAAATTTTCAGAGGAAGGGTATATGTATATTACATATTGTTCTATCGTACTTTACCAAATCCTTCAGTAAAGGATGAACTAAAGAAGTTGGTCCTTAGCAGCTCAAATTTTGCCTGTCTCAATAGAAAATACAATAGTATAATGACGTCCATATCGTTTGTAGCAATTCGGATGGGTATGCCAGGTTAAGGCGACAGTGGACGTTCAAAAACATTTTCTACAGTTTTTGCTCAATTGTTTTGAAATTTAATACACGCATAATTTGTGCAATAATTAAGAAAATTTCTTAATTTCATAAAAAAAAATTAATATGCAAATGAGTAATTAATTAATAATATGGTAATTAGTGATACAAATTAAAAATGCTCCATGCGCATTAAATTTTGTTTCAGAAACTTGTAATTTTTTTTTAGGATAGCTTTATGATATTATATCAAAAGTTGCTGTACATTTTAAAATTATACTAAATTCCTTGGCAGAAAAAAATTAAAAACCTATAATATTGATCATTTTGGATAAAATTCAATAATAAAATATTACTTTTTGACCTTTATATGAAATAATGTACACATTTTAATAGCAAGTTTTGTAATAAAGTATATCAACAACAATATTACCAAGTATTATGAAAATTGGTATAAAATTAAGACGCATGGAGCATTTTGAACTTACTCAGTCGGCGAAAATTCTCATTTTGAGAAAACTGGATTTAAAGTTTTATTTTAAGTGTAGATTAACGATTGTTTACGTTAGAAAAACAGCTGTATCTCTGCAAAAAATTATCGGATTTGAATAATTTTTATTATATTTGAATGTAGAAGATTGCCAGAACATTTTTTTCCATAAAACAAAAAATTGATTTTTTTAATGTTTTTGCGATTTTGAACGTCCACGGTCGCCTTAATGTCTATATTGCTTTCAAACGAATGAAATTCACAGATATATTTCGTTTGATTCATGGTTTGATTCATGGAAAAACAGACCAGCGAAGCGGGCGAAGGCTGCTAGTAAAGTATATAAATTTCATTACGTTTAAAATTGTGTAACATTATTAAAATACACCGCAGACGATTTTTCCCAAAGACTATAATGTAACGGAATAGTTTTGAGTGCCCCTGCAATTAAGCTATGAATGCTACACTCTTCATTTTTAATACCAAACATACTTTGGCAAACCTCAATAACGTATATCAATTACATGCAATCCCGACTATATTTACGCGAGTTAGAGCACGTAGAGAAACACGGCAGGCGACAGATAGAAAAACTGAAGTCATAAATACTTTTCATCCATGTTGGAAAGTGTTAAAAAGGATTTACATGCCTTTAACTGTACTTTTTTTTCACTTATAGCATGGTTAAACATTAGTTTAAACATCCTAATCCATGCGATAGCAATAACATATTAAAAGCCCCTCAAAATATGCATATCTGGAGATCTATAAATCTATTGGAAAATAATTCATTATCGTGCCCACTGTTAATTGCATAAATTGCATCGATTTGGCGCGATAAAATATTTTTTGTGATAGCCTTTTAATAGTACCTGCAACAAAATTAACGTAATTTACTAACTTCATTCATATTTGAAGCAATGATAGGCTACGATTAACAGTCGCTAGGCAACGAAGAAAAGGAAAAAAAAAAGAAATATGTATCATGTAAAACAAGAAAATTAATTTAAAAATTCTTTATATTATTGGAATACATGTATAAATGTCCTCAAAACATTATGCACGTAAATAAAAAAATCTGATAGATATATTGATAAAACTTCAATATAATAGGAATAATTTAAAACCCTTATTTGGAATTTTAGTATCCATAATTTGACATTTAAATCCATTAATCAAACGTGCCATTTTCTTTCAACAAATGGAAATTTGAAAATCGTCTGACTTGCCGTAGAAAAGCATTATAAAGAAAAATAAAATCTTCCATATTTTCCGAACGAATGAACCAAATTTAACCAAAAACTATACAGCTACGTCCGGGTATCTCACGAATATGACCAATTAATTTCAAGCTGATCGGGTCCTTTTTGCGGCAGTTATCGCGGAACAGACAGACAGACAGACAGACAAACGGAAATCAAAACTTTTCGTGTCTGCACAGTAAGCCTTCACTGACGTTTCGGCAATTAAAGGATTTTTAGTTTATTGCAATTTAAATAATCCGTATGTAATTAAATTTTCGGAATTTTGAAAAATATAAATGAATAATTTCTGTCAAAACATGGTGCTATTATAAACGAAAAAAATGAAATGATATAAATCATTAGATATCCGAGATTGTTTTGCCGAGCTTCTTAAATGACGTCATTGCTTTCTGCTGGGATTGTGTATTATTCCACGATAATGATGTCATTTTCATACCATTCTATAGATGTTGTTTAGGACGGGATCGTAAAAGTGGGATGCTTTAGCGGATGCAATTGGCGTCATTTTTTTTTTAATGTGCATTTTAATTCTAAAAACTGAAATATATTTTGTAGAAGTGCGTCATTTTCACTCGAGCTGCTTTGAAATTCTTCAGAGGTGAAAATGCTTTATCTTTGAAAATAACGTAATCGAAATCACACACTGATAAAACGCAATGTTTTACAAACATTTAGAGTGACTTTATGGAAGAGCAGTAACATACAGTGTGCATGCTCTTTGTCCAAAAAATAGTGATTTATATTACAGAACTTAAGGATTCTCTCTTGGATGAATTCGCTTCGCCGAGTTAGACAAGCAATCAAAGAAAATCTTGGCAATAATTCGAGGTTTAAAATAATATCAAGTTCCCCAAGTTTTTGTCCAAAATTCTCTCTACTAATAATTTTTTTTTTTGCTATTCTTTAAGACACATTACTGTAATTTTATCAAAATAACATAATTTGCTTTATTTAATTTTTTTATAATTTTATATAATCTATATATTTAAAAACACAAGAATGTTTTTTAGTCATCTGCCCTGAGCTTTCTGCTGAATCAAATTTACTAATAATTTTTTTAACTGAAAGCTGTTCTTTTGTAGATGTTTCCGCACTAGCTGTTTTTTAAATATCCCATTATTATATTTTAATTTTAAAAGTATTCTATGAAATTTCTTCAAATTGATGGTAATGAAATAGCTTTCATTATTGCAGAGAAGAGAGAAGTCATGAGATTTATTTATCTTTATTCATGTGATTATCTGATAAAAATTCAAAATTGTTGATAAAAAAATGTATAGGATTTAATGGCGCAAAATTCCATTAAGGATATAATATTTTGAACGGAAAATTACTTACTGCTTTTGAAAACACGCACTTTCCTCATAAAGTTTCCATATTTTTTTTCCTTCTGTATGTGTACTAAGTTTCAGACACTAAGTGAAATGCTTAAGTAGGTGAAAATGACGTTATATTTAAAAGAAAACAATGATTTTCTTAGATAAAACAAAACTTTAACACAAATGCGTAAAAAATCCCCCATAAATCACGGTAATTTTTACTCTCCGGTACTGAGATTAGGAACTCGAGTTAAGAGTGCGACTTTTCACATGCAAAGATTTTGCTGACAATCGTGACTTTAAGTTTTGAGTTTAAATGATTTTAAAATTATCAAATTAAAATGCCAAATTTTTTAAAAGGGTGATTGCGGGTATGAGAGGTTAATTTTTAAATTTATCTTTATCGCGTGGAACTCGATTAAGAAAGATTAATCCGTTTGCACTTAAAACTACATGAAGAGTTTATCATTTTCTTGCGATTAATATTCCGTAAACAAAAATAAAACTTCATCTATGATTAAATAAATAAAATAATATAAATAAAACACTAATTTAACAGACATGTAATTGAACTACGCGCTTAAAGCTCTGAAATCCTCAGAAAATAAAAGGATGCAGAAAGTAGCAAAATCTTGGGCTAATAACTCTTAGCATGAGGATTTAAAAAAAAAAAATCGTTTTTCATAAATTTCAAAAGTTTATTTGATTGTATAATTCATATTTTTCATATGAAAAATGCTCTATTATTTTTAGTGGGCAATCTAAAAAATACGTTGCATGTAAAAAAAAAAAATACTTTTCAATTAAAAAAAATGGTTTTCACCTATATTCTGTAACCCGGGAAGTCCGGGTACGATCCCCTAGTTTTCTTAATATGGAAAAAATATTTTTTAAAACTAAAAGAGTGACTTCGTGCTACATTTCAAAAAATTTATTATTGAATGCAAAGAATTCCAAATTAAATTATTTTATTTTCACCAAAATTTTATGTTCAAACTTATTTACAGCTGACTTTCAATTATATATTTAAGATACACATTTATATACACATATATTTACACATTTAGAGCAGTTCATTTTTATTTATTACAGAAATATTGTAAAATTAAAGTTTAATCTTAAAGAAATCTAATTCACGAAATGAACAATTTTAATTTGATATAAGAGCATACGTACATAAATTGAGTAATTCAACATAAAATTTCCACACATTATTTGAATTATAATTATACGAAGTTATCTGTATTACAATAAATTTAAATTTGGAAGTAAGATCGGTATATATATATATATAAGGTAATTTTTGGCTTTGTTTTTCGAATTTAAAAGAATTTCAACTTTTTTTTTTTTTTTTTTATTGTCAGTAAGTCTTGTGCGGTAATTATATTGAAATTAAAATGTCATTGGAAAAAAAAAAAACTAAAAGGTTATATAAGCCAAAAATGCGAAGTTGAGACTATTAAATATATCATTGACTCTATGATATGCGTTTAAAATATTATTGTATTTCTTTGAAGAAATTATAAATTAAAAATCCAGATAGCTTTAATTTTTAAAATAAAAAAGCTTTTAAAATCTCAAACTATAAAGGATTCTCTCTGTAGAACCACGGCCCCACCAGTGGCTGAGAGGTTCTGCTCTCGAAATTGGTAGACGGGAAGTGCTGGGTTCGATCCCAATCGCGCCCGTCGGCCTAATCGTTCGGAGTTTTCGTGGTTTTCTTCGAACCATGGATTTCCATGCGTTAATACGGGTTAGGTTCCCTTAGAAAGACCCCCACGAAGGGCACTCCCCCTCGGGCCTATATCCCTAGTGTAGATAATCGGCCGTCACAAAAATCAACCAAATCAACTCTGTAGAACCACTGATAATTTTCAAGTATGCGCAAACACTTCTTAACCCACTCAGGACCAGGATCTTTTACACGAATTTTATTCGTTTGGCACCAGTTTTCGTTAATTATTTGACTTAACTTTAAAAATCGCGAAAATGTCGTAATTAAATAAAATCAATTTTACTTTTCTTTTTTACTGGTATCAAACTCAAGCGCTGTAAGCACTTTTTGAGGGTGCATATATGCACCCATGGTCCCGAACGGGTTAATGATTTGCAGATGTTTCACCATTACTCTGTGACCAAACCATTCAAGAACATAATAGATAACAGCATATTCCCTGTCTCTTCTCCAATTCCAAGATAAGAATAAAACTTGTCTATTCCACTTGAAAAGCTTAGCAAAGTAAATAAAACAAGAACTCCTTCCCTAGAGGAGTTCTCAGAATAGTATTGATAAAGTTTCGGAAGTGTAGAATGGCATAAATATGGGTTTTTTTCGTTTCGCATCGTTTTGGGGAAATCGTCGAAATCACTTTTTAAGAAATCAGGGTTTCATGTCAAGCTGAACGTAATTAATGAAAATATCGTTAAACATTTTAGATCTAGTTCTTTCGATAACTTTACAACTATAAATTATGGTAAACGGAAAAAAAGTGACCGGAAAAAACGGGACAGAAAAAAACAAGAGCGGAAAAAACGGGACCGGAAAAAACGTGACAAGGAAGTGTTAAATATTGAACTTGTCGATAAATAAATGCTAAAAACTAAAGTAAAGTTTTTCTACTGTCAGTTTCTTACAGCGTAGGGGGGGGTGGGGGGTGGGGGTAGAGTTAATGGGTGAGTTAGACAATTCTAAGATTTTGTCCAAGAAAACACAATTTTAACATTTCATTAAGAGAAGTTTAACATGACTTCTACAAGGGACAAGCTGGTGCTTTCTACGGGGGGGGGGGGGGGGGGGATTAAGGAAATACAATTTATTGATTCTTTCAACTTCACATTCGCGAACGCCAATACAAATATTTTTTGTCGATGTCTAGGAATGCTAATATTAAAAAAAAATGAAAATTCGCTTACGGTAATTCTAATTAACATCACTACTTGATATTTGATGTTCGCGAACGGTAATACCAACATTTTCCGTTGATGTTTTAATTAATGGGTGAGTTAGACATTTCCAAGATTTTGTCCAAGAAAACACAATTTTAACATTTCATTAAGAGAAGTTTAACATGACTTCTACAAGGGACAAGCTGGTGCTTTCTACGGGGGGGGGGGGGGGGGGGATTAAGGAAATACAATTTATTGATTCTTTCAACTTCACATTCGCGAACGCCAATACAAATATTTTTTGTCGATGTCTAGGAATGCTAATATTAAAAAAAATTGAAAATTCGCTTACGGTAATTCTAATTAACATCACTACTTGATATTTGATGTTCGCGAACGGTAATACCAACATTTTCCGTTGATGTTTTAATTAATGGGTGAGTTAGACATTTCCAAGATTTTGTCCAAGAAAACACAATTTTAACATTTCATTAAGAGAAGTTTAACATGACTTCTACAAGGGACAAGCTGGTGCTTTCTACGGGGGGGGGGGGGGGGGGGTAGGGGATTAAGGAAATACAATTTATTGATTCTTTCAACTTCACATTCGCGAACGCCAATACAAATATTTTTTGTCGATGTCTAGGAATGCTAATATTAAAAAAATTTGAAAATTCGCTTACGGTAATTCTAATTAACATCACTACTTGATATTTGATGTTCGCGAACGGTAATACCAACATTTTCCGTTGATGTTTTAATTAATGGGTGAGTTAGACATTTCCAAGATTTTGTCCAAGAAAACACAATTTTAACATTTCATTAAGAGAAGTTTAACATGACTTCTACAAGGGACAAGCTGGTGCTTTCTACGGGGGGGGGGGGGGATTAAGGAAATATAATTTATAGATTCTTTCAACTTAAGATTCGCGAACGCGAATACAAACATTTTTCGTCGATGTCTACGAAGGCTAATATTGAAAAAAATTGAAAATTCGCTTACGATAATTCTAATTAACATCACTACTTGATATTTGATATTCGCGAACGGTAATACCAATATTTTCCCTTGATGTTTAAGAATGCTAGTGTAAAAAAATTCCTGAATATTCGCATATGAAAATTCACATTTACACTACTACTTAATTTGGACATTATGTGAATAAGAATGTTTTCGGTTGATAATTAGAATGCAAATATTGAAAAATGTTGTGAATGTTCGCATACGAGAATGCTCGTTTACATAACAACTTGTTTTTCCACTTACGCATATATAATATCATATAAACTTTTTTTTTTTTTTTTTTTTTTTTTTGTAAATTTTAAAGAAGTCAGTTATAATAGATTCGATCGGAAAGTTTTATTTTTATTATTTTTATTTTATTTAACGCTATTTGAATTTTTGTTTATTAACATAAAATTATATTATTAATAATAATAATAACTTTTTTTAGACTTTCTGAATCACTTATCAATTTATAACTTTTTATGTCCTGATCAGTGTCATTAGTATTTTCAGATATTAACAGAACAAATAAAGAAAAAATAATAATAAGTAAATATCTTTGTTAAGATATGCCTAAAATTAGAAATTAGCATAGTTTTTTTTTTTTTTTTTGTTGTTGTTATATTAAGCAATTGATTGAAGTCGAATTTTTTGCAATTCTTGGTTTCATCATGGAATTTCCAGATATATTATTCTAAACATTTAAACTAAACAAAATAAATTAAAATAAACATTTCTATAAGATACTGGAATCGCGGAAAAAAAGCGCACATAGTATGACATTTTAAAGTATGACATTTTACTCAGGGATTTCTTCAGGGTTTTATCATTGAATTATCTATTGTCACTGTGTGTGGGCGAATATGGACAATAGGGACAAACTACACCCCTTTAAGTTTGGATAACAAAAGGGTTTAGGCTCTAGTAGCAAGAATGTAAACGTGTATTGTAATTTTGACAAGCTATACCACATTCTAAAGACCGTTGTAATAAAAAAATATGAACTTCATCCCTATCTCTTTGTATTTAAAGAAAGGAAAATGTTTTGAAAACTGTATCAAAATCCAATAATTATTTCTTCAATAGGTTTCAGTTCGAAACTTATTTCACCCAGGAATGCAATAAATGTTGAAATACCCTGAACACCTCTTTATTTGTCACAAAGGGTTCAGCTAAACGTTTTTCTTTTGTATTTTTCAAAGAGCTTTTTAAGGAGTGATTTTCTAGTTCCAGTCCTTCGCTTATAGTCTTCGGAATATTCTTTTTTTCTATTGCGGTTTTTTTTTCAAAAGTAGTAGTTTCTGTAAAATTGCTTAATTGAATTGAGTTTTAAGAAATAGTTTTAGCTATTGGATTTTTGCATTAACCTTGATGATATGGAAATAATTATTTCCAATAAAGGCAAGGAGAAATTGCTATTGACAGGGTGCGCTTACTTAGTGCATACAACTGGGAAGGTGTAGTTGTTCAGAAACTATGTAATCGAGCTGTTTTATTCGTTTTTTTTTTTTTTTTTTTTTTTTTTTGCAAATGCAATAGATCTTTTAGAAAATAGTGTCAAAGTGAGCGTTTGGAAACAAATTTCCGCGCGAAAGAAGAATAACCACTCAAAAAGGGGTGAAAAACGTGTTTGTTACGTGATCAAAATCGCTTATAACTCAATAGGTAATTTATGGATCAAAAAATGGAAAACACAGTTCGATTCCAAATCGCTTCCATACTCAGGCTTTCCAATTTTATATCTTTACGTTAAAAAATGAATTTGTAAATGTGTCAAAATGTTTTGCGTTTGTTGAGCAGAGCAGTTGAGAACAGCCTTAATAAAACATATATATATATATTAAATTTTAATAAAAATAGAAAATTATTGAATATAAATTTCAAACTTCTCATTTTATAGGTGACAAGAATGAATAAGGATGCGCAGAAATAATTGGTTATTCTTTTTTTTTTTCCGTCGAAATTATTATTGAATAAAAAACTTTTAAACAAGCTTTCATAAGTATCATAATTTAAAGTAAATTCGTGATGTTACAGTTTCTAGTAATGAAAGCAGGACCTTTTCTCTTTAGAAACATGTTTATAAAAATAAAACAATTTAGAAAGGTCCATAATAATAATTCCAAAAGTATCATAAATATCATATAAACTTTAAAAAATGAATTGTTTACCTTTTCTAATTTTTGTTTGGTGCATCTCCAGCGGATAGATTGCTTCCCAGTTGTATGCACTAAGTAAGTGTACCCTGCCAATAGCAATTTCTCCTTGTCTTTATTGGAAATAATTATTTCCATATCATCAAGGTTAATGCAAAAATCCAATAGCTGAAATTATTTCTTAAAAATCAATTCAATTAAGCAATTTTACAGAAACTACTATTTTTGGAAAAAAAAAAAAAAACGCAATAGAAAAGTGGTTTCAGAGAGGGGGCAGTTTTACCCCTCTAGGTTCCCTTACCCAATTCAGTTGGCAAGGATATATCAACAGTTTATAGTTTTATATTTAGCAAAGATATAGCAAGGATTGTTTTCAAGGAGTGAAAATATTTCTTCACTTTATTCGAGGAAATAAATTTTGCTTTATTAAAAGTGCTAAAAAAACAAATATAGACATGAAAGTGGCAAAAAAACAAACAAAAACAAACAAAAAAAAACAAAACAAATGTGAACCTTATGAATAAAGTTGGGGAGAGAGAAACATTATTGTAAATTGTACAATTACATATTCAATCATGAAATGTTGATATCAAAACAAAAATACATTTATAATAAATTATTTAGTTATTTTACCTCTCTTTTGTTCCTTAACTTTTACTAAGATTTATCTCTTCACTTTATCACTATACAGTATACATAGTGAAAAATTATATTCCCTGAGAATAATGAAAAACTTTATGAAAAAAAAACTCAAGGTTGCATTTTTTATTAATGTGTCTAATTTTCCTATAAAAGGAGTAATAAAATTTTGGAAATTTCATAAAAGATATTTTTAGTTAAAAATTAAATAAAATATTTTTAATATTGCTATTATAATTTTTTTATATATATATAAATTAAATAAACATTACCGACCACCAAACAAAAACTGTTAAATTATGAATAAAATGACATTAACCAATTGACAAAAATACAGTTCCCCCCCAACACACTTAATATAGATTCCAAAAACATAGTAAAAAACAGCAGAAATTGAATAACAGAAATGGGATAATGGAAATTTGTAGAACTTAGACAGAATCACCGGGTCCCAAGTGCCTAAAGTTCCACAATTAAAATGTGTGGTTTCATCTTCATATTAGCCATAAATTAGCTAAAGAATATGAATTTGGGGCTACCACACACATAAAACAGAGAAATAAACCATTCAACTCCAATTAAGTTCAAAATAAAACAAGATTAAAAAGGATTGAGGAAAAATTAAAAAAAAAAACAAATTAGCAAATTAAAATCCATACTGTCTTAGCATCAGGCATAAAACTTATGATACATCGGACTTATGATACATATGTCAATATTTTATCTATTATTTTTCTGTTTGTTCTTTAAATCTCGCCTTATCATCTGGCATTTTTAGATGCTAAAAAATACTAAAAAAAAAAAAAAAAATATTCTTTTATTCACTTTTTCTTTCATGCCCTTTAAAATCTCTGCATGTATTTTTTTAGCCACCGTTATGCTATTTCTTTCGGGCAGCAATTATAGTGTCGTCTCTAAAAATAATGTTCCGTTATATAAGCCAGCCGTAGAACAAAATAGATGTATCGGTTAAATTTTGTAGTTTTTAACTTCATTCCTTTAACGTTGGCAACATAAGTACTCCATTTCTGTAGAAAGTAAAGAAAAAATAGTTGGAAAAATAATAGATTAATATATTTTTGTTGCCATTTTCCCATAAAAATTGAATGTGCTATTTTGAAAAAATATGAATGAATGATTTCTGATAAAACATGGAGCTATAACAAACTATATTCGATTTTAAGTATCTATATTAATGTTGCAAACAAATGAAGGCATATGAATCATCAGATAGCTGATTTATTTTGTCAAGTTTCTTGAATGACGACATTACTTTTTGTTGGATTTCTGTGTTATTCCGAGATAGTGACGCCATATGCATACTTTTCTATAGATGTTGTTTAAGACTGGATGATAAATGGGGAATTCTTAAACGGATGCGAGTGACGTTATTTTATATAAAATAAAAGCGTGTGTTTTAAGTCTTAAAACTGAAATGTGTTCTGTACTATCTATATTTGTATAAGTAATTTTTTTAATCGGTGGTGACACTAAATTCTAAACTAGTATGTTGTGGCCATCTCAAAACTTTCTTCTATGTAAATCACGTCATTTAAATAGTACTAGAAATTACATCAATTTAGCACCAATTTATATCAAAGTAGGTCTGAATTTGAAGTTTGATAAAATTCGTGCATTAGTTCTTGAGATAGAGCTATTGCGTAAATCGTAAAAAAATGCAGTACAGCAGCGCCACCTGTTGAGCGATTTACACTGAATGTATAAAACTTCAATTCACGTAAAGGTCTAACTGAATCTAAAGTTTGATGAAAATCCGTGCATTAGTTCTGGAGATTGAGCCATTGCGGAAATCGTAAAAAAATGCAACATAGAAGCGCCACCTGTTGAGCGATTTACACCAAATACTAATAAACATCACATTATAACAGGGACTGACTGAATATAAATTTTTATTAAATTCCGTGCATTAGTTCTTGAGATAGAGTGCCTACAAAATTTGTGTTACATACAGGCAGGCAGACAGACTCACAGACAGACATTTTGTAAAAACATGTTTTTCGGAATCTCTGACCCCTAAAATGTGTAAATCCGTCGAAAACCGAAAGTCGAAAATTTTCACGAATCCAGTCTTCTTGTAAAGATAAATCAAAATTCCAGTTTTCTAGTTTTTCTATCCCCCCCCCCCCCTCCACGCAACGGCATTCTTGTTCAAAGTTCCAAAAAAATATATAGAATTAGATATATTTCTACATTCTCCCTAACAGTGGTCAACTCTTTTTATCCGATTCTTTTGCAATCTACAACATTTCTACAAATATTGCCTAAATCGAAACTTTCAATATTATAGAAATTCATATCAAAATTACAGAATTTTAGCAACATCAAGAACTGCTCGATCACGAGGTCAAACAATGCTTGTAATAAATAGCGGGTAAGAAAGAAATTTATTTCAAAAGTTACATGTAGCAATGTTATCTATACATTTTGCTTTAAAAATTTAAATCTTAGTATCTATGATATTACAATCATAAATTTACTGTAGATTTATTTAACTTTGATCTGGAAACGTGCTTTATGGCAGACTAAAGCATATCACTTAAAAAAAAAAAAAAAAAAAAGAAAAAAAGAAAAAAAAACCATTTTAAAAAAATCTTTTCTTTAATATATTCGTAGATTTTCTATCATTAAAAGAGGTGAATATTACTTTTTGTAAATAACGGTTTGATAGCATTTCTCGTAAAAAGTGTTTCCAGTTAAGGGCTTTTTTTTTTTTTTCGGTTACAAGGACACCGATCACATAGAAAAATTAAAACGCAGTCTAATTTATGTTTCGTCTATCTCCAACGAATAAATTGCTTTCCAGTTTTATGCACTAAGTATGCGTCCCACTGCCAAAAATTTCTCCTTGTCGTTGTCAGAAATAATTATTTTTATATCAAATTAATATAAAAATTCAAAAACTAAGACTATTTCTTAAAAATCAATACAATTAAGAATACTATTAAGAAATTATATAGAAATTACTATTCGTGAAGTAATGTAATAGAAAAGAAGAATATTACGAAGACTAAAAGCTAAGGTCTAGAAGTAGAAAATGAAACATTATAAAATCCTCCAACCTGTTCGCGACGGCGCGCGCATTTTGAAGTGCGCATCTGAGGACGGAGCGGGAAAATTTGATTTCTTCTTCTGGGCCGAAGGATTTTGCGAAGCTAAGCCTAACTCTTGTAAAGTGTTCTTTAAAAAATTATAAAAAAAATCATTTTTCCATATAACCTTTTGAGATACACATACATGGAATAAATTGTTATTATATATATTCACGCAAAAAATTGAGCTATTTTCTCAACTATTTTAGTACAAAAATGACTTTTTTAGTATATATAATGCATATTTTAAGCACTTTTTTAGGTTAAAAAATGATATAATATGGTCACAAAATACTTACGTACCTTTCATATAGCAACATATGAAACATTTTGCTCAAATAAAAAATAATTTTGTTAAAAAACATAATAGTTTTATTTCTATTTCTAACACATTCCTTAAGCAAAATAAGTGTTTTAATAAAGCTGATTTATTCACAAATAAAATAGCTAAATAAAACTTGCAAGCAACTTGTGCATGCTACTTTTTAATACTTAATATACAGACATACATAAAAATAGTTTGAAAATGCTTAATTTTATTTAAAATATTTTTGAAAATTAAAAAATTACATGTAAATATATAATCAATCATAATATATCTATCAAATAAAAAGTATTGAATAATAATAAGTAATAAATAATACACTAGAGCTACACTTTAAAATATGCATTTCTAAACAGTTGTTAAATGTTAAAAATATTTTTAAAAATAAAAGAAAAAATATATAGTTACGTATGATAAAACGAAATATCAAATAAAGAGTATTTGATAATAATGAGTAAACTTGAATGATAACTTAAAATACATTCATCAAACAATTAGTTGTTGTTAAAATATATTTATTTATACCTTCTGTATTAGAATTATTTAAAAATATAAATAAATTTATGAAATTAAAAGTATTGAATAATAATTAAAAATAATAAATGGAACTGAGTAATAATTTAAAATATACTTATCAAAAATGTCATTAATGTTAAAAGTATTTTTAATATTGGATATATACATATATATATGGGGCTGTGCATATATAACGTTATCATTTTAGGGGGGAGGGGGGGGGGGCTGGCACATGATATCGCTAAGGGGAGGGGGATTTGTCTTTTGATATCGTTATCATGTTTTAACAAACCAAACTTTTCTTTTTTCTTTTTTTTTTTTTTTTTTTTTTGTAACTTGGTCTTTACATCAAAATAGTTTGTTATCTTTTTTTTGGTCTGTTATCTATTTTTATGAGAATAGAAAGTTATTATTAAAATCTTTAAATTATTATAAAAATATTTAATTCCAAAATATGGAAAAACCCAACGTTTGGCATTCCTATTCTTCTGTCATATGTGTATGCATATATAATCCGCTGTTCGATATAACATATGCGGAATATGTTTGAAATGATACTTCTGTTTGCTAGTAAATGAAAAAGAAATAATGTTGTCCACCTGTTTTGTTAATAAGAAATTATGTTTTCATCTCCCCCCATAGCCCCTATATATATATATATATATATTTAATTGAATATATCGAATACATGTATTAAATTATAATGGGTAAAACTGACCATTTATTCGAAATATGCACGGTAATGTATGCGCTTATTTATCAAAATAATCAGAGTTCAACAATTGTGTTAGAATCCCTAACTCTCAGAAATTTTACTTTCCGAAGACTGCGTTTTTTGACACTTTAATGAGTTTGGGAAACACGATATTTAAATATAGTTAATTATATTTAAAAAGAATTAATTTGAAGCGATATATAAAATTATTGAAGGTAAGATTAAAAAAATTAACAAAAGTAACCCACAATCAGTAACTTTTTCTTTCTTTCTCTCTTTCTCTTTTTTTTTTTACTGCTCAACTGAATTTGCCGCAACAAGAAAAAGTATAAAGTGGAGTCACCCTTTTATTCTCAAGGAACAAATCCCAGAGCTCAGTAATCACAACAATAGACAAATAAGCAATTTCCAATCGAGATAAAAGAAAAAAAAAAAAAAGCTAATAGAAAATGCGCACCCGTAGATCTACAAATAAACCATTTCTAATCCAGATAAAAGTAAAGAAAAAAAAAGAGTAATAGAAAACATGCATTAATTGCGACTCTTAGTCAGACGCGCAAATCAAGCATACTCACGCGTCATATGTTTTCAGTTTATCAGCTGACCCACACATTCTCCCTTCCAAGTGCTGCAGAAAAATCTTTGCGATAAATAAAAAATAAAGCTTTATTAGACACGTAAAAGATTTATGATCGAAAAGAGATCATGTTTCAGAAACATCAGTCAAACATAAATTGATGATGAAATAAACACATTTTTTTTTCATTGAAGTATTTTTTTGAAAAACTAAATTCACATGGATAAAAAAATATTAATGGCATTCCATTTGCTTTCCTAGTTAAAAGGAAATGTGTTCTTCACTAACATAAATTCAAATATGATCAACAAAAAATTTTTGTGCGTTATACTTTTTGAAATACGAGTAACGAAAAACGTTCCAAACTCACGGCACGAATACCAGTCGCTCGGGATGTAAATGCCAACAGCGCCGGCACGAATACCGGTCGCGCGGGATGTAAGTGCCAACAACGCCAGCACGTATACCGGTCGCTCGTCCCCAACGGGTTAAAAAACACAAAAGAAAAATTGTTTAACTGAACCTTTTGTGACAAATAAGGAGGTTTTCCGGGTATTTCAAGATCTATTGCATTCTACAGGTGCAATAAGTTTCGTTGAAACACATTCATGGATTTTGATAAAGTTTACAAACCATTTTTCTCTCTTTAAATACAAAGGGATAGGAATGAAGTTCATATTTACGAGCATATCCTAAATGTCTTTCTATTTATCTGGCATAGCGTGTCAAAATTACAATACAAGTTTACATTTTTGTTACTATACTCAAACCTAAGCCCTTTTGTTACTCAAACCTAAGGGATTCTAGTTTACCCCTGTTGTCCATACCAGCCCCGCCCATTTATCAGAATGAACATAGAAAAAAATACAGTCGTGGCCATAAGTTTAGAACCACCACTGAAATTTAAGATACAGACAATAAATTGCGTCTGCGACATTTATTACTCAAAGTTCAAACGAAAAGCGAATACAGTAACTCCACTGTCAGACGGAATGACGCCATCTGACGAAAATCGATTTGATTTATGACGTTATTAGTGGTTTCAATTTTAAAAACGCTAGTTTCTGCACGGTGGTCCTAAACTTTTGGCCACGACTGTAAAATAAATTGGATAATTCCGCATGAAAATCCATTTATCTAAATTAAGAAGAGGGGACTTGCCCCCCCCCCCTTTCCCCCCTTTTATATTCAACCAACGAATCTCCAAACCTAATGAAGGAAGCGCCATATCGGAATAAACCGAGATATCAAACTTGAAGCAAATCGAAAAATTCTGCATGAAAAACCCATTTATTTAAATTAAGGGGGGGACTAGCCCCCGCCCCCCTCTTCATACTTAACCAATAAACCTCCAAATTTAATCAAGGCAGCTCCTTAGTATAATAAACCGGTATACTAAATTTGGTGCAAATCGAATAACTCTGCATGAAAAACCCATTTATTTAAATTAAGAGGGGTCTAGCTCCCTTTCCCCCGTGTATAATTAATTAATGAACCTCCAAAACTAATCATGGAAGCTCCTTAACATAATAAATCGGTATACCAATTTTGGAGCAAATCGAATAATTTTGCATGAAAAACCCATAGTAGCCCCCCTTTACTCTTAACCAACAACCACAAAACTAATCAGAAAAGCACCTTATCAGAATGAACCTGGAAAAAAAATTAAAGCAAATCGGATGTTTCTGTCAAGAGTTATCGCGTTACGTGCATACAGACGTAAGTGCACACATACATACATACATACAGAACCTGCGCGCACATTAGCCCTTGGGCTTTGATAGCCTGCGAGCAAAAAGCAGGATAATGAAAAAATTCCTCTAAAGAAAATGCCTCCTCTCTTCGTCTTTATTTTATTCCCTTTACAAGCTGTGTACGTAATTTCCCCCCCCCCCCTCCGCCTTATAAACATCTTTGCTCATATATAAACTATCAATAGCGAATTGAAAGAATCTATAAATTGTATTTCCTTAATCCCCCCCCCCCCCCCCCGTACAAAGCACCAGCTTGTTCCTTGTAGAAGTCATGTTAAACTTCTCTTAATGAAATGTTAAAATTTTGTTTTTTTGGACCAAATCTTAGAAATGTCTTACTCACCCATTAACTCTGCCCCCCCCCCCCCCCCCCCCCGCTGCAAGAAACTGACAGTGGAAAAACTTTACTTTAGTTTTTAGCATTTATTTATCGACAAGTTCAATATTTAACACTTCCTTGTCACGTTTTTTCCGGTCCCGTTTTTTCCTTGTCACGTTTTTTCCGGTCCCGTTTTTTCCGGTCACCTTTTTTCCTAGATTCATAAATTATAGCCCTTACTTTTTCTAATTTTATTTAAGAAAACATAGACAAAGTGGTATTTCAATCATTTCTCTATATACAGACACGATTATTAAAGCGATTCGTATAACAATTGTTTCAAATGAATCAGGCTTTTCAAAGGAAAAAGTTTTGTTGTCATTACCACATTCATATTTTATATTTCTAATTACAGATGTCGACACATGTGTTATTAAAGGATAAGTATTGTTCTTAATATTACATATTTATTTATTAAACTAAAGTTTAGGAACAAAGTTAGGCAAAAATCAGGTCTTACTTTCTGCAGAGCCGTTGAAGGTTTTTTTAATGGCAGTAAAACAAGAATTGAAATACGTTGTCTAATAATTCCCCCACAATATTTTATTTCTAGGAACAGCAAGGTTGTAATATTTTCTGATTTTCCAATGGTCATACATACTCGCTTAATATCTATAATTTCAATAAACTTTATCACAAAAATCCGTGGAGCTGGACTGATCTTCACTGTTTTATATTTTTATAATGTAATTTTTATTAAATACTTGACTTGTAAAAATCAACGTAATGAACAACACCAACACTTTAGCATTCAGATGTTTCAAGTTCAAGGATTTATAAAAGACGAACCTATTCATTAGTCTTCAGATCAATAAAAGAGAAACAACAGAAGTAATAAACACACGTGTTTTTTTTCTATTTGTGTGGGTACTTCGTCATGAAATACATCTCCAAGCTTTGGCATATTATTGGCATTGAATAAAAAAAAAAGAGCAAAGAAAGCACGTCGTCCACCCCCCCCCCCCCTTCTTCCGTCACACAAAAAACAAACAAACAAAACAATTAAAATGGCATGGTTAGATACAGAAATGAAAATTGCCAAACAGTACTAAATCAAATACTTCATAATAAAATATTTACCAAGAAAATAAGAAACCGAAAAATAACCTAAAAAAATCTAGGAGTACATTGAGAAATTTGAGACAAATCTTTGTCAGCAACAAGATCTTTTATAAATGTTTAACATATTCCTATAATTAATTATTTCGAAATTAATAAATAGTAACTTAAATGTTGAATCTCGTAAGTTAATATGCATTTCAACTTTAACATAGAAAAAGAACTTTGATAAATTAGGTATGGTAGTGGTATGACAACTTTTGAGCTTTTCTGCTACTATACTTTAATTGCAATCTTCACCTTATTTAATCATCGACATTTGGTGACAGGTAAGACGAAAAATACTTTTGAAAAATAGTGATAAGAAAAAAGTCTAAAAGATGGCAACTACAAAACTACCGATTAAAAGCGTTAAAACTGTAAGTATGTTATAGACGGGTTGCACATGACGACACATGTCTGAAATGGCTTCATATGGCGCCCAAATATAAGGCGAATATGGTGCTCTCCATTTGATTTTTTAGACTTATTTGCACTATAATAATAAAAATAAGGAAGCTCTAAATTAAAGAGAAAGATAACACGTGCTTATAACGGCAAACGGGGGGGTTCTGTGCTCCACGTGTGTGCTCCAGAAGCTATAGTATCAGTCGTTGCTAATAGCAACGTGACGTCAATGCAAGGGGTCTATACTGAATAAAATTAGATACAAGCAACATATGAATACGTCTTGTAACGTGTGCTATTTTAAATATTTATTAATGAGTTCATTCTAAAATAACCTGGTAGTTTTAAATCTAATGCTTTGAGCAGTTTCAATAATTTTAGAGACATATACAATGTACTGATTACATATGAACATATGAAGGATTCGGGTATAAAATTGGTAACTGTGTAAAAATGGGTAACTAATTTTTTTATTTATTATTATTATTATTATTATTATTCTCATGTAAAATCGTTAACAACATCCCGACACCTTTCTAAATGCACAAGTTTTTTTTTTAAATCATATATGTCATAATATTAGATGTGAATTTCAAAAGTTATGCCATAAACTTTAAATATGAATTTTAAAAAAGAAAATTTTGCATGTAAGTCCAAGAAAATAAAATGCATCATACAAAATGCGTAGTACATAAGTGCAACTAAGTATGATGGAGGATACAGTCTTTAACAAATCAGCTCTTTTAGAGGAAGCAATCACGACAGTTTACGAGAGGATAATATAGTTTTCTTTTAAAAACTTGAATCCTTAATATCTCGAAATTACATTTTGCTATTTAATTGTTTTACAAACGAACCCTCCATTTTATAGCATTGTTCTGAAAATGAAAGGAGATACTTTCTGTCATTTCATACATTTCTGAATTCATTTTTGTTCGGAAACTCATGGAATTGGCAAGTTTTCTTATTATTATGTAATCGAATGGTATTTTCCAGTTTCTTTGATAAAGCCAAAGTATCTTTTAGAAAATTTTGTCAAATTTGCATTTTGAGTGGAATTGCCGGACGAGACGGCACGGGAAAAGATAAAATTTACCGCTACGTATTAAAAATTGCTTAAAACTACTTAAGCAAATTATTTATTAAAAATGCCATAAGATTTTTAATTGTTTTAATAGTCAGGTCTGCCCATATTTTGCTTTTACGTTTAAAAATGAAGAAATGTTCATTTTTTAAAAATCACCTGTATCGTTCTTCTTACATTTTTTAATAGTTTTATAAATTCAAAAATTTGTTCACATGTGCCCCATCAGCGGGGTAGTTGTGAACACACGTGGGGCACATGTGAACACAAGGAAAATATATCCTTTAACATGTTTTGAAGTCTATTATTCATTTGTCATCGTAATCATTCGTTAAAATACCTTTTAAATTCACCATAAAGAAATATACATATATACACTATGACGCAAAAGTTTAGACAATGAAGAAATTCTTACATACTTTGAAAAATATTTATTCAATTTTCAAATCACTGCTTGAAATTAATGTGCTGTACATATAAACAATATTTATAACAAAGAAAAGTGGAATTGTGCATATTGCAATAAATTAAATGGTAACAAAAATAAACTGCTGTCTCAAAAGTTTAGACACAGATTAAATAAAATCGAAATAAACAATTTTTAAAACCTGGTTGCGCATCCATGCTTATGTATTACGTCATATACACGAGATTGCATGGAAGAAACTAAATCTTGCATAGTTTGTGGATCGATATCGTACCATGCATTCTCAATAGATGTCTTAAGTTCCTTTTCAGAAGAGTATTGTCTAGCGTTGCTATAAACTTTGCGACACATGATGCTCCAAAGGTTTTCTATAGAGTTAAGATCTGGGCTACATGCTGGCCAGTCGAGAACTCTTATATTATGGGAATTAAACCAAGATTTTGAATGTTTTGCAGTGTGAATTGAAGCATTGTCTTGCTGAAATTCCCACTGAGGACCCCTTAGAAGCTCAGCAAATGGCAGTAGGTTTCCTTCTAATGTCTGTGTATAATGCTGTGAAGTTTGACGACCACTGGTGAAGGTCAGGGATACTTGTCCATTATAGCAAAAGGCTGCCCAAACCATCACCGAGCCCCCTCCTTGTCTGCGACTAAAAAAACGTCGAGGTTCCTTCCGCAAGTCATGCCAATACGATAAACAACCATCTGGACCATCCAGATTCCACTTTTTTTCATCGCTAAATATGACTGACTGCCATTTCTCTCCATATGACATATGCTTTCGAGCCCACATAAGTCTTTGTAACTTATGATATGGTTTCAGAGCTGGTTTCTTCTGCATTTTGCTATAAACGATTGTTCCTTTTTCCAAAATTCGTCTACGAATCGTATCCTTTGATACAGAGAGTCCCGATGAGCTTCGAACTCCACGTACGCTCATTTGTTGAGTACTCGCTAGTCTTTGTATCAGGCGATCCTCTCGTACATTTGTCACACGTGGCCTCCCAGACCGACATTTTGCTTTATATTCGGAACCACTCGATAAAACTCGATAAATAGATTTTTTTTCACCTATTAATAATAGCAGAAATTTCAGAAACGCTCTTCCCTTCACCTTTCAACTGCCAAATCCTTGAAACCTCATTCACTTGAATTTCTTTAGCTCTCGGCATGTCGACTATGAAGCGCAATCGTTTGCAGAACTTAAGTACTCCAAATTTGTGACATCATCGATTCTAAATTTGCATATGCCAGCGAATATTCAAAGAAATTTAGAATAGTGTCTAAACTTTTGCGACAAGCACATTTGAATTTTTATGAAAAAAATTAGTATTATAGCAAATAAAACGACTGTCTTTTGTACATAGCATTTTAAATCAGTTTTTGGATATATTTACAGGTTTTTGTAATTCTGACGTCATAATTCTACATTTTAAAGCTGAATGACGTCATTGTCTAAACTTTTGCGTCATAGTGTATTTCTGTGTGATATGTTTAAGCAAAAGATTATAAAATGAAAATAAGTAGATCGGGGGGGGGGGGGGGAGGCTTAGATGATTCATTAGGTATTGTTGCAATAAAATAAACAAAAATAAAGAAGCAATTTTAAAAAAGAAATTAAAAACTTTAAAATTTTGCTTAAGGGTTTTTATTTGGGGGAATTTTTAGGGAGGGGGCATTTACATACTATTTATCAGAAATCTGCCGAAATACGAAAGATTCTCACTTCTGTATTTGCATTATTTACTTTTAAATTATAGATAAAGAAGGGTTTTTTAATGAAAAAAAAATCTCGACTATAACCCCCCCCCCCCCAACTTCTTTTACTTTTGAAAGAAAGGGGGGGGGTGTACAATCGGGATTTTACGGAAGTTGTCAGTTTAAAATTCTTTTTTATTCTTAAAATATTACTGGTATTTCTATCTCCATTCAAAGCATCATATACATAACTGTTTTAGAGATGGAAGTAAGCCATCATTGCAAGTTTAGAACAAATGTAATAGAAAAATTTGCAAAGTTGTTCAAAGTAATACTTTTGTATTAACAATGCATAAAAAATATTGTTGTAAACCGTTTAGTAAAATAATACGTAACACTTATTGCATTTTAGAAAACATTAAATTTATTTAAAGTACAATTGAACATAAATGAGGTTGTTGCTCTTTATGTATTTGCTGAAAGATGTGTTTGGGGAAGTTTCAATACAAAATCAACTTCGTGCGAGAAAAATATCTTCTATTTCAGAAACATTGTAGGTAATGGAACTCGCATTATTTCTCATTAAGTTAACTGAAAGAAACAGAATCACAGAATGATTATTTGGGCACTCATCAACTGTTCATATCTGCCTCAACTGGTCTGTTCACAACTGCCCCACATTGCTGCTTCTGTTAAATTGATAAATTATTAAAATTTCTCAATTTTAGAAGAAAAAGAACTTTACCAAAAATGTTTATTAGTATTCATAGTATACGTTAAAACACTCAAATTCAAATAAATGAATAAATAAATAAAGTTACTCGCTTATCAACTTGGAACAAAGATTTTACTTTTGATATCTAAAAACAGTGTTTTTGCTACAAAGGACAAACAAAATGTCATAGAGTTTCCAAAAATTTTTACCATATGTCTACAGGTGCTATCATCTTTAGTAATTTTTTTCAAATAAAAAGACTTATAATAACTATCGAAAAATTGCGATGTTCACATATGCCCCCATCTCCCTATAGCTATTGTGGAAATCGTGAAAAATGCAGCACAACAGCGCCACATGTTGGGCGATTCACACCAAAAATTAAACAGCACTAATGTATATCAGGGACTTACTGAATCTGAAGTTTGATGAAAATTCATGTATTTTTTCTTGAGTTAGAGCTATTGCGATAATCATGAATAATGCAGCATATCAGTGCCACCTGTGAGGCGATTTCCCCCCAAAACTAATCAGAACCAGTTTATATCAAGGTCTAACTGAATCTAAAGTTTTGTGAAATTCCGTGCTTTAGTTCTTGAGATAGAGCGCCCACAAAATTTTTGTCACACACAGACTTACAGAGTGACAGACAGACATTTTCTAAAAACCATCAAATAGTTTTCAGGACATTCTGAAACGTATAAATCCGTCGAAAACCAGAATTAAAAAAATTTCACGAATCCAATACTTTCTTCTTGTAAAGATAGCAGAAAGTAAAAATAGTAAAATAAAACAATGATTAACACTCTTGATTCACTCTTTCGTAATAATTAATTTCCGCGTTTCCGAAAAGTCTGCTTCTGAATTTCAGGATTTATTCTGATGTTTTCAAACATGTCTAACATAAATGCTTTTCACATTATCCAGACTACATACTACCCCCACATCCTCCCAATCCTGCGTTTTGGTGGCAGATTACTAGTCGTTTCTATGTGCTTCTTTATCCTCTTTCTTCCGTTTTCACTTTGTTAGGTGGGACATTAAAAAATTTTGATAGTCTTCATTGAATGGTTTGGGTTTGGACCTCGCATGAACATAGGAAATATATTATAGCCCTTGTGCATTTTTTAATCTATGCTTTCAGTATTTTCTTGGCAATATTGCTATAGTTATCTCATATGCATTTAATTACGTTCGGTAAGGAAATTTAAGTTTTCTCTACGAATTACCTTTCTTATCAAAATAATGAACTTAGAAGGAATAATACCAATTTGTTTATTTTTTGTTAAATCTGGTGCATTGTATCTATAAAAGAATAAAAAGAAAAGAAAAGAAAAAGAAAAATGTAACCTATTGTTGAGACTGGGACGAGAAGGAATGTTTAAAATGAATTTAATTTTTTTTTTGTAGATTAACAATTCACAGTATTAATATTCGATCTACACGTATTTTCTTTCCTTACACAGAATACATTTTGTTATTCCAGTTTTTTATTTCGCGATAAATTTAAGCTGAAAAGCTACGTTAAGTAAAATCGTTAAGAAAAAGTAATGGTTTGTTTTGTTTCGTTTTTCTATAAAGACACTGGATTTTCTAAAAAAATTAAAATGGATGTTTTGGGCTGTTTTAATCTTTTTATAAATCTAAGCATCTAACTGTCTGACACAATTCCCTAGTCAATTTAAATCGTAAGTTCACGAAATTTGCAGGCAGTCTTCTTTATACACTAGAAATATGAATGTGTTTTTCGTTTTTCCGTAAAGCCACAAGATTTTCAAGAGAAAAAAAAAAGGAGGGGGGGGGGTAGCGATAAAACTTGAATAAAAGAGGCTTATGAGACAAATAAAAGCAACTCAAATTGGAATCGTATAATATCGAAAGAAAAATTTAAAAAAAAATTGCAAAGTTTTTTCACTTCCAAAAGAATATGTTCGAATTTATACACTTTCGTCAAAAAACTAACTTCAAATTTCAAATGAGTGTTAGAAAATTATGCTTCAGTCGGCGGGCATTTGAGAACGAAAAGCCTTAAGGGGATTCGAAACCAGTTTCGAAGCTGAAAGTACTTAAAAAAAAAAAAAAAAATCTACAACCAAAATTGAAAAAATAAAAAAGAGTCAGATTAAATATTGAGCTCAGCTATCCTACGCAGAAAAAAGCGTTTAAAAATATTCAAATTGAAACGAGAAATTTGAAAATAACCTGCTCGTAGGATTAACATTACGGAGCGCGTGTTTTCAAGCGCGTGAAGAATCCCCTTAACTGAAAATATTGTGCATCGATATTTCGATATTCAACATTTTCTTCAAAAAATAATATTTAACAAAGAATATTACACTTTTATTACATTTTATATCGATCCCAAATTGATCATACTTTGATTATTTAATTTTTTACAAATCATTGTTTTTTTATAGCGTCATTTTAGGACGCTTAAATAATTCATTTTGAAAAAAAAATCAAACTAATTATTGCTATAATCTTCAGAGGCATGTAAGAAGAATTCACTTTAAGTCATAAGAAGATGAGAATACAATTAATGTACTCATTTGTGTTTATATTCTAAGTAGACATGTCCACAAGAATATATATAAACCAACATTAGTAACTGTATCGAAATTCGGGAGAAAAAAAAATCTATAAATTTTACATTTCTGTAATTTTTTTCAAATTTTAAGGCTATTTTAGGCAAACTTTCCTGTTATCTTAGAGGGCTAAAATTTCACAACAAAAAGTTGTTTTTTTTTTCTTCTGCGATTCCCTAATGGTTCGTATTAAATTATTGCGAATTTAATTTAACGCCGAAAATGGAATAAAACTCAACAATACGTGATTTTCGTTCCTATTATTTTCTTTTCTTTTTTAAAAATATGATGATGTCTTTAGAATAAACATTGTTTAATATTTAATTTTTATACGTATTCTGTGTTTTTTCCCTATTTCATTTCATATTATGAATGATAAAGACAGGTGTACACTCAGTGAGGCAATAAATGAATAATAATTTTAAAATATATACTTTTTCTGATTCTGTTGCGCAGAGTGGTTGATTTAATATTCAGACGCCATTTAGGGGCTATCTTTCTATAAAAGTGGGAAATTAGCTCATTCAAAAGCAATTCGATGTAGTCGCCTTAATAGATTCGCCAGTTTGCATCATTATTTTGCTGTTTTTATTTTTATTTATTATTTTATTTTTTCCATTTAGCAGAAGATGGATAATTGTACATCTGCATTTAAATGCACAGCAAATATTTTTGTTTAAAAGTTAGTTTTATTCGTAAAAAGTGGTTCTCATTTTTACGGCTCTCATTTAATCTGAGTTCATTATCTTTTTGAAAAAAATCCCATAATAGTATATTATTTCACAGGATGATTCTCTCTTCATTTTCTTTTTCTTGACAGCAAATCTCTATAATCCATGACTCATAGTAAACCACCCCACCTTTAACTTGCGCCTCACCCTCTGTGTAGACAGGTTTTAAAGTGTGAACATGAAAACATGTTATGACACTTCATTCTCCCCTCTTAAATCTTTTGTACCGTGCTCATTAAACACCTCCGCTCATTTAATGCATGAAAATGTTATACTTTAAAATATTTTGTAGCGTCCCAAAGATATGACAAAAATTTCCTGCATTCTGCCCATGGCTATAGTAAAAAATACTATATTTTTATTTTACTATATGTATAATTCTACCCAACACTTTAGTATGTCTGCGGATAAGCCTTTTCGTAAATCTAATAAAATTTTGTTCAATCTGGAAAACGTTTAAAACTGTTGGAAATCTTGATAAATTCTAGTCTTCCTTATTCATCTGCTTAAGAGGCTATACTTCACTCAGTTGAAAAATCGAAATCACTTAACAGAGTGATGATGTTGCCACCAGAAAGGCGTATTGAAAAAAAAAATGGTCATCCTACAACATAAAACAATATACCCTTTGCCTCCAGTCAAATACTGAGGGAAATACATATTTTGAAAATCATATATGTATATTTTTTAACACGAAATTTAACGATATTCTTATTCAGATGATAAAAAATCGAATACCTTTTCTCTTTTTCTGATGAATGCAAAATATTATTCTGAAAATGATGCTAAAGTTAGTATTTTGGATTTGTTTTAGATACAACAATTAGGAAATAATTGCCATCTGCTAGCGATTCTATTATAATTCAAACTATATTAAAATAAAAAAATAAAAACGATATTCGATTGAATAGTAATGTAAGCAAATTTAAAGTTTTTATGTAAGAATGTATCGGAAAGATTCACGTTATTGAGACTCTATTTTTTACTTTTTTAAAGTTTTTAACAGCTTTAAATACTGTAATGGAACGGTAAAATTAGAATTTTCCTTTTTCAATTAGGGTGAAGTAGAGGAAATTAAATTCTGAAATTCTTATTTATTTATTTATATCCAGTAATAAAAACACGACATCGCTCATATGAAAAAGTATAATAGTTCAAACATTCATTTTCATACCTTAACAGCACTAATTTTTCATATATAGTAATACCATTATCTCAATCTAGTAATGAGAAAGAAACAAAAATACTTTTTGTAGCTATTTTTTCTTTCTATTTATTAAGTGATAAAGGATTGCTATGAATTTTTTAATACTCTGCAACACAGTTGAAAATATTTATGACTTCGGTTTATCTGTCCGTGCTCTAATTTTCGTAATTATACTTGAATTGCTCAGTAATTTTAACATATTATTGACATTTACTATAGCATGATCCCTATTAAAATTGAAGTCTGTAACATTTATAGTTCATTCACAGAAACAGCCAAAAGTATTCCGTTAGATTACGGTCATTGAGAAAGAATCAAGTGTATTTTAATAATGTTGCACCATTTCAAATATATTAAAATTGATATGAATTTATGGGGTACAAAGCATTTATTACTCATTTACAGAACCACACAAACAAATTACATTACATAATAGTCCACGGGGAAAACTGTTTACAGAATATTTGAATGGTGTTACACTATTTCAAATATAATGAAAATGACATACATCACGGAGATTTAATACCAAATACTTATTGTAGAATATGATGTGCATATCATTTATAGTTCATTTACAAGAACACACAAAATATACAATACAGAAGTACAGTCTATTAGCGATAATTGCTGGAAGTGCGTTTTCAGTTATGATATGCGTTTTTTTTAGTTTAACTAAATTTTTCTCACTACTGGCACTGGATATGTATATAAGAAGGGGGGGGGTGCGGGTACGGGTCTCATATACAGGACTGTTCAAAAAAATTCAAATATTTTTTTTTTTTTTTTTGCCTACTGATAAAAATTGCTGACGGTGTTTTCGCCCTATTATATGTTTTGCTACAAAGCTAAATTTTAACATACTATGTAGAATTTATATAAATGTATAGATAAAATATAGCACCGCACAGAAGAATTGAAGTACTTTTTCGGCTATGGACAGCTCAATCCTGTTTTGCAAATATGTTAGGCGTTTCTTGGTTACTTACGTATGTTATTAACCTTATTGAACACCAAAGCATTATTAAAGTATTCTGGAAGTATTGGAAAGTATTTCATAATCTAAGGCAGGATTTTTCTTTCTTGTTAAATATATAAATATAGTCTGAACATTTAAATATTTTTTTTTTTTTTTAATTATTGATTGTACATACATTGCGCTAGCGTTTATGAGGCATTCTCACAATCTCTTGACTTTTAAGTCCCTGAATAATAGTTTTTATTTTAGTACATATTCTAATAGGTGGGGGGGAGGGGTATTTCTTATACTGGAAAACATACAATTGCATGACTGCATAACAATATTAACGACATAAATAAGTTTTGGACGATGTCGGTGTCCAAATATACCACAAAATTCCTTTAACGTCCTGTGTTCCTGATGCTGATTTTTAAGTTTGGAGCTGTTTGTATAAATTTGTTTCAATAAAAGTAATTCGATGTAATTTTTTTCGAAACTGGGACTATTGTTTTATATAAATATGTAGCAAAAAATTAACATGCACATATTTTTACGGTTGTTATTATTTTTTTTTAACTCTGTCCCTGGGTTTTAGATTCCTTACCGTCCTTCTTGCTAAACTTATACAGAAAATCACTTCAGATGCAGCCACACAATTTTTTTCAACTTTTTTCTCATGCACAAGTATGCTAGAGAAAGAATGGCGGAAAATTTACTGCAGAATTTAAGCAGTAATATAATAAGCATTTAAATATCAAGCATCGTGACTTTATTGGTAGTCTTACCGTTCTCAAGCTATTCCAGCACTTTTTGAGGTAAATAAATTTTTTTCTGTAATGCTCTACCTCGGAGCGTTACAGAAGTAGCCCCTTAATGATCTCGTTGACAGCTTGACTGATCATTTAGTGATCGAAGTAAGAAAACGGAACCTTTGAACTCGCCTTCCCTGCTTTTTCGGAGAATTCTGCAGTAGAAACTATTTTATGAACCAGGATATAAATGAATGGTTTTATTCGAAGATCCAAAAACAAAGGATTGCGACTGGGAACAAGATTAGTTCGGATATGCAGAGGCAAATGTTCTGAGTTTAAATAAAGAATTTAATTAGGATTAACATAAACTTGAGATAGATAAGTTATCTCATTTATTTATTCTCACTTATCTCAGCTGTTTCCAAGCAGAAACTTTAGTATCTATAAATTTTCATTCATTATCCATTACCTTCAGAGTCATTGTCTTGGTTTTCTTTAATCTCATTTTCAGATTATTTAAAATATTAATTTTATCATTCTTAAAATTTAAATAAAAATTTAAAATCTAGTACTCCAAATCATCCGAATCACTTTCAATGCTCTCAATTAAGAAAATTTTCTTAGCTCCTTTACTTACTACCATTTCTTTAAAAGTATTTTTATTTTTATTTTTTTTCATTAAAATAAGCCATAGGCCAGCAAAGCCCTTTTGTTCTATACTAAAGCCACCCCCCCCACATGAAACTTTTTAATTACATTAAAATTCTGTTATAAAAGAACCGTAAGAACAACGAGGTATGATAGAGGCTTGGATAAGTCAAGTTCGTTTATTTGGCGCTCTATTGTAGTTTTTTTTTTTTTTTTTACTTATCAAATTTTAACGTTTTCTTTAAAAAAATAAAATTATACCACTTATTATTAACTTAGATGTAGAATACCATTGCGTTAAATTATATTTAAAACATTCCAATACTATACTCTTTGAAGACGATCTTCCAAAATCTCTATTAAAAATAAGGTTTTACGTTATTTTATTTTCATTTATTTATCTTGAATGTGACAATAATAATCTATAAGCTGCAGAAGTCGATAAAGAAGGAAAACACTTTAGTATAAGAATATAAAAAAATAACAAAATTACATCATCAAATAAACCATCTAAATCGGTGAGAATAACATAAAGAACTTTATTACCGTATTTTATGGCGTTTACGAGATTAAAAGTTAATTTTTTCTAAGTGCGGCGTTTACGATTTTTTTAAATATAAACTGAGTTTCCTTAATTAAAAAATTCATAAAAAAATTTAAAATCGGATTTAAATATTTTAAATAAAACTTCAGATTTCTTAAGATATTAAAAACGGGGCATCCTACACTGCTCAGAAAACTTTGATTAAATTTAGGTCAATGTGACGCTGTCGACAAAAGTAACGTTCCGACGGATGCGGCGATTACAACGGGTGCGGCGATTACGATATTTTTAAGCTTATTCAGGCCAATTAGCTTATTCAGGCCAATTCATTATTACAATTAAAGTAAAGTAATTTTTCAGACAATCATAAGTGTAAGCTTATTTTTAATGATAATCTGTGTAAAATTTATCCAAAACACAAACTGCAGTTTTTTTTTTCTTTTTAATAAACAAAATCATTGCTACCCCCCCATTTCTTTTCTCCTAGTTTACCTAAAAACTATTCATGGAAGAATCTTTACTCAATATATACGTGTACAAAATTTGAAGATAATCGGTTAATAATATCGAGGAATAAACGTGTTTAATTAAAATTAAAAGAGACAAATGCCCCCTCCCCCCCCCCCTACACTATACCAAGGGACTTCACATTTTAATTCTGGAATTCTGAGAGCATCATTATCGAATTTATGCGTACACAAAATTAGAATAGGTTAGTAATGTTGGGAAATAAACGTGTTTAAGGGGTCTCAGGAGTCTTAATTTTTACCCGGCCGTGCAATTTAGCTACATATCCCATTTAATTTTTTTCTCAGTCTCTATAAAACATAAATGCATAAAATTTTTAATATAGACAAACTAATATCTCTTCTATTTAAAATATACATTTTTTAATATTCTATATAGAATTTTTTTTATGTTTAATTTTCAGAACAAATTTTTAATTGTTTTTTGACTTGCATGCACTGCGCGCAAGACTGTAGCAAAACTATTGGTTCGAGAGCTCCCTAAAATATTGATAATGATGTAAAACTAATGTATCTTTAACATACACTTCATTTGTACGCAATTTATTTATTTATTTTATTTGAAATTTAAATTTAAATTATAAATAATTGAAAAAAATCATTCTTTTATTGAAAAATTGCCAATTTTAAATAATCAATGCAATTATAATACTAAATTTGAAGTATAAGTTATTCTTTACCTTAAAACAAAGATATTTACCAAGTTTCATGTAAATTGCTTTGTTAGCTTGTGAGAAATATTGCGCTCAAGCATAAAAATTAAGAAACAATGTTAAATTTTTTATCAAAATTAAATAAAATAAAATTTCAATATAGAATATTAAAAAAATATTTTAAATAGAAGATATATTAGGTTGTTTATATTAAAAATGTTATACATTTATGTTTTATAGAGACTGAGAAAAAATGTGACATGTTGCTAACTTGCACCGCCATGTAAAAATTAAGACCCCTGAGACCTCTTAAGTAAAATTAAGAGGTAGGAACCCCCCTCCCAATCACTTTCTTTTCACCCAGTCTTCACGCTTGCAAACGAAGGCGTAATACACATCAGCAAGCCAGGCGTAATACACGCCGTCAAACCAGGACGTAATGCACACCTTCAAACCAGGTAGTAATACTCACCGTCAAACCGGGACGTAATACACACCGTCAAACCGGGGCGTAATACACACCGTCAAACCAGGACGTAATACACGCCGTCAAACCAGGACGTAATACACGCCGTCAAACCAGGACGTAATACACACCGTCAAACCAGGACGTAAAACACACCGTCAAACCAGGACGTAAAACACACCGTCAAACCAGGACATAATACACACCGTCAAAACAGCACGTAATACACACCGTCAAACCGGGACGTAATACACGCCGTCAAACCAGGACGTAATACACACCGTCAAACCAGGACGTGAAACACACCGTCAAACCAGGACGTAATACACACCGTCAAAACGGGACGTAATACACACCGGCAAACCAGGACATAAAACACACCGGAGAACCAGGACATAATACATTCCGGCTAGCAAGGAAATAATGGAGGCTCTCTACCATAATTTTAACTTTAATGAACAATTAATTCTTCAAAATAAAGCAATAATCTTATTAGGTAGATTTAGTATGAAATACTACCTATTGGCGTCATTCCTATGTTGGAATTTCTGAAAAATTTTTGCAGATCTACACCGATCATGTCCCCTAGAACCCAAAACCACCCTTAGTAAAAAACTTTACATATATATATATATATATATCACTTTCTTCTGGACACGATAACTACCCCAATTCTGCACCAACCTCTTCCAAACTGATATATAAAATCAAGGGGCATAAAATCTCGGGCAAGTTCGTTAATGGGCAAAATCGGAGCAAGGGGATGGAAATAGGGAGGGGTTTTGTGAAAACCGAAAAAACTCCATAACTTCGTAATTTTTGTGCATATCAAATCAGTTTAAAGTTTTATTACTTTTAAAAATAGGTCCAAAAATGTATGTATCACAGATTTTTGATAAAATTAAAAATGGGCTCAAGGGGCGCAGAAAATAGGGTTTTTGAGAGAAAAAAATCAAAACTTCGTCAATTCTCAAGATATCAAATCCAATTAATTTTATTATACATCTCCTTAATATTATCTACAACTTTTATATTAACAAGTTTTTGATAGGACCAATTCGTACCGCAAAAAATTAAAAACGAAAACAAAAAAAAGGGGGGTGAACAAGAAAAATTTCCATAACTCCGTCAATTCGTAAGATATAAAATCCCCATGATTTTCTCATATATCTTCTTAATATTGTCTTTTGATAGGACCAATTCTTATAGCAAAAACAAATTAAAAATACATAGCGCTTGAAGAAAAAAATCATCTTATTAAGAATGTATTCAAATCCAAACTGCTTATTTTCTTACTCATTTTTAAATTAATTTTTGCTCTCAAACGCGTCCAGCTGATAGATTATCTTCTTCAGAAACTATATAATGTACCGTGATGATCGATTTTTTGATAGAGGCAGAATATATTTCAAAAACTGATGTCAAAGTGGGCATTTTGAACAGAATTTCCAGAAGTGATTGTGTTAGAAACGAAAAATATTGCCCTACTGAGAAAATAATTGTTTATTAATCAAGTTTCATTTAATTGAAAGAAAAATAAAAACACATGTCGCTTATAAATCTTTTCAAAAATCACGTCAGCAATTTTCGTATTTTTTCTATTAAAAATTAATCTGAAAATGTGCCAGAAAATTTCGAGTTGTTGAGCATGGAAAAGTATTTTTTTTTAATACCGCCTTAACATGATTCTGATAAAACCAGTTATTATATAAAAAATGAAATGAAAACTCGTCAAAAGCGGTCAGATAAAACTGTTAAAGTGGATTTCTATCTACTCATGATTTAGTTGTTGTTGGTGCAATTAATATACTTAACTTCGAAATCTACCCCCGCCTGCAGGCCGGGCCGGCAGGGATTTTGAATAATTATATTTTCTTTCAAAAAATAAAAAAAGATATATAAAACCTGTTGCCTTTTAACAACAATAACAAAAAAAAAAAAAAAAAAAAAAAAAAAAAAGGCACAATATTTAGATGTGGTTTGTTACAGATTAAGATAAAATGAGGTAATTTATTTTGTTCTTTTAACACGACTCTCTTCAAAATAATTATTACTTTTCTGTAGCATTAAAAGACATTTTTAAATTATTATTCTAATTAAAGGAAAGTAATTTTACAGACAATCTCAAGTTCAAATATGTATGCTTGCTTTTAATGATAATCTGTGTACCGTACTTTATGGAAGAAACGCCGCACTCCTCAAATTGGCCTGAATAAACTTAAAAATATCGTTATCGCCGCACCCGTTGTAAACGCCGCATCCGTCGGAACGCTACTTTTGTCGACAGGGTCACATTGACCTAACTTTAATCAAAGTTTTCTGAGCCGTGTAGGATGACTCGTTTTTAATATCTTAAGATGCTTGAAGTTTTATTTAAAATATTTAAATCCGATTTTAAATATTTTTATGAATTTTTAAATTAAGGAAACTCAGTTGGTATTTTAAAAAAAATCGTAAACGCCGCACATGGCGTAAATGCCGCACTTGGAAAAAAAATAACTTTTGAACTCGTAAACGCCGCGGCGTTTCTTCCATAAAATACAGTAAAATTTATCCAAAAGACAAACTGAAGCTTATTTTTTTTAATAAAATAAATCTTATAAAATTAAAGGGTAAGATGTCTACCCTTACACTATACCGAGGGACCCAAAGATTTAATTCTGGAAGCATCATTATCAAATTTATGCTCACATAAAATTGAAAGCTAGTCGGCTAATAATTTTGAAAAATAAACGTGTTTAAGCAAATTTAAGTAGAAGGACCCTCCCTCCCCCCCCACCTTTCTTTTCAGTTAGTTTTCCTAAAAACTATTCTGGGAAGAATCTTTACTCAATATATGCGTATACAAAATTTTAAGCTATTCGATTAATAATATCGATGAATAAACGTGTTTTAGTAAAATTAAAAGGGCAATTCTCCCTCATTACACAATACCGAGTGATCCCCAAATTTAATTCCGGAAGCATGTTTATCGAATTTATGCGTACACATAATTGAAAGTTAACTGGTTAATAATGTTGAGAAATAAACGTGCTTAAGCAAAATTAACAGGAAGGAAGCCCTCCCCCCCCAGCGTACACATCCTTTTCTTTTAAGCTAGTTTCCTAGTTTTCATAAAAACTGTTCAAATAATTATAAATAACTTTTCATTAAATTAAATTAACCATTTTATGTTTAGATTACTCTTAGTAAAGAATTAAAAAGTAATAAAGGTAAAAACAGGAAAGAAATCGATATAGCCCCAAACTATGTACGTTCCAAAAATTATTTGAGTAAATTCGTGCAAAAAAAGGCGCAACTTACTAGAACGTAGTAAATAGTATTTTCCTCCCCTCTTTTTGAAACCAGTTTAACACCTTTCATTCATAAGTCTCGTAATATGCAATTTTACTGAACAAATGGGGACCTACCGTTTTCGACCATACACACTCCTCTATGCGACACACATTTGTGTTAGAAACTGTACTTTAAAACGCCCGCAAATGGGGACCTACAAAAATATTTCTCCTGTTAATGCCTTGATACTAAAAATGCATCACTTAATAATATAAAACACAAATTTTTAATTTTTCCAACCCGGGACGTCCTGGGTTGAGTGTGCGTCCCGGGTTTGAAGGTGTGTATACATATGGAAGTCCCCGATTCACACCCGTTGCAAACACACACACACACACACACACACATATATATATATATATATATATATATATATATATATATATATAAAGTTTTTTACTGAGGGTGGTTTTGGGTTCTAGGGGTCATGATCGGTGTAGATCTGCAAAAATTTTTCAGAAATTACAACATAGGAACGATCCCAATAGGTAGTATTTCATACGAAATCTACCTAAAAGGAAATATAAACTCGTCAAAAGCAGACAGATAAAACTGTTAAAGTGGATTTATATCTAATAATGATTTAGTTTTTGTTGGTGAAATTAGTATACTTAACTTCGAAATCTACCTCTGCCTGTATCCCGGGCCGGCAGGGATTTTTTTTTTTTTTTTTTTTTTTGCAATGACGATGTACATTTTATTCTTTCTTACAAATGTTTATTTGGTTGTATAGATACTGACTTTGTAACTGATTTCCTAAACTTTAATTTGGTAGAATAAATACTCACTAAAAAATCGAGTCTACCGAAATATCCCCCATTGGTGACGTGAAAAACAGTGCAAAGATTTTTTATTTTAAAATATTTTTTTTTCCATTTTTTTTTTTTTTTTTTTTTGCAGTGACGATGTAAATTTAATTTTTTCTTACAAATGTTTGTTTGGTTGTGTAAATATTGACTTTATAACTGATTTTTATATTCCCAACTTTAATTTGGTTATGCAAACACTTACTTCTATTTATTTTTTAATACATACCTGATTTTTTGTGTACATACATATTTCATATTGGTTGGGTAGTTACTGATTTTTAATGGACATAACACATTTTTATATTCATAAACTTTAATTTGGTTCTACAGATTTTTTTTTTTTTTAATTTTGGTTATACAGTCGTGGCCATAAGTTTAGGACCACCACTGAAATTTAAGATCCAGACAATAAATTGAATACTTACTCGTTAGTAAAATTATAAACTCTATTTAATACATGAATATTGCATTTCTACGCATATAAATCGCATACATTAAACACAAATTTTACAGAAAAATAAATATTTTGTTAGTCTGCCGTTAGCTCTTATTACGGCCTGCAAACGTTTTGGCATGCTCTCTACCAGACTTCGGCAGTATGCAGCTGATAATTCATTCACCCAAACTTCCTTAATTGCTTTTTCCAGTTCTTTAGCACTTGTTGGCTATTTCTCAGAGACCTTGTGCTTTAAGAGAGTCCGTAAGTTTTCAATTGGATTCAAATCGGGACTGTTTCCAGGCCAGTCAAGGATTTGAATTTTCTTCGTCTTCAAGAACTGAGTAACAATTTTAGAGCGATGACATGATGCACCATCATGCATAAAAATTGTGCATTTATGAACGGCCATGCGTAATTCTAACTTCTCCTTCAACAAATCCACCTAGTTTTTGCCATTCATAGTCGTTCCTGGAGGTAGGAAGAACAATGCAGCCGTTCCGTTCACTGACATTCCACCCCAAATCATGACACTTGGGGAGTGTTTAACAGTTTGTAAAGTGTAACGTTCATCGAATCGCTTTCCATTAGGTCTATGGACATAGTACTTGCGTGTAGAGAACTGCTCTATGATAGATTCGTCCGAAAAAAACCCGTTGCCACTGACGAATTGTCCAATTGGCATGTTTCTTGGCAAAGTCCGAGCGCTTAGCTGTCATGGCCGCTGTTAACCTGGTATTTTTTTCGCAAGTTCATGGGATTTTAAATGAAAGTCGTCGAACAAACGCCGACTTACTGTTCTACGACTGGCATCCGCACCTTTTGCAAGCAGTACTGGCCGTATCTTGCTTGCAGAACTCATTGGAGAACGAACTGCTATTCTCCTAATGAAGTGTTCATCCCTAGGTGTGGTTTTACGAGCTCGACCACACCTTTTGGCATCAACATAAGTCCCTGTTTCTTTAAATTCATTCTTACTACGTCTTACTAGTTCACTAATTAATCGTTCAGAATATCCTTCATTGTGAAGAATAACAATTTGTGCACGCTGAGCTTCAGAAACTGACGATTTTTGACCTATTTTCATAGGTTTTCAAAACTTGTAAAACAAGCAACAATTGCATCTGCGAAGTTTATTACTCAAAGATCAAACGAAAAGTGAATACAGTACTCTACTGCCAGTCGAAATGACACCATCTAACGCAATCGATTTGATTTATGACGTTGTCGGTGGTTTCAATTGTAAAAACACTAGTTTCTGCACGGTGGTCCTAAACTTTTGGCCACGACTGTAGAACTGAATTCATGAACACCCGTACGTAAAACGGGTTAAACAGCTAGTATATATATATATATATATATTACGAAAATTAAGTTTCTAAGATTTTTTAAATTTATTCTATAAACGTTTCCTTTCTAAAATAATTCTTCAATCCTAGTTTATTAAATTATTCCCTATCATAAATAATATTCCATTCATTCCGCTAACTTAAATTCATTTCCATATAAAACGCGTATTTAACTATCTTATTTCCTTTCAAAATCTATTCTGAAAACATATCCTGTAATCATTATTTGCTTTCAAGTTTTTAGTATCGCAATCTTAAAATTTCCATTTGAATTCTATAAAAATCTGTTTGTCCATTTAATTTTATATCATTCTAAAAATCGTTTGGCACTCTTTTTCCGTCTAAACTGCACAAGTCCCTTTTTTCGCCTTTTAAATTTAATTTTGTTCAGATTCAGTCTGCTATTGGTAGTTTTCCCCATTGGCAGTGCCGTGAAAACTGTACACGTCTTATTATAAAACATCAAAACATGCGTTTAAGAGCTCAGATTTCGTGGTATTTGTTGTCTTATCGTGGCATTTGTTGTCTGTGTCGGCTGTTTGGAAGAGAGACATTGAAGAAATTGAATGTCTTATCCAAAATGTAGTTTCCGTTGAAGCAACTGCTAAGGTAAATTTGTAATATCACAACAATCTGTGATATGTGGCGTATGGTTACAACTGTATTCTACGAGAAGGAACCAATAAATTTTCTTATTGTTATAAATAGTTTTTCTTTTTGTTCTCTGGAAATTGCCAGTGTATTTCAAACAAAAGTCAACAGGCATAATAACGACAACTGCATAATTTCTACGTAATATAGCGATCGTCAAGATATCCACTAAATAACTGATTGAATGATATTTACTTTTTTTAAATATGGACAGATACGAAAGCTTCATTTTAAAGCCTTGTGATAGAGTGTTATGGAGCGATCTTTGCATTATTTGAGTCGGCCATTTTGAAAACGGGTCAACTCCTAATGCTGTCGCATAGGAGTTGATCCCTTTTCAAAATGACCGACTCATTTACTTCAAATTTCATGACGTGTTACCACATTATCGTAAGATATATATATATATCATATACGTCGTAATGTTTAAATGTAATATAATGGTTTAAAGTTTATTTGAATGGCTTTTAATTTACAATATATATATATATATATATATATATATATATAATTTTTGTAAATTAAAAACTTTAAAACATTGTGTACCGATGGGTTTATCAATAATTTAGAATATTGTAAATAAATTGATGCAAATTGATTTGCATGTTAAGGACAGCATATCAGGAAAATAAGCCATAATGTGTTTTTTAAAGAGCAAGTTAATATAATAACCGGTCTTATTTACAAAGAAACACAGTATTTACGCATGTACACAGTATTATTGGGTTTGAACATAAAGTATTTAACTAAAGATTCGTAGTTTATAAACTAGATGGGTATCATTTTTTCATTTTATTTAGCACGAACCTTCTATTTACCACTATAAAGAATAATTTGAAATTTAAAATTTTGTCAGTTAAAGCGGACAAAATATACCCCATTCTTAAATGAATAATGAGGCCTCCCTGTAATTTGAATTATTCATGAGATCATATTATATGGTTTTAAAAGATTTGGTGAAATTCGAAAAACGAATTTCTGCTTCCGTTAGTGAGTTCTTCATAACTGAGGATTATCCTCTAAAATTTGCATATTAATTTATCTGAATTGAATTTTTAAAACCTTTTTAAGCATTGTATTATAGAAGCTATTTTATTTAAAATGTTTTAAGAGAAATAGAAATATTTTTGTCCAAGTGTCGCTTCAGCTGAAATGAAACATGCGTTTTTTTCTTCTTCTTTTTTTCTTTTGAAAATTTAAGCGCACATTTTGGAGTATGTAAGCTGAACATAGTTTGCGAAATATACGAATATACAATTTTCTGTGCGAATTTGATTCCTCCTATAGTCTGAGAAGCAATGAACATCAAGTTAGTTTTTTGTCTTTTTAGTAACTTTTAGTTGTTTTCCCTGGTTCAATAATTGATGCGTATATGTAAAATAACCTTCATAATTACTTTTGTCACAACCCATGGCGATCCCAGATTTTCGTTGACAGCACTCACAGAAACTAAGAATTTTACGAAACGTTTTTACTGAATAATTTTCTTGTACATGTACTGTAGTGTCATCGATGTACGTGCTGAAATGATAATCATATTTACTAAAAAATATCGTATCTATTGGCAGCTACATTTGCAAATATGGGTCATGAATTTCAATGTTTGAACACAGCTATGTGTATCTATTTTATCAGAAATTATGATTATATAAGCAAAAATATTACGTCTGAATTCCATCTTTAAAATATTTACATTAAAATCACAGACAATACATAAAACAATTAAAATTATTACATAAAAACACTAAAAACATATTAAAATTGGGACGTTTCGGATCATCACGTTGATACTGTACATAACTGTTAATACACACATAACTGTACAACACATAACTGTTGATAGTATTGACTTAACGTTTATAATTGGCTGAGGAGGGATCGTGATGATCCGAAACGTCACAATTTTAATATGTTTTTAGTGTTTTTATGTAATCATTTTAATTGTTTTATGTATTGTCTGTGATTTTAATGTAAATATTTTTTAGAAATTATGACATTTCACAGAAAGTGAGTTGAAAATATGTTTACACAATATTCCTTACTGTTAAATGTATTGTAAAAAATCGTAGTTTTGTTTGAATGTAAGAACCTGAATTTTTTACTGAATAATTCCACCCTCATTTCATCTTTAAAATTGTTATTGCTGTCTTCCCTAAATAGCTATGTTCCGAACTTTAAAACAACCTGCATTTATACGTATAACGGTTTTGCATGTGCGCGTGAGAGATACTTTGTTTCGGTAGAATTTTTAATTAATTCGTTTTAGGTTATTTCCTCTGAATTCCCTTTTGAATTCTCTTATTTTTTTTGAAAAAAATAAACCTTTTGGTATAAAAACATATAGAGCAAAAATCATTCTTTTATGTAAAATAAATTGCTTCCATAAGATTATATTTCTTCAATTTAATTCTTTTCTCATTTATTTTGCATAAAATATGAGAAAATATGCATGAGATGAGCTTAAAATCCTACACAAAATTTCTTTTAATTGTTTAAAATACCATCGTGTAGAACACAAAGAAGTTAAGAAATGAATCTCAATTTTTCTTTTAAAATGCGATTTTTTAACTGCAAGAAGATTCATAATTAGCTAACATTTATTTTAAAGCCATTTGCAAACAGTTTAGTTTTGGAGTTCTTTTAAAATTTTAATATAAGCCTACAAGCTAAAAGCGTATGCTAAATAACGTCATAAAAAAAAACTATTTTAGAAAAGTTCTCAGTAAAAATTTCGGCACTTTAGAATTAAGTTACTTACTTCATTTTAATCTTTTTCAAAATTTCAATGCAATTTCTTGAATGCATCGCGAATATTACTGCATGCATGAATTGAATAGTACTACGTAATTATTATTAAATAATTTAATATTTTACTGAATGCTTAATAATATTATAATAATAAACGCAAATTTCGTTTTCTCACCTTAGTTGATAATCCGTTCTTTAATTTAAGAAGTGTTAATATTAAAAGTTTACAATGCGTCTTTATATATTGGAATTTTTGTGTTTAATTTATTCTACTTTAAATTATACAAGGAAATACTGTTTAGTTTGTTTATAATACTTTATGTAGCCATATAAATAAAATTTTATTAGATATACATTTCTTTCATACATTTAAAGTAAATTTTGGGGATGATAGATATCTACATATCAATATAATATTTCATTAAGTAAGTAAGTAAAAAAAAAAAAAAATGTATATTTAAATTACCATTCTTATATTATTCCTTATATCCTTACCTTCTACAAAAAAAAGAAAGAAAGAGAAAAGCAAGAACTAAAAACCTTGTCCAAGACATAAATTATAAGTAACTTTCTATCACTAACAGAATATTTTAAAGAAATTTGAAATTTAATTTTTTCATAAAATGAAGAAAGATGTCTAAATAATTTTAAAACACATAAAGCAATAAAAATTCATTTTAAGAAATTGTTGTCCATATGAGGTAATGTGTTCGAATACTGTCGTGCAATTTGGCATGTGATCTGTAGAACTTACACACACTACGTAATTCACTAAAAATTGTATAAGTTTAGAAACACATACCACAGCATAAAATTCACTTCCAGCAATTATAAAACATCTCAGTCCTATAAACAAAATATTTTGTGTATCTCTGTAAATGAAGGATAAAAGCTACGCACTCCATAATACTTATAAAACATGTATTGTACTTCAGTTATTAATTTTAATTTTATTATGTTCAAAATTATAAGATCATTAAAATGCATGCAAACAATTTCCATACAGTTTATAATATAATGGAATTAATTTGTGTGTCCCTGTAAACGAACGCAAACGCATCTTTTATTGTACTAAATTAGTAGTTTAAATTAGCATAATTAAGACTAATAATAAGATCGACGCAGCAGCGGTCGTTCGGTAGCTTCAGATCCCCGACCCGTCCCTTCCCGCTTTTCGGTGTCTTTAATTTGTGTAATTTCCCTTTTAAATTTGTCGGGTTTTAATTGTCAACCTGGCTTACGCTAGTCTCTTATACTCGGGAATTGGCTGATGACCAATGAGCCCGGCTTCCGCAAAAGAGTAAGAATAAAAGAAGAAAAGCAAAGGACCGCGCACGGTAAGAGGCCGCTCACCACGGCGGTTATATGAATTATATTATACATGTTATAATATATATATATATATATATATATATATATATATTATAGGGTTATTAATAGTAGTTAATTATGCTAAAAGCATCCCTCTCAAGGATGCATATCAATCTTAAAATGTTTGAAATATCGTAACATATAAAAAATACCTCGCAAATGATGTTATTTAAATTTAATTACTTTAGTTTCTTCCACTGGACGTTACAATCGCAAAAGAAAATTATGTTTGTTCTCTGCTATCATCTTTTAATTTCTATATGTATATCATAAAGTGAGGGGAAAAAACTAAAATTTGGACACCCTATTTTCCTCTGGGGAGCGCAAATAGTATTTAAATTCTTAATTTTTATGTGATACGTATTTCCTTATACGATAGATTTAGAATTTTTTTCCAACACAGTTAATTACACTAGTTTACAATAGTTACACTTTAATCAACTTTATATTAATTCCTACCATACTTAGAACAGAATATTGCCTTATTTAGAATTCTAATTTTTATTGCATCGTGCATTTTGTTTCCAATGAGTTAAAAATTAAATTGCATTTCAATATTTTTGGAACACCTTGTAATGTGTATGTGTAGAACGTAGGTTATCTTTTTGCATGCCTGTTCTATTTAACTGCCATTTAAATTTCTCCATGAATATTTCCTGAAGTTGGCGGATACTCATTTTTAATTATCAGTTTCAATAATATATTAGTTTATTTTATTACGGTCATCATATGGAAGTACACGTAGCTGTTTATGAAAGAATACTTTTAGAACCTGTTTTGTGTTTGTAAAAATAAAAAATAAAAAGAATTAAAAAAAAATCACAATACAATGGACTTTTACGTTGTATCGAATGAACCAACTATGAAGCAGAAAATATGCAATTGAAGATTGTATTTAGAAATAACTGAGAATGCAATTTCCACAATGATATATAAGCTTATAAAATAATGACATTAAAAGATATCATTATCATGATTGCGCCTAATTCTCGTCTAAAACCTTTGCTTTAATACTAGTAAAACCTCTTATCCTCAAATGCAGTAATTTAAAATTTGTACGCTTTTTTATAAATTGGGAGAAATGTCAAAATAAAAATAAATTATTTTCATGTACATTTTTTTTACATTTTGCTTCCTTATTCCCCTTCTACTCTGTGTTCTTTTGTTTTTGATTATACTCTTCTGTGATTGGTTGTTGTCTCCTGCTACCATATTGGCTGTTTCTTAGTTTGTTTTCCCTTCTCTTCTCCCATTTCAGTCTTGCTTCTGCTTTCATAGTTGAAACACGTCTTTTTACGCCTGACGAAGAAATACTCAGATCTTTCGAAAAGTCTAGCACATTTAAGGTTTGATGATGTTTTAGGAAGTTATTTTAGTTCGTATTAATTCACACCAGTTTCAACTTATATACTTTTCATAGTTCTGTTTGATTCTAAGATTTCTTTTTTAGGCAGGCCGTGCCTTTAAAAAAATCTAGATATAAATTGCAGAGGATTTTTTGGAAGAGTAACATTTAAAAGTTTGTTTCCATTAAATTACATTGTAAATCAAATTTGAAATCGGAATATACGTTCCAGAAAATATATCTAGACATATATTAATATATGTCTAGTACTATGTATTACATATGAATGAGATACATAGCTTCCTTTACTAAAAGCCGAATTAAAAAGAGTTTTTCTATTCTAATAGTTTCAATTCTTTTAGTGTGTGTAAACAAAGTTAACCCCTTTAGGGGCGGTTAACACCAGAAAATTTTAAGTAAATTTTATATTTTTAACTTTGAGTGAAAATCAGTGAAAATCTACTTTTTCTTATTTAAAAATAAAATTTTTCGATTATTCCAGTGAGAATTCAATATTTAGAGACATTTTTGCTTGCCCCTCAAGGGGTTAAGATAAATGTAACTCTATGAACCATGTAAAAAAAAATTCTGCGTAACTCTAAATATAACTCTAAAATTTCTAAGTAATATGACTACAATTCTTGTTGTTCCAAAAATGTTCACTTACAATACATTTATTTTGCAAATGTCCAATTATTCAAAATTAAACCCACTGAATTGCGTTTGATAGAAAAAAACAGACTATTAACTTTATTTTTTTAATGATAATTTATTCATTATTTCTTTTTTAAGGGGCTAAAATACGAAATTGTACTGACAATCGAGACGCCAGTACTATATCCGTATTTTAACGGAAAATCTCCCCCATAAATTACAGAACAATTTCCGTTTTTCTGGGGTTTACGGTGGAATTTTTCCGTTAAAATGTAGAAATAGTACTGGCATCTCGATTGCCAGTAAAATTTTCGTATATTAGTCCTTTTTGTTTTTTTCTTTTACAGTGTATAAGAAAAGGCGGAGGATTCTTAAGTTGCAAGAATATACTATGATCAAGTGCGAAATTATACAATATCCTCTTCCTAGTTATCTATGATTCAGAAAAGCTTTCAGTATATTCATAAATTCCAATAACGAACTTAGTTTCGAAATTTAAAGAGTCATTTATGAAAACAAAATTACTACTGATTCTCGAAAACGCTTCCAAGTAGTTTTTATAGCATATTAATGAGTTTTCTCAAACCGGAATATTGGTTCCTTGCATGGATTTAATTCTTAATTAAGCGTTTTAGCTGTGGCCTTAAACGAAACTCTGTTTATATAAATTCTTGTTGTAACAAAATGGCGGCCTTCCCATATTTTTATAGCATATAAATGGCATTGTTGCCACTGTCGGCAAAATATCCTGAGATATTTTGCCAAACATGAAGTGAAGTGAATGTATGTAATTATGATTGCGCGGGTTTTAGTAAAGTTTCGTCGTCTGTAGAAAATGTGAATCACCTAGTGAAGTTTTCATGTGAAAAGCAGTAATAAGTATTTTTCATTCATAATAAGAGCTTTTCGCGAATTGTATATACTTTGTGTTTGATCCTTATTAAAAATGTGACTGTATAAGCGAGAGTGTTTATCCTGACCCACATCGACACAAAATGACGCCCAACGTGAAAAATCATCTTCAAAAAACGAAATAAAAAAGAACCGCTATACCAGGTTCAAAATATTGTCATTTGGATAATAATGACAATGGATAATTGTGTATTTTGTCATCCTGACAATAAAGGAAGTAAATAAAAAGAATCGCCAGATTCTTAAGTTTGAGAAACCATTCCCAATTCTGTGAATGTGAAGGCATAATTTGAAGAAAAGTGCTTTTGTTCTAAAGTGTATTGTCGCCCTGGCAAGTGAATAAAAAGAATCACCTAGATTCTTAATTGTGAGAAATCGTCATTTCAAGAATAGATTGAAGCAAAAAACAATCGCTTCGGTTCTAAAGTGTGCATAATATTTTTTTATAATAAACCAAGTTATTCATTATTAGTTCCATTCTCCATCTCCCGGAATAATTCTGTGTGAGGTATCCTTCAAAAGTCTGCGATGTGAAAGTGTGTTCATCGAAAATTCTTTACGCAGTTTGAAAATGTTTTCGGACTGATATTCTTTTAGTGACCTTGATCCCAAGCGTTACTGCTCTCAACGTAATTCGGTGTATTTTATGCATGCATCATTTTAATAAATTTCCTACACCAAAGAAATCTGAAACTGTCACGTGATTTATCGAAAAGTGATTAGCTACAGATAAATGTTATTTTTATTTTTTTCTTACCGGTAAAAAGTTGTTTTTTTCGTTTTTCTGTTTTTAGCTGGACAACTCTGCTTAAAGCTTTGATTATTATTTATTTATTTTTAAATGCTGTTTTATGTATGTTTTTTTTTGTTTTTGTTTTTTTTTTTGTTTTTTGAGAGTATTATGAAAGATTAATTTTCTGAAAAAGACAGATTTAAATAATTTCTTTTGGTAATTTTTTTTCAATGCAATATTATTCGAGTAAGTGAATTTTATGATTATTTGTTTTAAATGTGTACAGCGTAGAGTGAAAAAAAAAGTGATTTCAAAAACGTTCGATTTTTTCCAAGTTGTTTATTTAAAGAAGTAAGTAAGTACCGTATGTACTCGCGTATAAGTCGAGGAATTTCTGACAACTTTCGGTAAACAAATTTGGGGGGTCGACTTATACGCGAGTCAGTTAAAAAAGAAAAACCAAAACTTCGAATAATGCAAAATTATGGTTTTTTATGTGTGTGAATAAAATAATAATACATAAAATATACAAATAATAAAAATTTATCATTTAAAAAAATTTCAGTGATTTTTTTTTTTCTTTACGTACTACCTTTTCGCATTGGCAAGTGAAATCTATACGCGAGTTTATACGCGAGTTTTTGATTTTTTCCAGAATTTGCATTCGAAAGTTAGGGGGTCGACTTATACGCGAGTATATACGGTACTTTATATTTATATGTGAATGAAAAAATTTTTTCACATCGAATTATCTATGGTATTTGATATACTTAAAATTTTATGATTTAAATATTTATGACACTTTTATACGGTAAGTTATATTGGTACAAAAGTTGAATTTTAACGGATAATAATATTAGCATGACTTCATGTTTAATCAGAGATAAATTTTAGTATGCTATTACATTATTTCATGTATGTTTATCAATTGTTTATGAAAGTTTATGCATATATACATGTTTATATTTACCTGTAAGGGGAAGGTAGTTGTTTTGGTATTTAATTATTTAATTGGTCAAGTATTGCATATAATTTTGTAATTTAAGCATAAATTTAACTGATTTGTGAAAAATGGCGTTCCTTTCTAAAGGGAAAAAAATTGATTTATATAATTTGGCTAGCTAATTTAGGAGCTTAAGGTAGATTCAGAGGATAAAATAGCCGTTTTACGTGAAAAAATTATGAAGTGCACACTTTTAATCGCTATCGTGGAAGATAGAAAAAAACAAGAGAGCATAGAAGAACAAAGGGTTGAGTACAAACCTATCGCAGAGGAAAGAGCGTATGAGCTAGAAAAACTTAAGCTACAAGCTCAAAATCATACCGCGACAACTGTACCACAGAATCAGATGGAGCAGATGCGTATAGATATTAAAAACATCCTACCACCTTTTATTCCGGAAAAAGATGATATGTCGTTGTTCTTGACAATATTTGAACGTCAAATGAAAATGTTAAATGTCTCCAAAGGTTTTTGGGTATCACAATTAATCGCCGTTCTTCCGAATGACATTGCTAAACTTATAGCAAGAGAGCCTAAAGAAATATTAAATATCTATGCACATATTCGCGACATATTGTTAAAAATATTTAAATTAACAGCGGAGAAGTTTAGGGTATTATTTATCCGACAACAAAAAAGAGATAATTCTACTTGGAAAGATTTTTAATTTGAAATTAGAAATTATTTTGAGGGTTGGTTATCCGAATTAGAAATTCATTTGAAAAGCTCTCAGAACTAATAATCGCTGATCAGATTTTAAAAAAAGTGCCCACCGGAATATAAAAATCATTATTTAGATGATTGGGACAAACTAAATGACCCTGTCGTGTTGGCCGAAAAGCTAGACATATTCGAAAATATTAGACCCCCCCTTTTCAAAAATCAACAAGTAATTCAAAATCGCGTGAAACACAGAAACATGTTTTGTCGAAAAATTCAAATGGTCAGTAATTCTGGAAAAATCAGATAACCAAAAATGAAGCTAGCGAACATTTTGGAAATTACAAAAATACTTCTCCTACCTCAAAATACACGAATTCACGCTTTGTAAACGATGATAAGCGTCCAGTTATAAGCTGCTATGGCTGTGGGAAACAAAGTTTTGTCAAAGCAGAATGTCCTAATTGTTCCCCATCCACGCAAGTAAAATCAGCAAATTTTGGTTCCCTCCATCTCCAATCTTGTTATATTAACACACAGGCAACACCTATGTTATATATAAAGGTAAATGGTATTACAGGGGTAGCTTGCGCAGATATCGGAGCTACTCATTCCATTGCTCGGGAAATGTTGTTCAAGCTTCTCCGTGACCAAGGAACTTTGTTCAAAGAGACCAGTGTAAGCATAACGCTCGCTGATGGCATACGAAAAGAAACTAACGTTCTTCAAGCAATAATCACTGTTGAAATAGAAGGTCGTAGAACTAATACAACGATTTTTGCCTTACTCGAAGCCACAGGAAACAGAACATTGTTAGGCATAGATTTTTTTAATAAAATGGGAATTGTGTTCGATATGCTAAGCCAAAGTTGGTATTTCCAGAACAACCCAAGATATAAAATTCCTTTTGCTGATGATCCTTTCAAAACGACGCCTGAAATCTCAACACCAAATGTCAAAGCTAACTCAGTTATGTTAAGAGAAACTGAAGGTCAACACCTATCTGCAATACAAAGAAAGAGATTTAATGACTTGCTTGCAAAATTTTCCAATACCTTTCAACCAGGGGGAGAAACAACACCCGTCGTCGAACATCACATAAATACTAGAGAACATCGTCCTATATCATTACCACCTTACAGACCGGCAAAGAAAGACTTGTTGAAAACACAAATTGATCATCTTCTTGCCAAAGGAATTATTGAGAAATGCGAATCTCCATATTCTGCACCAATAGTGCTTATTCCTAAGCCAAATGGTAGTGTTCGTCTATATGTCGACTACAGGAAGCTCAATGAGGTGACTATACCCGATACCTATCCACTCCCTCGTAAGGATGATCTTCTACATCAGGCAAAGACTATTTGTTCATGACCACTCTGGATCTGAATACTGACTACCATCAGGTGAGTGTCTATGGGCCTGATCGTGATAAAACTGCTTTTGTATGTCCTCTCGGAACATACAGCTTTCGAAGAATGCCTTTTGGACTCCGTAACGCCCCTGCAACGTTTCAGAGAACGATGGATAACTTCCAGATGTAAATATACTCTCTTACCTTGATGACCTCATTATTTTATCATCATGTTTTGAACAACATCTATCTGATCTTGAAGCTGTTATTCAAAGATTAGACAAATGGAAACTTTCTGAAAATCGAGAAAAATGCAACTTTGCATGTACCAGAGTAAAGTACTTAGGACACTGGACCACTCCAAATGGCCTAGAAGTTGATCCTGGGAAAATTGATGCTATTGTGAGGATCCCGCCTCCCAAGAATATAAAACAACTGCAATCGTTTCTACAAACATGTTCATGGTATCGCCGTTTTATACAAGATTTTGCAAAAATATCCAGACCACTTAGAAACCTCACTAAGAAGAATGTTCAATGGCACTGGGGGGTCGATGAAGAAAATGCATTTCAAACCTTGAAAGAATGCCTGGTTTCAGCACCAATATTGAAACAGTCTGATGAAACAAAATCCTTCATCATTCGAACCGATGCAAGCAATTATGCTCTTGGAGCAGTACTTCTCCAGGGTAAAGGTGCGGAAGAGCATCCGATTGAGTACGGCAGTAGATTACTGACTCCTGCAGAACGCAGCTATCACACCACGGCACGGGAAGCTCTTGCTGTTGTCTGGTCTCTTAATAAATTCAGCGGATACATCGAAGGAACAGAAGTTACTGTGGCATCCGACCACCAGCCTCTCCGATGGCTGATGAGCTTAAAGTCATCTTCTGGAAGACTTGCCAGATGGGCTTTACAGTTGCAAGAATTTAATGCGAAAATAGAATACATTCCAGGTAAAGCGAACGTCATTGCTGATATGCCTTCTCGTCCTGCGTGTGATCATATCAGTAAAGAAGATTGTGATATTTGCACCATAATGATTGCTATCCCTGCTAAAATGCCTAGTGATCTACGTGCTGAACAAATGAAAAATGAAGAATTAAAGAAAATTATTAAAAGTTTCGAAGATGAATAAAAAACACTAGACTTCACTAAGTGGACTGAACGTGATTATATTATGAATCAAGGAGTTTTATACAGGTATTCCCCAACTTCGGAATCAGAAGAAGCACAACTAGTAGTCCCCTTACATGAGAGAGAGAAAAATTTAAAAGAACACCATGACTCACGTACGGCTGGTGACTACGGTGCTGAAGGTACATTAAATAGAATATCCAAAAGATATTATTGGACTGGAATGCGTTAATACATTGCAGATTATGTCAAAAATTGTGCTGAATATAATATGTATAAACCTTCTAATCAAAAACCATCCGGTTTGTTACAAACACCAGTGTATTCACAACGATTTGAAAATCTATCAATTGATCTTTTTGACCCTTTACCAAAAAGTAACAATGGTAAAAGATGGATATTCATAGTAGAAGACTGTGCAACCAGATGGGTTGAACTATTTGCCCTTACAGAAGCTACTGCAGCACAGTGGGCCACTACTTTGCTCGAAGAAGTTATCATTTGATATGGTCTACCCAGACGTATAATATGTGATAACGGACCCCAATTTGTTAGTAGTGTGATGCAACAACTTTGTTTTCTTTTAGGTATCAAACAAAACCCAACTCCCATATATCATCCTCAGGCAAACCCTGTGGAGAGAAAAAATAGAGATCTCAAGCCGAGATTGGCTATATTAGTAGAGAATGACCACTGTTCATGGGAAGATAAACTTCCAACAAAACGTTTTGCAATGAATACTGCTAAGTGTGACACCATTGGAGAAACAGCAGCATTTTTACAATTTGGGAGAGAATTAAGAACGACAGACGATGTTCAACACGACATTCGTGCTGTAATTCACAATGACAACTTTGTACCTGAAATTACACCATATCTCAAGAAATGTACAAACTTCACCAAAGAAATTAAGGACAAAGTTGAAAATAAGCAAGATCAAAGAAAGAAACACGCTGACCATAAAAGAAAATCAGGACATTCTTTTGCTCCAGGAGACAAGGTTTGGGTTGACGTACATCCAGTAAGTAAAGCCTCTAGCGATAAAACTGCAAAGTTCATGCCTAAACTTGATGGACCGTACATTATTTTACCTCAAAAATCACCCACCACATTTGTTATAGCAAGCATGGACAATTCAAATGAAAATTTTGCTACATGTCATACTTCAGCTTTAAAATTGTGTAATGACTCTGACATTGTGCCTGTTGCACCAATTAGGAAACGCGGCAGACCACCTAAAAAGGTTACTGTTTCCTCACCGGGACGTCCGCGGAACCAGAAGGGGAGGTTGTAACAAAATGACTGCCTTCCCATATTTTTATAGCATATAGATGGCGCTGTTGCCACTGTCGGCAAAATATCCTGAGCTATTTTGCCAAACATGAAGTGAAGTGAATGTATGTAATTATGATTACGCGGGTTTTAGTAGAGTTTCAGCGTCTGTACAAAATGTAACTCACCTAGAGAAGTTTACATGTGAAAACCAGTAATATGTATTTTTCATTCATAATATGCGCTTTTCGCGAATTGTATTTACTTTGTGTTTGATTCTTATTAAAAATGTGACTGTTTAAGCTGTCGAGAGTGTTTATCCTGACCCACATCGACACATTTTTTAAATATTAGTAAAATGTAGGTTTCTGAGTTTTCTAAAGATAATGAACCTGTTTCGAATTTCTCGGAAGAGGCTATTTCTCATTTTCGTTCACCGTGTTATATTTTACTAACTTAAGTAAAGTGATGAGATAAATTGTACTGTATAAAAATTATACTTTGAAAAGATACAATTATTACCTTTGATGTATCATGAGATACAGTAACAGCATATACCACTCTTAGTTTTCTGAATTAGAAAGTGGAATTAACATTTATCTAGAATTAATAAATGATACCATATAAATATCTAATTATTACCTTTAAATGTTTCACGAGACGCAGTAACAACATCTACCACCCTTAGGTTTCTTAATTAGAAAATGGAATTAACAATTATATATATTATCTATATTATCTGAAGGATAATATTGCATACCATAGAAATACGTAAGTATTACCTTTAAATGTTTGAAGAAACACAGTAACAGCATCTACCACTCTCAGGAAGTAAAATTAACTTTTATCAAGAGGATAATAAATGGCACCATAGAAATACATAATTATTATCTTTCCTGTATCAAGAGACTCAGTAACAGCATCTATCAATTTTAGATTACTTAATTAGAAAGTAAAATTAACATTTATCTACTGAATAAAAAATGAGACAAAAGAAAAAGTATTTGAACGCTTTATCGCCGAAATAAAATCTTACTTTTTTAGACGAATTCAATGAGAAGATAATGTAAAAGACAAGACTATTATGAACATGTACTTTTAAATAAAGATTTTTGTAGTTCCATTTATCTGTCTTTCACTCTCTCTATATATACGCGGACTCTCATATAAATATATATATATATATACATATACGAGTAATTGTTACATGCTATTTGTATGTAACAATTGTTTAAAAATTTCTTGCTTCCGGAACATGACGTGGTTGAAAAAAACAAGTTTTTTTTTTTTTTTTTTACTCCCCTGTACGGTATGCTATTTCCTTCTCCCAGCTTATTTTGTGTCAACTTCAAAAAATAACGTTACCTTACGGAAGTCAGCCGTAAAACAAAGCAGTACGATTAAATACTCTATAGCAATTTTTTAAACTTCGAAGCATCACCAATTTTCAATTTTTATACCGTCGTATTGGGAAAAAAGTACTTTTAAATGCAGTTGGTTTGAAAACTGCATCTTCATTTATTTTTGAAATAATTTTTTTGTAGTTTTTGGATCCATTTGCTTAATATTGGCAACGGAAGTACTCCATTTCTGTAGAAAGTTTAGGGAAAATAGTTGTAAAATGTTAATTACATATTTTTGTTGTCATTTTTTCATAACAACCGAAAGAAAATGTAATTAAAATACGTGCTATTTTAAAAAATGTAAACGAATGATTTCTGTTAAAAGATGAAGCTGTTATAAACTATATTAAATTTTAAGTATCCATATTAATTTTGCAAACAAATGAAGGCCTATGAACCATTAGACAGCCGTTTTTTTTTTTTTTTTTTTGGTCGAGTTTCTTTAAAGACGGCATCTTTTTTTTGCATGTGTATTTTGTCGCGATAGTGACGTCCTATGCCTACTTTACTATAGATGTTTAAGAGTTGATCGTAAATGTGAAACTTTTAAGTAATGAGAATGACATCATTTTACATAAAATAAAAGCGTTTGCTGTAAATCTTAAAACTGAAATATGTATTGTACTTTTATACATACATATATATATATATTTTTCTAAATTCTGATAAAGCAGAATTCCTGTTTTCTAGTTTTCTTATACATACATACATATATATATATATATATATATATATATATATATATATATATATATATATATATATATATAAGGGATTTATATTAAGATTCTCATTTACGTTCCTTTTAGAAGTATAAGATTGTTGAATCTTTATTAAATGTTCATTTAAATGACGAAGATTTTCCCCAGGCTGATAAACTTTATAAAACGGGAAACATTTTGACTTTCTGCCAATATTTTTCCAATAACATTTAATATTAAAAAAAGAAAAATTACGTTTTAATTTCTTTTTGTACGTGAGGTGAAAAAAAAATGAAAATGAAATAAATTCTTTATATTTTACGAGGTGAATCCCGTCGAATTTCGACGAAAGAAATTTTTTACAAAAGAACTGATGCATGAAATTTATAATACATCGCCAACAATAATTACAATAAAAAATCCATCTTACACTTGTTAGTTTAACTCTCCAAAAACATATTTTAACCTAAGATTAACAAAATACTTTTTTCATAAACTTCAACTGTTAAAATTATTGAAAAATTAAATTTTATTCATATACGTAATCAGTAACATATAATCAAGATAAGTAATTTTGATTAAGTTATCAAGTGATGCTTGGTATTACGGAATGAAAAATCAGCAAAAATAATTTCACCTTGACATAATCATAGAATCCCCCCCCCCATTTAAATCTAAACCGAATCACGTCATTTTCCACGTTTCACATCCATATTAACCATTTAAAAACATTTTAACCCGCAATATTTCGCGATTAATAAAGATATTTTCAAGCTCGAAGTCGCGTTTGTCAATTATTACAACTTTCCATGTTAAAATTCCCACTCGTGATTTGAGGTCTTAGTATAATCTCTGTACCTGCGCGTAAAAATTCCAGAAATTTATATCTTTTAGACGTATTCAAAGGGAAATATCTCGTTTTATCAAATTAAATTACCGTTTTATTTTAACTATGACGTCCTTTTCAGTCGTTGAAATATTGTCTATTGTCTCAAACTCAGTATCAGCGAAATGAAAAAATAGTGAAATATAACAGCATCATCAGGGAAATTGTATCTTTTTTAAAGTGTAACGTCATTTTCTATTTAAAATTTTAAAAAAGATATTTTTAATTATAATGAGAAAATGGCATCAGTAAGAATAAAATCAATAAAGATAACTAAACAACTTTTAATAGAAATGAAGTACTTCAGTTGCCACGATTAGAAAATTGGTATAAAAAACTATAAAAATAATTAATATCGCAAAAATAAATTGAGATACAGCTTTCAAACAAATTACATTTAAAAGTGCATTTTTTTCTGCATACGACGGTGTAAGCATTTAAAATGTAGGATGTTTAGAAGTTTAAAAATTTGCAGTAGCGAAAATTGCAAAACCGAAATTTCATTTCAAATTTCAAAGTGTTGCCATTCGCAGAATGACGTATGCGTTACGCACAGATATGTTTGTCCTTTATAATATAGATAGTCAGTAAACATAATGAATAAGGATAAGTTTCCTTTTTAATTTTTTACTTTTTTTTTTTTTTTTTTTTTTTTTTTTTTGTAGAGTGCGATAGTAGAGCCTGTTCTAATGTTTAGACAGAAATACTGACTTTTTACTTTATTCTATCTTTACAAGAAGTGGATTCGTGAAAATTTTCGACTTCCGTTTTTCGACGGATTTATATGTTTTAGAATGTCCTGAACACGATTTGATGGTTTTTAGAAAATGTCTGTCTGTGAGTCTGTATGTGACAAAACTTTTGTGGGCGCGCTATCTCAAGAACTAATGCACGGAATTTCATAAAACTCGATATTCAGTTAGACCTTGATATAAACGGGTCGTGATTAGTTTTTGGTGTAAATCGCTCAAGAGTTGGCGCTGCTATGCAGTATTTTTCACATTTTTCGCAATAGCTCAATCTCCAGAACTAATGCACGGATTTTCATCAAACTTCAAATTCAGTTATTCCTTGACATGAATTGACATTTTATACATTTTGGTGTAAATCTGTCACCAGATGGCGCTGCTATGCTTTTTTGCGATTTCTGCAATAACTCTATCTCAAGAACTAATGCTTGGATTTTCAACGAACTTCACATTCAGGTATGCCTTGATATGAATTAGTGCTGTTTATGTTTTGGTGCAAATCGCTCATCAGGTGGCGCTGCTATGCTGCATTTTTCAGAATGCCCACTATAGCTCTATCTCAATAACTTGTGCACGGATTTCCATCAAACTGCAGAATCAGTTAGTCCTTGACATGAATTGATGTTTTATAGATTTTGGTGCAAATTGCCCAACAGCTGGCGCTGCTATGCTGCATTTTTCAGAATTTGCACTATAGCTGTATCTCAAGAACTAATGCACGAATTTTCAGCAAACTTCAGAATCAGTTAGTCTTTCACATGAATTGACATTTTATACATTTTGGTGTAAATCTGTCACCAGGTGGCGCTGCTATGCTTTTTTGCGATTTCTGCAATAACTCTATCTCAAGAACTAATGCTTGAATTTTCAACGAACTTCACATTCAGGTATGCCTTGATATGAATTAGTGCTGTTTATGTTTTGGTGCAAATCGCTCAACAGGTGACGCTGCTATGCTGCATTTTTCAGAATGCCCACTATAGCTCTATCTCAATAACTTGTGCACGGATTTCCATTAAACTTCAAATTCAGATATACTTTGATATGAATTGGTGCTAAATTGATGTAATATTTTGTACTATTTAAATGATTTAATTGACGTGATTTATATAGAAGTAAGTTTTGTGATGGCTTCAACTTACTAGTTATTGTTTTGTTTTAAATTAATAAAAAGAAAAAGTATCAATCTTAAGAAAATAAATAAACGTCAGGAAAAATTCATTTTTCATTAAACTTTTAAAGTAATTCTAAATTTTAATACAGAAATATGTGAGTATCACTATGTGCAGTTTTTACGCTTACTACCTAAATATATTAACGAATAAAAGTTTCCTTTTACCTGTAAATAAACAGATAAACAAAGAAAAAGACATTTTGATTTTCATGAAATGTTTTTAATTTTTTTTCTATTTTTTATACACGTGAAAAAGAATGAAAAGAATTTCCTTAAAGTGGAAAACCTTTAATTTACTCAATCATTACGAATATTTAAAATTAATAATGTAATACATATTAATATTAAATGTTAACTTTATAAAATTCAAAAAATCTTCTCAATGGTTTTTTATGTCCTACTAGCTTGTCATCGACCTTCTAGATCTAGACAGTCGCTTGAGGGGGAGGTGGGATATATGTCTTCTGAAGCGAAAACCCCGGCCTTCGCCTAGGGCCCAAAAATATATTTGACATACAAACAGAAAATATTTTAAAATACTTTATTTTAAATTTTACAAAAATAACCAATAAAAGCATGTAAATAAAGATTCACAAGTAATAATTTTAATTCATAGTTCATTCACCATATTTTGTTTAAAAATTGTATTGCGATCGCTAACACACGAAAAGCGCAAAAACAATTTAGAAGATATGAAATAAAAATTTAAACATTTCCCTCGTAAAAAAAATCTTATGCAAAAAATCTATTGAAAAATCAGTAATAGATGTCTTATTCTAATAATTTTCTATTGTCCGGTACATAGACGGTGTTAAACACAAAGCCACTAAAATATCTCTAAAAACGTTGAAACACGTGAGGTGATTTCTAAAATCGGTAAAATACATGTTTAGGTGTGTTTTAGTAGATTTATTACTCTGAATTTTACGCTCTTACCTAAATCTTCTGCTGAGATACAGAAAAATGACATAACACTTTTAACCCCACATTTAAACTTCTTAGGTTGGTATTTCTAAAGTCACTGTAATACGAATTTAAACATTTCTTTAGTAGATTTGTTATCTTGAATTTGAAGCTCCTGCCTAAAACTGCTGCTAAAATAGGGAGAAATGACTTAAAATAACCCTCCTCTTTTAACGCTCTTATAGAGGATTTCTGAAATAGCTGAAAAACGTGTTTAACTAATTTTAGTAGATTTGTTATTTTCAAATTTACGTCCCTACCTAAAACTGCAGCTGAGATATGATGAAATGACCTAAAAGTTTCGACCAACCCATTTCACCCACTTAGAGTTGAGGAATTTCTAAAATCGCTGAAATATTTGTTGAACTGTTTTTAGTAGATTAGTTATCCTGAACTTTATGCCTATGACTGCCGCTGAGATCTGGCGAAATGGCCTAAAACATTCGACCGCCCTTTTAACATTCTTAGGGATGTTCTAAAATCGCTAAAATACGTGTTATCAAAACTACTAAATAATAAAAACTATTATCTAGTAGTTTTGATATTTTGAAATGCACGGTCCTACCTAAAACTGCTGCTGAGATATGGTGAAATGATCTAAATCTAGTCTTATCTTCTTAGGTGGGGGGAATCTCCAAAATAGCTGAAATCGTGTTTAACTATTTTGTTAGTAGATTTATTATCCTTTGTTTTACGATTCTACTTAAAACTGCTGATGAGATATTGCCGAAATGACATAAAACGTTCGACAATCTCATTTAAACCCTTATGAGGGGAAGATTTCTAAAATAGCTGAAATACATGTTTAATTATTTTTTAGTAGATTTATTACATGGCACTTCGCGGTCCTACCTAAAACCTGCTGAGATATAGCAAAATGACCTAAAATATTCGGCCTCCCCCCCTTTAAACCCCTTAGGGGGGTATTTCTAAAATCGCTGAAATGCATTTTTAATTATATTTTTAATAGGTTTGTTATCCTGAATTTCTCGCTACTACCTAAATCTGCATCAGGGATATGGCAAATTTTCGCAAAATTTCCGACCACTCCTTTAACCCCATTAGGGGATGGATTCTAAAATCGCTGAGGTATACGTGTGATTAATATTTTTTAGTAGATTTGTTATCCTGAATATTTCGCTCCTACATAAAACTTGTTCTGAGATATGGGGAAATGTCCTAAAATATTCGATCCATTCTTTAACCCCCTTAGAATAGGATGAATTTCCAAAGTACATGAATACGTATTTAAGTATTTTTAATATGTTTTTTATTTTGCATTTCATGCTCCTACCTAAAACAGCTGCTGCGATATGACGAAATGTCCTAAAATCTGCGACCCCTCCGTTAAACCCTTTGGAGAAGGAATTTATAAAGTTGCTGCAATAAGTGTTTAATTACTTTTTTAATAGATTTGCTATGCTGAATTTTTCGCTCCTACCTAAAAATACTGCTGAGATATGGCGAAATGTTCTAAAAGTTTCGACCCCCTTCCCCCTTCTTTAACACTCTTCTGGAGGAATTTTCAAAAATTCTCTCTTAGTGGGGGCCTACATAATGTATGGAACATGTCTTCCAAATTTCATTGTCCTAAGTGTAAGGTTGAGATTCTTATTATTCACTTCTTATTACTTATTATTCAGTCGGGACAAACTCTATTATATATGTATGATAATACTAAATTGTAGTCTGAAGGAGAAATAAAATGTCAATCTTTTTGGCACAAAAATATTCTCTGTAATAAACTCTATTCATTCGTTTATTGTTTTTATTTATAATTTTTAATTCTCTCAAAATATATTGAGCAGAATAATGATGTATGTTCGTGGCAAAATTTTATATTTTTAGTAAATTTCTTTTACATAAGGAATGTGCATTATTATTTTGAAGTTACGTCCATGCAAAAACTAAGTGTTTTGTTAAAATATGTAAAATAAGTTTTTCTCTGGTAGGAAAGTAGTCTGAAAAATTATATGCATCAAAAATTAAAGTTATATATTTTTTACTATTAACGGTTCCCAGAACTCTTAAAATTAGAAAAATGAAAAAAAAAAGACCATTTTCAAAATTTAAATCTTAAAACGTATTTGATTTTAAGACAAATTTTTAAATGGCACGAAATGTATAAGTATGTTCTTTCATTTCGTGTAATTAAAAAATTGCAAAATGCTGAATTAGCATTTACAGGGGGCTCCAGACTGTCAGACATTGGACGAACAGAAAACCGGCATAACAGATTACGCGCAGGACTGAAAAATAAATTTTACACCTAGAATGAAAATTTTGGCACCTACTTATGCTACAAATTGCTATAATTAACCTGAATCTAAATGTATTTGCATTTAAAGCTTTTTTATTATTTACTACAAAATTGTATTTAGCTAATGCAAAATTTAGAAAAATTCAACAATATAATCACATAAAAAAAAACATTTTTTGAACAATAAAAAGGAAATATTAGGTTAAGTTTATAGAGACTAACATTAAACACATGTTTCGAAAATTTCATGAAAAAGTATTCTGAAGTTTTGAAGATATCGTGCGCGTTATGTCCAAAACCGCCATTTGGTGAAAAATTACTTCGGAAAGTTTCGGAAACGCCGCTTTAGCTTTTGATCGGTTATAATTTTAAAAGCCATAACTTCTGTTCTAATGGGAATTTCAAGGAAACAATTATATCAAAATGCTTAGAAAATATAGGAGTTTACTTTCTAAAAAAATAAAAATTTCGAAAATTTTAAAGCTTTAAGAGTCCTGAGACCCCCTAATATATATATATATATATATATATATATATATATATAACATATATAACTTAAATATTTTATATATTAACTTATAAACTTTAAATATATATATTTTATTGTACTCTTACTTGTTCAAACATTTCTAAAGTAGTCTTCATCCTTAAATTATTTACTTCCTGTAAAAGTAAACAGTTAGCGGAAGAAAATGTAAAGTGGCCACTTTCACGTTTGATGGTTTTATATGATACCTTTTTAACCAGTAAAGTTCCAGATACAAATACCAATAGTTACTATAACAACTTTAGTTTCATATTTACTTTTTTTTATTCACTTTAAAATGTATGCATTATTTTAAAAGATAAACTACAATATGGCCACCTTGCCTGACTAGGTTGGGTAAATTAAATATTAGATTAAAAAGCTGATTGAATTTATTTATAATAAAAAATGTAATAAAGGTTTTTAATTAGAAAAAATCTTCAATATTTTTATTTAGTGGAATAGTGCACGTAAATCTGAATTTGGGTAATTTAAACAAATGAGCCTTTTAATCGTTATACTCTAACTAATAATAAGCAATGAAATGTATTAAGGAGCCAGAACAAACAAATTTCAAACTAAATTGGAATAAAGTAAAGCTTAAAGTAGTCTCAAGTGAGACTTAAATGTAGAAAATGTCATTATTAAAGAGGAAAATAAAACGCCGGGTAAATTGTCCAGCATAGGTAAATAATTGATTTAGAAAGTATATTTAATCAACGCAAGCTAAAGTAACACACATTAACCTCTTACACATAATAAATATCCAGCTTACACATAATAAATAACTTTAAAATTACATATAAAAATGAAAAGAAATGCGCGTAAAATTCTAGCATGTATAAAATCTAAATAACTCCGACATAAAATCAGACCATTGGCCGTAAAATTGTTTTTGAAAATTTAATAAAATATAATAATACATTAAATAAATAAAACTAGTTAAATTAGTACCAAAAGCGAACTTAAAACTTTTGGACAATAAAAATGTATTGTATAATTTGGATTAGTAAGGTACATTAAAATAAAAACGGATAAAATGGAATTTCGAAGAATATATAATAGCAAAACAAAACATATCTAAAAATAAAGATTTTTTTCTTATCTTTTTGTAAGTTTGGTAGTTCGACACATAAGTAAGTAATAACTAAATCCTATAATGAAAAAGAGAAAAAAAAATATTTTTTTTCAAGTCTAAATTGGAAAAATTCTCTTTTGTTATAATTTAAGACAAAATATTTAATTCTTATCCAAATGATTCAAAAGTTATTGTCAGTCAACGTTTAGATACATGAGCTCAAATACAAAATTTGTATCTTACATTATATAATACAACTGGCTTATTTAATATAATTATTAAAACAATTACACGAATAAACATAAAAATAAAACTTTAAAGAATTTTTAAAATATATAATCCAGTATTGTATTTAAGTACCAAAATCGCCATTTTGACTTCAATAATAAACACATATTCAGAACGACGCTAACGCTAATAATAACCTGCTTTGGCTTGACACTGCCTGTAGATATCTCATCTGGAATGTTGTCCGGGCGGTTTTGAAATCAATAGCGAAGTTAAAAAAAACGCTGTATTGTAGCAAATTCACAGCAAAATCAGCTGTAATTTTTCCTTTTTTTTTTTTTTTTTTTTTTTTTTTTTTTTTTTTTTTACAGTGCATGCCGACCCCAATTGTCAAGAATAAGCCTTTTTCTGCATAAGTTAATTTCCCGACTTTTTCCTCTCAAAGAAAATATTTTTGAGTAGTATTTTGTTATTATAATGGATAAAAAATTGTAAAGTAGCCATCTGGTCATTTTGTCCGATCTTTTTGGGGACACTTCGCCCTGAATGGCACCATTGCAAAAATTTTGGCCTAGCGTCTAAACTACATGACTTGGTTACTTAGTAGAAACATGACTTTTTCAAGCACATATCATTTAAAAGGTGATTTCACACTGATAAAAGGACATAAAGCAAAACGTTATAACACTACATAATATTTAGATATACATACACTATATATACACCATATATATACACTATAATTAATAAATTGAACCATTTGAAAAAGAAAAAGAAAAAGAACAATAAAATGCATTCAGAACTAGAAAACTATAGCTTTCGACTTCATAGTCGCAGAAAATGCTACAAGCATCTGTGGTGACTCTTTCAACCAATTTTGCGTGACCGTAACCGGGCCACTATGTAGAGGTAAAAACGGAAATGTCCACTTTGCCCTCACTGGCCACATTAACAGTTCATCCCCTAAATAAAATCTCTGAGATTTCCGTTCTTTCAGATTGTCTTTTTTTATTTTAATAATAGGGGGCTCTGCCCCCTACGAGCTACGCTCGCCAACCCCCGTTAAGACACCGCAAACTTTAAAATCCCGATAATTTGATCGGCTTTTAAAAAATTCAGAAGACTAAATTATAATTAAAAAAAACCATTGGCCGATCTCCCTGTTAACGGGCTGTTTTCGTCCTTGATTAAATCTGATCAGTGAAACAGTTCAAAATAACCTAAAATAAAATGAATTATGTAATCAGAGTCTTTGTCTCCTGGTATTTTTAAACAACGCTTCAAAAAAGCTCTTTTAAATAATGTACATTTTAAGTGTGTCGTTTTAAATCTGGCGTAATTTTCACCAAAGTTTTCTTTTTCATTTTAATATTCACATGAAAATACTTTTGTTGTTAGAAAGGAAATATTATTTGCACTTTCTTGGAATTCACAACAATAGTTTAAAAGATTATCTCAAAATATGAAATAAATGTTTCGCGCAAATATATTTTTAAATATAAACTGTTTGGCAATATTGTCGTTCGGCCATTTTAATAGGTCGTAATTTCCCCCATTTATGAATTTAACGCATATTAATGACTTTATTAGTTTACAATTTTCTTTTTCTTTTAAAATTCACATGTAAATATAGTTTTTATGACGATTTTTTTTTAATATTTTCCTGCTTTTAATGCATAATCATTTAATTCTAATTTGAAAGTTTTTTTCGCTTATAATAGTAACATGTAAATAAATTTTTAATTTGAAGGAAATTTTATTCTCTTCTCTGTTTTAAAAATTGAAAATAATTTAAAATAAGACCCTTTCCTAAAAGATGTGAAAAATATGTCTCGAAATGCTGGAAATTTGAAATTAAAATGGAAATAAGCCCCCAAAACAATGGGTCATATTAAAAAATGAACGCAGTATGCACACCGGGAATTCCTAATGTATAAAAGAATCTAAAAATGATAAAATTCCCATGTACGGTTTTTGTTCCTATAAACCTTTTTTAATGGAACGATTTTGACCAAATTTAACATTAAATATCTCCTAAAATAATTGTTCGATTTAAAAACTGTCTACATCAGCGTGTTTATCTAACATTTCTCTGTAATATTACAAGTTTCATATTTTTGTATGCAGTAGTTGTCTTAATATTAACGAAGAAACCACCCCGAAAAGACAAAAATTCCAAAGCCGTCGGCGACGGCGCTGACACCGTTAGGTACTTTTTTTTAGAATAGAGATATTTTACACTTATAGTTTAATTGACTTGTTAACTACTATTTCTTTTACACTAAACGATATCACATAAATACAGTGTGAGTCATAAGTCCCCTTAAAAATGCTGTGACTCCTTATTAAAGCGGTAACTAATTTGTTCTTCGTTTTCAGGAAGGTAAACTGGTCGAAAAGAGACCATCAATGAAAGAAGAACGGATTCACATTATGCTGTTAGCTGGGAGTGGTACCAACCGTCATATAACGCGCACCTTCAGTGCAACGTACAGAACGCAAATAACTCATGAAACTTTGGCAAAACTTATAAAAAAAATTCAAAGGGACAGCTTCAATTGCCGATTCAAGCAGATCTGGATGACTAAATGCGGAAAAAGATGAAGAAACTTCAATACAGGTGCTATCAGGGACACTGTGAAAAATTGCTGCATTAATTTTACTGCAGCAGAGATTTCGGGCAAAGGCACATAAAAAACGGACTTTGCCTTTAGATAAATGGGTTTTGCCCCTAAAACATGAAATTTACGTGATTTGACCGTTTATCAGGAAATAAAGTTGCATACTCCGTAAATTTATTGGAGTAATTCACGGTAAAATACCGTAAATTTACATTTTTTTAACAGTGTATAGGAGTTCAGCAGGATGGACCCGACCCCTCTCTGTGGGAATCTCTCTATTCTAAAAAAAAGTAACTACCGCTGTCGCCGCCGCCGCCGGTTTTGATTTTTTTGTGACCGGAGGCCTTTCTTCGTTAATATTAACAAAAATAATGCATACAAAAATATGAAAATCGGTGGTTTTATACAGAAATGTTTGATAAACACGCTCATGCAGACAGTTTTCAAATCGAAGAATTATTTTAAGAGTTATTTAATGCTAAAGTTGGACAAAATCGTTCCACTAAAAAAGTTTTATAGCAGCAAAAACTATAAATGGCAGTGTAATTATTTTTAGATCATTTTATGCGTTAGAATTTGGCGGAGTGCAGATTCCATTAATTTTTTTATTTTGACTCATTTTTTCAGGTTTTATTTCTATTTTAAATTCAAATTTTCAGCATTTCTAGAGATATTTTTTACAAATTTCAGAAAATTGTACTAATTTAAACTGTTGCCAACTGTATAAAAAGCGCAAGCAATAATGTTTGCTTCAAATTAAAAATTTATTTACACGTGACTATTATAAACAGGGAAAAAACTTTCAAATTAGAATTAAATAATTACGTATAAAAAGAAGGAACTTATTAAAAATTACGTCATAAAAAGTATACCCGTGAATTTTAAAAGAGAAAGGATATTGTAAAATAATAAATTCACTAACATGCGTTAGAAGTCTTAGAAGAAATGACGTCATATTTACGTCACATTATAGTTATTACATAAAATGAACACAAAATAATATTGCAAAAGAGTTTAAATTTAGAAATTGCGCTAGACATTTATTTGATATTTTGAGAATTAATTTAAAATATCTCATTTAAAAGAACTTTCTTTTCGCTTTGTTAAAAAATACCAGGAGACAAAGACTCTCTTTACTTAATTCCTTTTATATTAGCTTATTTTGAAATGTTGTTACACGTGTATACGTCATCAAGTTATTTTTATTTCGACGTTTTATTTGTGTTTTTATTAATGTTGTACGAATTTATTTGTTCTTTCGTTATTTAAAATGAAAATTATATCAATTTGTATAATTTAGCGAGTGGTTTGGCGATTTATATAATTTGGCGAAATTGGTCGACAGGGTAATCAAGTAGTACCGCAGCGGATTTGGCATTAAAATTCCCCAATCAAAGAGAAATGAATAGAAATTCGTTTATAGGGGGATCGCCACTGTTTTTTAAATTATAATGCAATCTTTCGAAATCTTTTTAAAGCCGATCAAATTATCGTGCATTTAGAGTCTGCGGTGTCTGGACGGGGGTTGGCGAGCGTAGCTCGTAGGGGGCCGAGCCCCCTACTATTTGAAAAAATTGTATTAACATCAATTGTCATCCAGTACAAGTTTAAAAAAAATTATTTCAACTTGATAGGATGAATAATGAGTATTTTATTAACGATTGAAAATTTGAATAAGATAAATATCTCTCTATTCTAAAAAAAGGTAACTACCGCTGTTACCGCCGCCGCCGGTTTTAATTTTTTGTGACCGGAGGTTTTTCTTCGTTAATATTAAGAAAAATAATGCATACAAAAATATGAAAATTGGTAGCATTATCTCTCTATTCTAAAAAAAAAGTAACTACCGCTGTCACCGCCGCCGCCGGTTTTAATTTTTTTGTTACCGGAGGTTTTTCTTCGTTAATATTAAGAAAAATAATGCATACAAAAATATGAAAATTGGTAGTATTATCTCTCTATTCTAAAAAAAAGTAACTACCGCTGTCACCGCCGCCGCCGGTTTTAATTTTTTTGTGACCGGAGGTTTTTCTTCGTTAATATTAAGAAAAATAATGCATACAAAAATATGAAAATTGGTAGTATTATACAGAAATGTTTGATAAATACGCTGATGCAGACAGTTTTCAAATCGAAGAATTATTTTAAGAGATATTTAATGCTAAAGTTGGACAAAATCGTTCCACTAAAAAAGTTTTATAGGAGCAAAAACTATACATCGGAATTTAATAATTTTTAGATAATTTTATACGTTATAATTTCCCGGTGTGCAGAATTAATTTACTTTTTTAATTTGACTCATTTTTCGAGGTTTCATTTCTATTTTAAATTCAAATTTTCAGCATTTCGAGAGATGTTTTTTTTACTTATTTCAGAAAAGTGCAATAAATTAACCTGTTGCCAACTGTATAAACAACGGAAACAATAATGTTTGCTTCAAATTAAAAATTTATTTACACGTGACTATTATAAACAAAAAAACCCTTTCAAATTAGAATTAAATAATTACGTATAAAAAGCAGGAACTTATTGAAAATTACTTCATCTATAATTACACGTGAATTTTAACAGAGAAAGGATATTGTAAAATAATAAATTCATGAACATGCGTTAGAAGTCTTAAATAGGAGAAATTACATCACATTTACGTCACATTACAATTATTACGTAAAATGAACAAAAAATAATATTGCGAAACAGTTTAAATTTAAAAATAGCGCGAGACATTTACTTGATATTTTGAGATGAACTTTTCAACTATTTTTTTTTTTTTTTTTTTTTTTTTTTTTGGACAGCGCAAATAATATTTCATTTCTAATAAAAGTATTTCACGAGAATATTAAAAAGGGAAAGAAAAGTTTGGTGAAAATTACGTCAGATTAAAAACGATATATTTAAAATGTCTTATTTAAAATGACTTTATTTTCGCTTTGTTAAAAAATACCGGGAGACAAAGACTCTGTATACTTAATTCATTTTATATTAAATGATTTTGAAATGCCATTGTATCTTTTAACAGCAGCCGATTTTTCCGTAAAATTCCCCAATCAAAGAGAAATGAATAGAAACCCGTTTATAGGGAGATTGCTTTTGTTTTTTTAATTATAATTCAATCTTCCAAAATCTTTTTAAAGCCGATCAAATTAGCGTGCTTTTAGAGACTGCAGTGTCTGAACGGGGGGTTGGCGAGCGTAGCTCGTAGGGGGCCGAGCCCCCTAGTGAGAATAAACAAAAACACTGTCACGCGCAATATTCGGGCTCACAAGTGGCACCTATACAAGCCATGATATCATTTGTACGAATAAAATAAACATTAGTCACCGCTTTCGCTATTTGTATTGTATTTGAGATTTATAGCTTACCATGTACTATCACTATACTTTCTTATAAGTTTCATACAACGTTTAATATTATGGGTGTGTAAATTTAAAAAGCTGAGGAAATACACAAACCCATTTCAACTTTATCTTCAGATAATTTTCAGTTACCCATGTAGAAGATGTGGGTATAACGACAAATTATTTTTATGAGGTGTCCTGCGGTAATAACGCCAGGATGGGTAATAAAGCCAACTGCTAGTATTACGTGTTATTTTTAAGGAATTCAGGAGATAGCACGTACGGGTTCTACGCGGAAGGGCTCTGAGACATTTGAATCACAAACAACCGCTAAAAATTAATTTCTTCCACTTCTAGACCTTATCCCTTGTAGAAGCATAAAACAGTTAACGCCCGATGATGTAACATTTGCAAATTAACTTCTGTGATGTGAAGACTTTGAAAATACTTTGTTTATTACATAAATTTCTAGTGTATTTCATGTACTTTTAAAATTTTGTGGAAGATTTTGGATGTGTTCGCAGTTTAAAATATACTGCGCAATAAGTACACCGGGGTAATAACGACATCCACAAGCTAATTAGTTCGATTGATTCTTTGCAGTGTTGGAACTATATCTGAAGAAGGTTTAGTTTTTATTTTATACACGAGAGTGCATTATTGCCATTGTTGAAAATCAAAAAAGGATAAAGAGAAACTCGTATCACCTAAATGCTGCTATTTTTTTACATCAGAAAAAATAAAAATAAAATGACTATTACCGCATTCTGACAACGCAAATAATGGTAAGTAAGAGAAATTGGTCAATTTCTAGTACTGTAGAGTTTGTATCGTTAGAATTGGATAATGTACATTCCATTATTCCATTTTATTTTATAGTTTTGTTTGCATGGCGTTATTGCTCACATACAGGCAGCCCCAAAAAGGAGTACCTATGTTTTAAAATGAATAATTAACAAACCAATGCAGTTATTAAAAAAATCTTACTGGAAATGGATGCGTGAAGTCTGGAATTTCGTTTAGAACACTTTATTATTATAGTTTAAAATCTGACAGACAGATGACGCTACAGCATATTTTGGTGGCTATATGGCCAACTAATACATCATTTTGAAGAATTTACGCAACGATAACTACTGGTTCCATTGAAATGGTTACTACTGAAATTTCACTTACCACGTCTGCTTCTGTCTGGTCTTCACGCATGCTCGTTTGTTCATATAGTCACCAAAATGTGCTGTAGCGACATCTGTCTATCAAATTTTGAAAGTGTTCTAAACAAAATTCCAAACTTCACACATACGTTTCCTGCAAGAATTTTTTTTAATAACTCTATTCGTTTATCAATTATTCATTTTTAAAAATAGGTCCTCCTTTTTGGGACACCCTGTAGGGGGGCAATAATGCCAAATAGTATTGGTCAAGAAATCACGCCATCACACTTTATGAATACATTACATATATGCTAAACATTCTTTCTTGTATACATAGTCAATAAACTGCTGTATCAAAGGTTTTATTTGTTTGAAAAAAAAATCTCAAATTAAGCCGTAAAAATTGGTAAATCCTTAACATGGCGTTATTACCCCAGGACACCTTATATAAACAAAAGAAAGAATATATTGACATAGAACCATAATAATTTTACAATCAGAGTAACATTTTTTCGAAAAGTATTAATGGAAAAGACAGTACATCTGGGTGCCAAAATTTAAAAATATATGTATATAAATATTAATCTGAATTTATTGCGAATTGCCGCAATTTTATTCTAATGAATTAATTTTTCAAAAGTTATAACAAATATCGAAAGATATGTTAACAGAGAGCGCTGGAAAAATTGACATTAAAGTCAATAAAAATAATGTTTATTTGCATTCAAATGCAACCTTGAAGCATTTCATAACACCAAATGTTTCATCAACCACCATGAAATATTATGATGGCTGATTCGAGAATAAAAAAATGTGAAGGCTTAATTCATGTTGCATTCATTCAGATATGCTGCATACTTATGTTAAAGAAACAACATGTAATTCTTTGCGGTAGTGAACACAACGTTCACTTGGTGTTGAAAATGTATCATAAAGTTTTATCAAAATACAAATAAACCTCGTAGAATTATCTCTTATTTATTTCTGAAGCTCTTATTATTGGCAGAAAATCGTCCATCTATTTTTACTTTCTTCTATCTTTACAAGAAGAAAGTATTGGATTCATGAAAATTATTACTTTCTTTTATCTTTACAAGAAGAAAATATTGGATTTATGAAAATTTTTACTTTATTTTATCTTTACAAGAAGAAAGTATTGGATTCATGAAAATTTTTGAATTCCGGTTTTCGACATATTCACACGGTTTAGGAATCAGAAAACCATAAAAACAAGTTTTTACAAAACGTATGTGTGTGATTATGTCTGTGAGTCTGTCTCTGTGTGTGCGTGTGACACAAATTTTGTGGGCGTTCTATGTCAATAACTAATGAACGGAATTTAATAAAACTTTAGATTCAATTAGTCTCTGATATAAACTGGTGCTGATTACTTTTTGGTGTAAATCACCCAACATATGGCGCTGCTATGCTGCATTTTTCACGATTTCCAAAATAGCTAAATCTCAAGCACTAATACATGGAATTTTATAAAACTTCAGATCCCGTTAATCCTTGATATAATTTGGTGCTGATTACTTTTTAGTGTAAATCGTCTAACAGGTGTCGGGCATTAGTTCTCAAGAACTAATGCCCGAATTTTCACCAAACCTCAGATTCAGTTAGTCCCTGATTTAAATTAGCAGTGTTTAGTTTTTAGTGTAAATTGCCCAACAGGTGTTGCTGCTAGGCTGCATTTATCGCGATAAAAAACTGTATCTCAAGGACTAATGCATGAATTTTCATCAAACATCCGATTCAGTTAGCTCCTCATATAAATTCGTCCTGATTAATTTTTGGGGAAAATCGATCAACAGATGGCGCTGCTATGTATATTATTTTACGATTGCCGCAATAGTTCTACCTCAAAAACTAATGCACGGATTTTCACTAAACTTCAAATTCTATTAGAAGTTGATATAAGTTGTTGCTGATTACATTTTGGTGTAAACCACCTAACCGGCGGCACGAATATGTTTTATTTTTCAGGAAATATTAATATGTACGACAAGAAAGTTTTGGGATTGTCGCATCCTACTAGTTTAATAATTAAATATTTTTTATCATAATTAAATAATCTAGTTTTATTAAAAAAATCTACATATGCTAAAACTGATTACAGTAAACATAAAGGGTTAAAAACTTTTAATAAACATAACTCTAGTTTTACGCAAAATGATAGTGACGTTTTTAAAACCTGTAAAGATAAATAAACTATTTTCGCAAATAAATCTGAAATATGTACTATTACATGTTCATTAAATAAGTATAAATTTAAAATTGATTCTAAAATATTCTATTTATCACTACAGACTATGCGAATGCCACCATTATTATGTATCTACGAAACTAGTCTGTTTGTTTATTAAAAGAATTTTAAGTTCTTATGTTTACTGTAATCAGTTTTATTATAAGTATTTTTCTTTAATGATAATAATATATTTTTGTTATATCATTTTATAATCTATATTGATTCGAATAACTGCCTAAACAAGCGCTTTCAATCATAACTGTTTCTTGCACTTTTATGAATTTATGGAACACCCAGTACTAATGCATTCCTTTGTCTTTATGAATAACGCTTTTTCGAAAATATGAAGTATGAATTCTAAATTTCGAGTCGACAGTTTGACATCATGGAGTTCTCACCTCTTGTAAAGATGTAGATAATGAAAAAGAACGATAAACGAACAAAAAGAACATTTCGGATTATAAATATATATCTTCATTTTATTTTCAAACTGTTCAGTTGGGATAAAAAAACAAACTAACAAATATTCTTTCTGCAATGATGGAAAAATATCTTTGGTAAGTTTGGTTAACAGGTTTATTGACATATATAATATATTACAGAACACACCTGAATATAAAAATAAAAAAAGAAAGAAATTGAATTTAAATAAAGGCAACTCGTATTAATAGAATTGTTTTAAGGTTACTCTAAAATAACTAATGAAACGCGAGTAACAGGTTAATGGCCTATTCTAACACCATCCATTTAATTAATTTGATGTACAGGTGATCTTTAACGAAACAAATAACGGTACCCTTTGAATCTAAAATATTGTGTTAAGACAACAAATTGAAATACTTTACAAACATTTACATTGAAGTATTAATGATTAATTACTTCTAAACATAATTTATTGACAGATTGCAACTAATGAGAAATAACGTTTAATGCTAAATTCGAAGGAATTTGGTTGTTCTATTTATAACTAACTCTATAGAAGTAGCTGTAAATTGATTTTTGAGGATTTTATTCAACTGATTAGAAAAATAGTTCTAAAAACAAGTACATTAAGAAAGCATGATTTTGCACACATACACAGAGAAAATACACAAAGGGAATAGGCGACATTTTTATATATACAAGTATTTTAAAATGTAAAAAATTACGTTTACAATGATGAATGTTTTTGTCTAATTCTTTTAGTTAAAATAAATCTTACACTAATTTCTTTTAATCATTATCTAATAAACTTGTTGCTTTACTAGAATATCATCTTTTAATTTTATATCTGATTTGGAACGAAGGCTTGCATGTCAAATATTTAACATGTTGACTGCCACGGTGATTAATACTGAAGCTGAAAATTTTGCAATGTTTAAAGTAATTTTTAAGAAAGTATAATCCTGTAATAAATAAAAGGTAAGTAAATTTTAAATAAATTTAAAGTAATTACTTAAAACAATATATATATATTTAGTTATATATCATAATTTAGACCGTCAGTGATCGGTAAATGACGGGTTCTGAACGGAAAGTTCAGTGTCAGTCACCGGTCACTGACGTGGCGCTTAATGTATTAAAAATCAACTGTGCTTCAGCAATAAATATGCATATACTTACTTAAAGTATGAAAAAATTCAACGATTGTTTTCTTTTACCCTATTTTTATACCATTAATTTTATTATTTGATTACTGTGCAAAACATTCGTCACTTTTGCTGCTAACAGTACTTAGCGGCCAAATATTTCCCCTTTATTGAATTCTATTGAAATTTGTTCACCGCAGAATCTTTGAGAGAAACGAGTGGCCTTGGCAGAATAAAAGATTTCGTGTAACAGGGCTTTATTGACTAAGTCCATATGGGACCTTTGCCAAATCCCAGACGTTTTCTGGGTGAAGTATGATATCTCGTTTCACATCGACAGTTCAAATAAAATAGTTTCTTTCATTGTTTTAATACCATTAAAGCATATAGTATGCATTGTTTATTAAACATTTACAAATCCATGTTTATAAATTAGTGTGTAACATGTTTTACTTTGAAGCTGTGTGCATGTGTGTGATTGTTTTTCAGTGTCTCGCATATTTGAATATATTACCATCTGTCATAGTTATTTTTTAAATGTATTTAAATACATTATGCTACTTAAAAATCAAGGAAATTTATATATGTTACCAAAATAACAGACTCTGATTTTATATATATTTAACATGGTGTTATAAACGATTTTATATATACAGCCGCTTCTAATCATTTGTAGCTGAAAATGCACTCTAAGTGTATTTTCAATTTTAAAAGAAGAGATCATATCATACTCTTTTTAAAATATATTTATGATTTTCATTTGCTAGTTTATATCTTTCTGTTTCAGAATTACTTCCAGCAAGTAGTTAAAAATGCATATACTGTTGACCATGACAAAATAGCCCTAACATAAGCCCATTACTATATCGTATGTCAACTATGTGAAATTGGTGCTAACTCGCCAATCTGGCGAATTACTACTCAAAGTGCTATACAACCATATGCCGTTTATGATTGCATAGAATTATATTTTGTTCACTCTCATGCAAGTTTGGAGAACGGTTTTTAATTTTTTACAATTAATCTTGTAGAATCGGGCAAAAGTAATTAAAAATCAAGCAAAAATTAGAGATATCTTATGGGCCATATTTGAAAGTACATATCTCTAGAGTATGCAATAAATGTATACGAATAAAATATTTCTTTAAAAGAGCTTAAATAGTTTTGATTTTCAGGATTGAATTTCACTTCTTATGAAGCAATACCACATATTGAAGGAGATTTTTAATGTAATTCAATCTACTGTATTTTTATTTATTATTAAGAGGTTTCATAACTCTTAAAATTTCAAAACTTTCGAATTTTTTATTTTTTTAGAAGTTAAACGCCTATCTTTACTGAACATTTTTATATAATTATTTTCTTGAAATTCCCATTAGAACAGAAGTTATGTCTTTTAGAATAATTTCCGAGCAATAGCTGAAGCGGCATTTCCGAAACGTTGAAGTATTTTTTCTCCAAATGATGTTTTTTAGCATAACGCGCAGGATATCTGAAAAACTTCTGAATATTTTTTCATGAAATTTTCAAAACATATGTTTCAGGTTAGTCTGTATAAATTGAACCTAAAATTTCAGTTTTATTATTTAAAAAAAAATTAGCTCATTATATTGTTGAAATTTTCAAAATTTTGTATTAAAAATATGAAAATGCTTTAATTACGAATTTATTTAGGTTCAAGGTAATTATGATAATCTGAGGTATAATTAGATACAATACATTTCATTCTAGTTGCAAAATTTAATTTGTAATCCTGCGCGTAATCCGTCATTCCAATATTTAATATATTTGTCTGATTTTTAAAATTATATGTATAGCTTTTGGTGGAATTATACATATTTGTTCGAATAAATAAAACATTTTTTTTATCACTTTCATTATTCAATATGATACATATTTATTTTTTATCATCTTTTATCAGTCCCTTATCAACTGTATTCCATAGTTTATAAACAGAATTCAAATAATTCCAATTACAAAAGAAGAGAGTAGAATGCCTGGCTAATGGAAATAAAGTGTCAGTTATCTTTCGTATTCTGGACTTCGACATTGGTTTCAGTCAATATGAGCAATGATAGTAATGTTACGGTTTAAATTAAGTGTAGATACTAAGGCTTTCACAAAAATACTTTGTAGCATCAAATCTCGTTTGCTATTTAGTCAATTGCTACACTGCATGATTATGAATAATTGCACAGTAGGTTTTTGAAATATCCAATATGCTTCACTTTGGGCGATATTAATATACAATTTATATCGAGTATATTAGGATGCATTTAGATGTACATTACGTCTAAATATTTCAGAACAGGTGTCGGAAACCTATGACACTCGTGTCCGGCTTGTTTCATAAGTTCAAGTGATCCACTTGAGTTTCGAATAAATGTGTAATACATAAAAAGAGATTATAAACATAAATATGAAACAAACACTTGAAAAAAAAAATAATAATAATAGCAATTTCATTTTGTTCATTTTCAGTTTGTTTCGAAAAATAGCAAAATAAGATTTTCTTCATGTTTACGTCTACATAATTATTATAAAAAAAAAAAAAAAACTGCTTCACGTCTAATGAATATCGAGCTCACACAGATTAGCACAACTATAAAAATAACGAATTTCATTGGTTCATAGGTAAAGGTAGTTCCGAATTTTATTTCCTGCAGGCGAACGAAGTGTATATTGTTCACAATGGTTTGAGAATGTTAAAAATCACAACCAATTCGATTTTATTTGATGTGGTCAACATGTATCTATTTATGATAGTCAAATGACTTAGGATATTATTATATAGATTGCTGTTATAACAAGCACATTATATATCTTGATAACAAGCACCTGATATGTTGTGAAATATCATTTCAGTAATGTAACTATTGTGCGATCAAAAAAAAAAAAAAAAAAAAAAAAACACGTGCGTAATTTTTAACTCAAAAGTAAAATACGATAATTTTGAAAAAAAAAAATGTGTAAGCCAAAAATTCCATACTTATTTCATAAGAAAGAATTTTAAAAGAAAAGTAAATTATTCAGAAAATGAATAAAAAAGATTAAAAAAATTATTGATATAATATAATATTTTTTAAATTGTAGCACATAGGTTCTATTTATTTTTTATTGAACTATGTAGACTAATACTTCAAGCAAATACAAGAGTGTAAAGTTATTTAATCCTCGTTGATTAAATAAAATTTTAAAATTTTAATACGTTATTCTTTGTAAAGGAAAAGTGACTAAAATAAGTGTAAATGCATTTTTATATTTATTGATACATAAAATAATTAGATCATTTTGGACGAGATATAGCTTCACATGTCACTCAGAAAGACGACAAATAAAATAGCGTTTGACACCTTTCGCCAAGAAAGTAATAAAAGAATATAGTGAGTGACAGCAATACTTAACTTTCTTATACTTTCTCGATTTGACTCATATTTCGGAATAAGTTGCTTGACATTCGATGATATCTTTCATAAATACGATAATAAATAATGCATTTTCCTAAAATAGGATAAAGGATAATCAGGTATTTTCTTTCGAAACGCAACATTGTAATTGAAGACACACGTGGAAGAAGGGGGTTATGTAACTTAAATTAATTGTGTAGAAAAATGAAGGGAAATGGTAGCGTTGTAAATGTTTCTCTTTTATTTTCTTCTTGAAGCTATATTAAAAATGTTAAGGTGCAAATGTTGATTAAAAAGACGTTTTTCTTCTCTCAACAACGCGAAATTTCTTTCGCGTTTTAAAACTTATTTTTATATATAAAAGTATGGTGTTTGCTGGCATAAAGTGATAGAAGTTATTGAAGTGGTTTGGAATCGAACATGTTATATTATTATTATTTTCGATAAACGAATTACATTTTGCGTTATAAGCGATTGTTGTTTTAAAATTGTTGTTTTACAATTGATATTTTACTATTGTTGTTTTCCTTTTCTTAGCTATCACGTCCGGAAATTTGGTTTAAGTGCTAAAGTATCATTTTGTCGGTCCCAAAATAGACAAAGTAGAGGTGCAATTGTAGGCTCGACATTATCTTCAGAATATTACCAACTCCTCAAATTGAATTTACCTTCCTCCATTACATTTGTAGCTTCCTGCGTAAATTGTACCAATCTGTCTTTATTAGAAAAACTCGTAACAACATGTCAACATAAAAACTGTGAGGACGTTTTGTTATCAACTCTTTGTCATAACAAGAATTATCAGCGTATTTAAGTAAATGAAATTCAATAATAATTGCCAAAATGAAAGGACTGCACTTTAAGCCAAAAACTAATCGTGCATGACGAAGTATTTTCAATTTTCTTTCATCTTCATCACTCCACCAAAACTAGTATGTTGTGGCCATCACAAAACTTTCTTCTATATAAATCACGTCAATTAACCCTCTAAGTGTTTGGGGCGTAATATTCCGTTCACTAAGCTCCAGGTTTCACAGCAATACAAGCAATATTTAAGATTAATCAATAAGATTAATCAATCAATATTTCTATAGTTTTAATGAATTTTAAATACATTAAAGAATGATTAATTCTCTCAAGGATTACATTCATATTTGTAATTGATTTTTTTTTATAATATGGAAAGAATAATATTTCCTTAGCATTTAAAACAAAATGCAAAGAAAACAACATTACACCTTTACCCTTTTGCAAGACGCTTGGAGGGTTAAATCATTTAAATAGTAAAAGAAATTACATGAATTTAGTACCAATTCATATCAAAGTATATCTGAATTTGAAATTTATATGAAAATTCGTGCATTAGTACTTGAGATAGAGCTATAGCGGAAATTCTGAAAAATGTAGCATAGCAGCGTCACCTGTTGAGCGATTTACACCAAAAATAAACAGCACTAAATGATATCAAGGTATACCTGAATCTGAAGTTTGTTGAAAATCTAAGCGTTAGTTCTTGAGGTAAAGCTATTGCGGAAATCGCAAAAAATACAGCACAGCAGCGCCACCTGTTAAGCGATTTACACCAAAAATTAAACAGCACTAATTTATACGTCAATTCATGTCAAGGACTAACTAAATCTGAAGTTTGGTGAAAATCCGTGCAATAGTTCTTGAGATACAGCTCTTGCGAAAATCGTGAAAATGCAGCACAGCAGTGCCACCTGTTGAGCGATTTACACCAAAAATTAAACAGCACTAACTTATATCAAGGACTAACAAAATCTGAAGTTTGTTGAAAATTCGGGCATTTTTTCTTGAGTTAGAGCTATTGCGAGAATCACGAATAATGCAGCATAGCAGCGCCACCTGTTGGGCGAATTTCGCAAAAAAGTAATCAGCTCCAAACTATATCCTGGACAAACTGAATCTGAAGTTTTATGAAAATCCGTGCAGTAGTTCTTGAGATATAGCTATTGCAGAAATCGTGAAAAATGCCGCATAGCAGCGCCACCTATTGGGCGATTTTCACCAAAAACTAATCAGGTCCAGTTTATATCAAGGTCTAACTAAATATAAAGTTTTGTGAAATTTCGTGCATTAGTTCTTGAGATAGAGCGCCCACAAAATTTTTGTCACATACAGACTCACAGACAGAGTGACAGAGTGACAGAGTGACAGAGGGACAGAGTGACGGAGTGACAGACAGACTCACAGACAGACATTTTCTAAAAACCATCAAATCGTGTTCAGGACATTCTAAAACGTATAAATCCGTCGAAAACCGGAAGTCGAAATTTTTCACGAATCCAATACTTTCTTCTTGTAAAGATAGAAGAAAGTAAAAATCTTAATATATCCCTGCATTCTGGTCTGATACTTATTTGCTTATGACATATAATTGACAATACAATAATGACATATATTATTTATGACACCGTATTTTTGTTCGTGGAATCTAAGGAGAATATCGGAAACAAAATTCATTAAGTTCGGCTCACATTCCAAACATTGATTTAACGATGGGGATGACTTTTCTCTCGCAGATGCGTCAAAAACTGGACGAACTGCCGTCGTGCTGTTCTCTTTGAGCTCTGGTCTATGAGGTAAGTAATGCACAGAGGCTATCTTTGAATTCATAGAAACTTCTTCAATTATGCTCAAAGTCGACCAGTCATTAAAAACTTCGTTATAGGATGTAAACAAATTATCGGAATCAAGTCTTTCAGTCATGGTTTCTAATCATTTTAACGCTATATTTTCATTACTAGAAATAGGAACACGTTCTCCAGGCACTCTTCATGGGAGAGAGACTTCATAACGTCCTTCCTTATTTACAGTAACTGAGCCCAAGAAACTGATTTTTGATTGACGTTCCTTCTCTTCTTGGGACTTCTGAATTACAGTATCAGTTATACCGATTGCATCAAGATTCCACAGGTCTGTTGCAGTAAATTCTTTCGAAAATAAAGATGTTAAAACCATTGCATCAGACTTTTCATGGACATCATTAATCGGAACTTTACCCATCAGTGTCCAACCTAGATATGTTTCAATTGCAACTAAATTGCAGGATAATATTCTTCTGTACCCTGTTAATAATCTTCCGGCAACATGGGCGCCGATTAAAACTTTGATTGGTCCTGGTTTTTCGTCTATATCACTTATGGAAATTTTCATATCTTTTAATTCATCTATCCAAGGACCTTTCTGTACCGAACGAATATTTTCGCAAATAACAGGTTCATCCAGAACATCAAAATTACAAAGACATTTTCCATCTAAACTTTCTAAATGTATTTTGTAACACATATCCTTAGATCTACTAGTTTTCTTTCCCCCAAAGAAAGAATGGGTAACTAGTTCTTCTCTCAATGGTTCGTAATCCATATTTTTAGCAGTGCGTTTTAAAATATAAGACTTCTCTGAACCTGTATCCATCAACACTCGAACATATGAACATGAATTAGGCCCTTTTAATTCCACTACCAAAGTTTGCAAAATTACCTTTGGATTGTGGGATAAACTCGATAAATTAACAGCACTCTGTTCAGATGTTTTCTGTGTAGATGGTTCTGTTTTCTCTTCTGTTTTATCCCTTTTATCAATATAACCTCTCGAAACGTTTTTATTTAAGAATATTTCTGGATACACCAGTGTGTCATGTTCTTTATTACAAACTAGACATGTTATGAATGCATTACACTTATTTGAGCAGTGCTCTCGTTTAAAACATTTAAAGAAACAGCCCTTTTGTTTTAAAATCTTCTGTTTATTAATCCAATTTATTTTCTGCGCGTTAAAGCAGTTAAAACTTTCGTGCTGTCCGTTACAAAAAACACAGTTTTTAACGAACGCCGGACTGGTGGATAACAAACCAGCAGTGGTAGATATTCGTTCTTCTACTGAAATACAATGTTCTTTAATCTTGGGTTTTAGTTTAAATCCAGATAAGGTTAAATTAATTCTTTCTTCCGACTCTACTTCAGATTTTAAGAATTCCATTAAATTATCTAATCTATTTTTAGGCTCCGCGTCATCTATAAACTTAGAACTTCTTTGCATGTCTTTAAAAATTCTTCTGGCATGCATGATTCTACTAAGGGGTATAACATAGCGGCACACTTTTCTGTGGTGACATTAAGAGTTTCAAGATTTCTAATATGGGATTCTAAACTATCATAGAGTGAACATATGGAACTAGAGTTATTTCGTGAAGACGAATTCTTCAAAACTAATTTTAATAACTCTCGGATATATGTGTCTACTAATAGATCTTCCCTAGCAAATTTAGATTACAAACTATCAATTACCTTGGCATAATTATCGCCGGTTGGCGGGAACGATTCTACGATTTCTCTGGCCCTAGGGTCTTTTACTGTAGCCTGAATAAGATCTTGAAATTTATCAGAGGGAACTATATCCGAGTCTTCGTGTATTTTTCCGAACTGGCACCAGAATTGCAATCAGTTTTTTATTTCACCATCAAATTTAAGTTCAAACTTCGTAAGTTTAAACTTCCTTTTAATATTAGCTTCACTAATACTAGAACCGTTATCTATATCATTAGAAGATACATTAATAAATTCATAAACACTAACCTGTGTTTCAAGAAATTGTCGCACATAACTATCAGCTATTTCAGATTCTTCATCCAAATCGTCTGCGTTGTTTCTATTTTCTGAAGAAGAATTTTATAGTTAAGCTCGACCAACTGTCTGTATTTATCTTCTAACATCGATAAAGAAATCTGCGATTTCTTCTTATCCGGCGTATCTTCTTTTGATTCTTTTTTTATGGAATTCAGTTGTTTTGTAAAACAACTTCTAACAGTTCCTTTTAATTTCACATTATCAATTAAACTTAAAGCCATCCCTTTCTCAAAACAAGTCCTGTTTGCGCACGCCACTAAATGTCAGATTACTAATATGCACACCGGCATTCAAGGTTCTTTACTTGATTTAGAGTTCAATAAAACTACGAAATTAATAAACACAAAATAGATGTCTCTATTCAAATTGAAAAACTATAACGTATACACATTTCGTTAAAAAATACTACTATTTACCTTATTCTATAGAGACCTATAGTTATGATATTAAAAATCACTTGGCTTTATCTTTTAAATATATTTATTCACCGGCTACATATTTGGAATACAAAATAATTATACAAACATAAAACTATTGTTGCCAACAACATCAAAATAGTATAAACAAATAAAATAAAATAAATATGATAAAGGTGCTGAAAACCAGTTCGGTTGAGTTCGGTTGATTACGCGACATCCTCCCACCTTGAGTTGGTGAGAGGCAACTCAACTAGTCACGAGAAGTCTTACATTACAAGTCTAGTTTTTGAGGCACTTTGATTATCCGCCCAAATCGTGTATGCTTTACAGGTTCATCTTTAGACACAGTCTGGATAGTCGGAAATTAATAAAGTTCCTTTCGTTCCTCAGACCATGTTGAAGATACTTCTAGGGGATAAATTCTCTGAATAGGCCATAAAACTTCTGATGTTGATGTTCGTAGATGGACTAATCTGGTGACACCGTCTTTTCGGGGAATAAGTTCTATGACGCGTCCTATCGGCCAATCAATACGTTTGGTATTATCTCTGCGAATTAACACGACGTCACCAAGTTCAATTTGTTCTTTACATTTCTTATATTGAAGACGTTGGATTAATAATCCCAAATATTCAGAACGAAATCTTTTTCGCAGATCAGATATTAGCTTTTGTCGGTATTTGAATTCTTATTCAACTTGTTTTTATCCACAACATCAAAATCTGGTGTGCCTATTTGCTTTACATCTTGTATGAACAAAGCAGGATACAGCGGGACAAGTTCACCATTGCTTTCAGAAATATAAGTAAGAGGTCGAGAATTAATTATTGATTCTGCATCGCATAGAATGGTTGTCATTTCCTCGTAAGAAACACCAGACAGTTTTAAATGTATTTATTCACCAGCTACATCTTTGGAATACAAAACCATTATACAAACATAAGACTATTGTTGCCAACAACATCAAAATAGTATATACAAATAAAATAAAATAAATATGATAAAGTTGCTGAAAACCATTGAGTTCGGTAGATTACGCGACAATATCAACAAGTTTCAAAACTGAGGTAAATATATCTTATGTAAACTTTTATTTTTATATCATTGCACGTTGTGGCCCAATCAATATTATTTATTATAATCGCAGAATACTGTTTACGCGTAAGTAAGGTGACTTGTAAATAGTTCAGTGGCAACCGACGGGTAATAACGTATGTAATAATCGTCAAAATCTGAGTATGTCACTGTGCTTATGGTAGTCATTTTTTTTTATAAATGCATTCTGCGTCTATGAAATCATCAATAGAAACTTTTTTGCTGATAACGTGTGATTATATCGCGTACAGTAATATCTGCTCAACATAATTTTCAAGAGGCTGCGTGAGGATCATTTATTGAACTATTTTTTTTTTTTTAACTAGGGGGCTTTGTCCCCTACGAGCTACGCTCGCCAACCACCGTTCAGACACCGCAAACTCTAAAAGCACGTTAATATGATCGGCTTTAAAAAAAAATTCGGAAGAAAGAATTATAATTAATATAACTGTGGCGATCTCCCTGCTACACTGTAAAAAAAAAAAAAAAAATGGTAACGTTCCATGTAAAATCCAGGAATGTTTCGCCTTTTATCAGGTTTTCAGAATAATTTAGCTCTTTCCTGTGAAATTCTGGTTTTCTTATCTGAAACGTTCCTGAACAAAAGTTGTAAACAGCAAAACTCTGCGGCCGCCATTTATTATTTTTTTGCTATAATCCGTTGCTCGCGCGCGAGTGTCGAAAACGAATTCCTTAAATGAATGTAAAAAAATCAATATGGAATGCAAATAAATCAATAGACGACATAATCCTTTACGTCTCTATTGTCAAGACAATTCAGATGAAAATACAATACCTCTGTGACATCGCTAAGAGATTATCTCTCGTACTTGTCTGTGGAATGTTTAACGAGCAGACCGTGTAAAAAAAATACACCTATTATTTGGATCTCCATTAACAAGGGGACCATCAAACATGATTCTCACAGATTTTGATTAATTTAAAGTATGTTTTAGAGTTCTTATCTCTAATTATTCTTGTGAAAAGATTTCTTCAAATGGGCCTTAGATTTTCAGAAATTAGATGCCGAGGTTTAGCATGCGTTTCAAATACCCATTAGTTTGCAGCTCTCAACGTGTCTTTCGTGGTGTGGACGCAGAAAGCTCGCACGCCACCCGTACAGCCCGAGTTCGATGCTACCTCTTGACTTTTTTTTTTCTTTTTTAATTAATTTTATATTTTAACACTTTATTAAAATTTGATTTAAATTTGATATATATTTGACACTTTGAATTGCTGCAAATTTGAATTTTTTTTTTTTTTCGGAAAAAATATACAATTACGTTTAGGTTTTTTTTTTCATGAAAATTTATATGTATTTTATCTAACTTGTAAACTAACATAATTACTGACGAAAATCCAAAATATTTTATGTCTAGATTTTTTTTCTAATTATTATTTACATTTATATATTTTTATATTTTAAGCAAAGTTCGGAAACAATACATCATATGTATATTTACTTTATTGAATTTTAACTGAAAATTTATTTTTTCGTGTAAATTATAAATAACAATTTTGATGCCAATTTCAAAATATTTTTTTCATTCTAACAAATAATGATAATAAAGCGAAAATTGTCAACTGGAAATGTAAAAATCTTCTGCGGATCCCGCATGCTGTGAAATGTCAGTAATGTTTTGCTGTCAGCAGAAATATTCCTGGTATTTCGCAGGAAACTTACTGACATTTCTGTAGAAAGTTTTTAACATATACAGTAAAGTTCCAGCCATTTTCAAGAAAAGTTTCTTGGAAATAATGGGCAACTCAGCTGTCCATTTTTTCCCAGGAACGTTGCGGAATTTTTATTGCAGTGTAACGGGTTGTTTCCGTCTTTCATTAAATCAGATCTGTGAAACATGTAAGAACAAGCTAATAACTATAAAATGAATTAAGTAAACTGTCTTTGTCTCTCGGTATTTTTATAAGTTATTTTAAATAAGCCATTTTAAATGTATCGCTTTAAATCTGACGTAATTTTCACCAAAGTTTTCTTTCTCGTTTTAATAATCACGTGAAAATACTTTCGTTGTTAGAAAGGAAATATTATTTGCGTTATCTTAGAATTCGCAACTGTAGTTTAAAAAGATTATCTCAAAATATCAAATAAATGTCAAATATATTTTTTAATTTAAACTGTTTGGCAATATTATGAATTGGCACTTTTAATATGGCGTAATTTTCCCCATGTACACTTTTAACGCATATTAATGAATTTATTATTTTACAATTTTCTTTCTCTTTTAAAATTCAAGTGTAAATATAGTTTTTATGACGTAATTATAAATATCTTCCTCATTTTAATACGTATTCATTTAAATCTCATTTGAATGTTTTATTCTGTTTATAATAGTCACGTTTAAATAATTTGACGTGTAAACAATTTGAACGTGTAAACAATTTAAAGGAAATATTATTCATTGCGCTTTTTAAAGTTTGGCAACAATTTAAAATAATACCATTTTCTAACTGTTGTAAAAAATGCCTCTCGAAATGCTGAAAAATTGAATTTAAGCCCTAATAAAACCTAAAAAAATGAGTCAAATTTAAAACAATAAATGCAGTCTGCACACCGGGCACTTTTAATGTATAAAATGATCTAAAAATGATTAAATTCCCACATATAGTTTTTGTTCCTATAAAACTTTTTTAATGGAACAATTTTGACCAAATTTAACATTAAATGTCTCTTAAAATAATTATTCTGTTGGAAAACTGTGTCCATCAGCGTATTTCTCAAATATTCCTCTATAACACCACCGATTTTCATATTTTTGTATGTAATATTTTCATTAATATTAACGAAGAAAGATCTTAGGTCACAAAAAATTCAAAACCGGCGGTCGTGACAGCGTTAGTTACATTTTTTTAGAATAGAGAGATAACACACTGCTTCATTTGCTTGATTGTGCATTTCTGCTCAGTAAAATTAAATCTAATATTTTTTGTGTAATCTTTAGTGGAATGCAACCTGTTACAATTTTTGAATTTCTGAAAGTGAAACTTTTTTGGGGTGAACTCCAACACCTACACGAAGAAAAAGAAAAAAAAAAGGCAGACATTATTTAAATTTTAAAACGCGCAATATAAAATCTTCTTTTAGAAAACTTCCATGTTTATTAGTTTTTGCAATTCTGTGTTAAAGTAAATTTTTCATGAGGCTGTATACTGATATTGCAGTTTCATATTTTCAATACTAATACTTGTTTTTATTTAGAATTTTCAGTGAAGTTTACCTTCTAGCATCATACAAGAAGGCAATAACAAACATTCTGAAAAATCTCAGATATTTTAATGACGCTATAAACATTTTATCTACTGGATTCTTAAGCTACGCACCACCAAATTTTGGCGGGTACTATATAGTTATAATTACTTACTTTGGATACCGAACATGAAAGTGTATAAGTCATTTAGAAAATCTGAAGACTAAAAATTTGAAACTTGTAATGTTGATTTTATTTTTAATGGTTTAAAAAGAGATTATGATGAGGGTATTTTTTTAAGCATATAACTTAAAATCTACTTGGAGAAATGAGCTGAATTTTATATCTGCACATTTGGTACTTATAAAAATCCATTTTCTTTGAAAACTTAGGTTAGGATTTTTTTTTTCGAAATAATTTTCGAAAGTTTGGACTACGTAATAACCATTGATTGTTTTCCGTTGCGTCTTCTGACAAAGGCGTATTTCGTTATACCAGGTAAACCGAGGCTTAAATTTCTCTTACAACAGGTACAAACAACATCGAATGTACACTTTCATGTTCGGTATCCAAAAGGAGTAATGATAACTATACAGCACTCGCCAAAACTAGGTGGTGAGTAGCATCAGAGTTCAGTATAAAAATGTTTATAACGTCATTAAAATGTCAAAGATTTTTCAGAATATCTCGTAGTAATACTAAGAAGAAATAAATCCTCTCCATTACGAACCGGGATGAGTTGTGGTCGAAAATTAACTTATTTTAAATAATTTGAAATTTCAGTGAATTTGAAATTTTACCTATTTTTCAAGAATAACTCATTTGTTTCCTTAAATAATTTACAACTAAATATACTACTTACATTTTATTATGTTTTTCATGTATAAACATTAAACTCATAATAATATTAATATTTTTTTCTACAGTTTGTTGCTCAGATCTTTCCATATCATTCTTAAAAACTACTTTCACCTTTTAATAAATAGGAATCAATTTTCTTTACACGAATAGACACGAAAGAAACAATTACAGACCCATTAAAATTTAATTAGATCTCAGATTTAAAAGAAAAAAAATACAAAAGAAGAGTTTTTTTAAGTTGAAATTTGTTAGTTTTCTCATATACAGGGTATCCACTCTCAAAGGTGTCCAATGGCTAATTCCTAAACCGTTAGTCATAGATATATACTTCCAATTACAAAAATGTTTTTAAATTTACTAGAAATACAATTAATCGTCAGATACAAAAAATAATTGTTGAGAATGAAATTAACATAACAATATAAAGTTGAAATCTCTTATCATTCTGTCATATTAAAGAAAAATATAAAACATGTTCTGAAAATATAGTTGAGAAAAAAACAGAATTTTTGATAAATGAAATGATGATAAGTAACAGTCTCAATTCTTTACAAAATAAAACATATGTTAAAATACAATTATTTTAACCAAACCGAAACTTAATTCATATAAATTAACACTATCGTAATACATGTACGATGTGACTAGTTACACTATAGTTGAGATGCTCTCAGATATTAATGCAGATGCAGTCATTAGTGCAGATACACGCGAAATAATTTCCTCTAATATTTTATGAACTTTGCGTATGATCCCTCGAAGTATGGATCCGACGCTGTTCAAAAACGGAAGTCATGCAATTCAAAGTTTCATATCTACATTCATGTTCAAAATTAAGAGGAACAGTTTAAAGACATTTGATTCATAGAGAGAAAGTCTGCCCAACGTTATCCAAGAGCCACAACAGCCAAAAAAGATCGCTATTTGACATTACAGCGAGGGGTACCAAGAGTACAACAGCTCCCAATTCTCTCATAACATTTATGCGGCCGCAGGCAGTCAAGTTTCAATGGTTACTGTTTCAATGGTTACTATTGTAACTGTAGTAGGGGACCATATCCCCTAATAACTCATTATTTGGTTAAATATTGTAAGCTATGTATTATACCTACCGCGCTGATGATTCTTAAGCACAATCATAAGTGCGCATTATAGCTGTTGAATGTGTTTATTTTTATTGCATTCTATCAACCTATGTACATACCACTTTTTTTTTAATCTGTCCAGTAGTTCTGGAGATAATCGACTAAATCTGAAAATTCTCTTAATTTTGAACATGAGTATTGTTCAATTGTATTTATGAGTGTTGTATGAATGGGACCTTTTTCGTCTTACTTGTTAATGTAAAAGGAAACTTTTACTAAATATTACACACAGGACCGGGGACCGTATAAAAACTTGAATTTCATAACCTTTAAAAAAATGTTTTATTGATCTAAACGGTTTTAAAAATAATTTTATACGTTATTTAAAACCTGTTTGTAGTTTAGACGATATGTCTGTGACTTGTGGTTTAGGAATTAGTCATTGGACACCGTTGAGAGTGGATACCCTGTATAAGCAATTGTACTGCTTAATACTTTGTTTCCTTCCTTTTCTTTTTTTTACGTAGAAAAGTCATTTCATTTTCATAGTATATATACTTCTACCATTAACCAAGCAACTGCCGGTCACATCACTTCATTTAACCCCTTCCTTTGTCGTCGGCGAATTTATGTAATACATTTTTTGTTTTGTGTCCGTTTTGTCGGAATCGCATGTGAGGTGATGAAGAAAATAAATCATCGTAGAAAGTGAATTTCTCGCTCTTTATGTACCAAAATCTTATGTACCAAAATCGTTTAATTTAATTTAATTTAATTTTTTTTTCTGAATATTGCTAAGAGATTGCGCAACGCCCTACTGTTATAATAGTACTAAAATATAGTAGGGTAGACCGGGGGTAGTTGACCCGCTTATTCTTCTAATGATTTTTAAAAATTACAATTCAACATTTTAAATTTCTTTTTATGTTAACACTATCAGTGTACTTTCAGGAAAAAGCCACAATAGTCAAACTTAAAAATATTAACTTTAAGTATTAGTTTAGAAGCTCAAATTGGCACCAAGTCGCTTGAGCCAACCTTCCCGATTGCGGGGTAAGTTGGCCCACGTCACTTTTTAATGTTCTGATAGTGTAGAAGTTTAAGAAATGATCAAAATTTTACCAAATCTCAATTTTTATTTCTTGCGAACGAAAACATAATATAGCCTGCTAAATTAAAATAAAAACTTTAAATATTAAAACTGTGAGTCATTCAAATTATTAACTTCGACCAAAAATTGCTTTAAAAATTGATTTTATTTTCTGATAAAAAATTTCTTTAATACATTACGGAACAGTAATGAATTTTAATAAAGGCATGCTAGGTGTTAAACACCGTAAATCTTAGAGTACAGTAATTTAAGATATCATTTATGTTTAGGTGATTTATTATGAACACTAGATGATAAATAAATTGTATAAAGGCCACTGTACATCTGTTAAGTGCAATAATTCTTTTCTGTTTTTTATTATGTTTTTTTAACGCATCATTCTCTTAAAATTTCTGTCAGTAAAATGTAATATCGCTTCATGATGCTTTGGGTAATGCCAGCTCCTTTGAAATAATAATAATTATCGTTTATATAAAACTTTAAGTCCTAATCAAGTATAAAAAATCCCAGTTTGTTTATCATGAAATATATATATTATTGATTACATTCATGATTTATTATTGGTATAATGAGATTTAGATAATCTAATAAGTTAGGATATAGCAATGTGCTTGATATAATTATGTTGGATGATATCATTTTTTTAATATTTTTTGTTTGAACTGCTGATCTTTATTAACGGTTCCGGAAGTGTAGTTCTATTCTGTCTGTGGAAGGGACAACATGTCTCTTAAAGGAAAAGATATTTTTTGATTATTAAAAAATTGTTTCCTGAAAATGCCCTTTTTATAGATTATGAAGACCGAAAGGATTATTTGGTTTCAATGAATAACTATCCAGGTAAGAGGTTTCACTTCATAAAATGTGATGTTATTAAAGCATTTCTTGTGGCAAACTCTTCTCTGGACAGGAGAGCAAGGGGATTTTATTAATAATAGAGAAATATCAGAGTCGGGTAGATTTTGATTTTTAGATTTGTTACTTTTAGCTGTAATATATAACACTAGGAGACCGATCTTTTAGGTAGATTTCGTAAGAAATACTACCTATTACAATCTCCCATATGTTGGACTTTTGAACACTTTTGTAGATCTACACAGATCATGACCCCTAGACCCCTCATGACCCCAGCTCAAAACTTTATCTATCTATCTATCTACATATATATATATATATATATATATATGTATATGTATATGTATATTACTTTTCTATGGACACGATAACATATCCAATCAGTTTAAAGTTTTCAAAAGTTCTAGAAAAAGGGCCAAAAAATTATGCATGACATATTTTTGATATAATTAAAACTGGTTTCAAGGAATGGTAAAAAGAGGGTTTTCAGAAGAAAAAAATTCATAAGTTCGTCAATTCACAAGATATCAAATTCACTTAAATTTATCATAAATCCTCTTAATACCTAAAACTTTTGTATCGACAAGATTTTGATAGGAGCAACTCTTGCAGCAAAAAGAAATTAAAAACAAAAACGTGTGCGTGTGTGTGTGGGGGGGGGGGGGGAAAGGATGTATAAGAAAAAAAATCACATTTCCCTTAATCCGTTAAATTCTTGGTGAAATTGGTACTTAACTTCGAAATGTACCTGCGCGTGTAGGCCAAGCCAATTGGGATTTTTCTATAATTATGAAAGTTATAAATGTTTTTGTACAACAGGAGCAGCTGATTTAATTTGGGAAGGAGGTAAACAACATTATAACTTAATTTTTCAAAACGATTGACTGGAATAACCAAGAATTCAATTAATAAAATAATTCCTTACTATTAATTAATAATAAATACATTAAAATAATAATAAATGTTTATTAAAATAATTTCTTAAAACTATCAAAATTCTAATAACCCAGAGCGAAATTCCTACAGGGTGCCAAATGGGTCAACTAACCCCGAATCGCCATTTTTGTTTTTCATGACTGTAATGAATTATTCTAATAAAAAATCATGCCCTACAATAACTACGAACAATTATTTTTTCTGAATTATTATATATAAAATTCTAAAATGTAATCTACAAACAAATAAAAAACGATTTTTTTATAAGAGAGGAAATTTACTCACCTTTGCAAAATTTTGAAATTTCTCAATAATTATTAACGGAAGCTCCGACTTCAATGGTGCTGACGTTGGAGGAGGAAAGAGAAGCAACGCATAGTTGGTTAGACTGACAATGTCATCTAATGCAAAGTTTTTAAAATATCTCGACTGGGCTAACGTGCCCCTATGGCTAACTAGCCTCGATCTACACTACTACTATTTTTGTCTGCATTTTATCTAACGTCGGCTTTTGTTAGTTATTGATACTTGTAAAAATGGATTTTAGCGTCGATTCAAACAGCGATTCTGAGGCCACTGGATTCAATATATTTTAGTCAGAAGATGATAGCTCTGATTTATCTATTGATGACATTTATTCAGAATCTAGCGAATCAGAAGACTATGATATGATTTCAGTAATGATGTAGGTAGAAGAAAAAAAATATGCCCGCCTCTTCTTTTCGATTTTACGGAAAACCCTAAGAGAATGGATTTGATAAAAACTGTATCAGAATGTATATATTTTTTTAATTTTACTGCATTGCAGAAAAGACTAGGGATCCGTTAATGAGATATTACATTTACGACTATAATTCAAGCAAAAAAGGATTACTGACAAAACTATTTGCATATTGTAATTCAGAATAAAAGATTTATTAATTTTCAGCAATAAAAAAAAGTTTAAAAAAATCTGAAATTCGAAAAACAAAATCCACCCAAGAAGTGGTTAATATAGGATTGCATGCCAAAGCTTTTATTTTGAATATAAAATCTTTCAAGGAAAAACTACTGGGAATGGTGAATTTTACTTAATAATTATTTAAAAAAAAATCCATTTCTATAATTTTGCGTCTTAAAATAAAATATATGAATCAGATTATTGAACTAAATTGTCAGAGAAATATCTTATCCCAGGAATATAAGAAGTGGGATGCCAACCCACAATGTCTTTCATAAAATTTAATTTCTCTTTCTGACGCCTTGGATTACTTGGAAATTCTAAATTTCGTTCAAATGTTAAAACCAAATATATTAAAACCAAATAGCATTTAGACAAGTTTTTAAGATAAGCAGATTTATCAATTTTGGTGTTAAAAATATAGCCACGCATTTTAAAATTATTGTTAATAATAATAATAATAATAATAATAATAATAATAATAATTGTTAATAATAATAATAATAATAATAATAATAATAATAATAATAATAATAATAATAATAATAATAATAATAATAATATTAATAATAATTGTTAATAATAATAATAATAATAATTGTTAATAATAATAATAATAATAATGTTTTCGTTGTTGCTGCTCAAAAGCCCATAGACATTCCAAAATATAAATGCCATAATCCCTGATTTTTTTATCGACAATTTCCTAGATTTAATTCCTCGAAAAGTCAGTCTGCCATTGATGTCCGTGTCTTTTCTGCTGTATACTAGACTAGTTATTTTTTAAATATAATCTTTTCTATAATTTTCCATCAAGAGTTTTTATCAATAAGTTTTTTCTTTTTGCTAATATTGGGAATCAAGTTTTTTTTCTAAATAAAATCAAAATTCTCAACACAGCATGAAATTGTGATGGTCTGATTTGAGGAAAACATTTTAAGCGTTAGAAAGAATCTACACATCGAAATTTAATAAAGCTAGAAAATTGAAAGTGAATTATTTTCAAAAGAATCAATACACAATTGAACGCTTCTGTATAAAGTTATTTTAAGATATTTTATGGTGAAATTATTTCTTATTAATAAGACTTATGCAAGAAATTATAAAATAATACGAATGTAACTCGACACACTTACTCCGCGCATAAAACGTGAAAATGCAGTACTTATGAATATGAATTCTATCCCAGTGAGTTAAAATACTACATTAAAAATTTTAAATTGAAAAAAAAAACGGTCAAATGTGTAAAACGTAATTTCAAATCAGGTAAATGCAGCGCTAATTTGCGGATCTGTGAAAATCAAAACTTTAAAGAAAGAGAGATTTCTGCTGTACTTCGCATTATAAATGCTAATTTAGTTTTACTAAGAAATATTATTCGTGCTGAAGAATTATCTCTGTATTTATTTTGGTGTAATTTAGCGAAATTTATGAACGACAAATTTTGAGTAAATTATTCATATAATCACAAGAATTTTCAGAAACATTAATACATATTAATACATATACATATTTCAAAAAAATTAACATACACATTACAATAAGTTTAATGAGACGTAAAGTTTCGTTTATGTCACATGTATCCTGCAATCCCAACATTTCCTTTAAAAGCTGGCAAAGTTACTAATTATTTTTTTAGTCATAACAAAGTAACCTAAAAAATAATTCTGAAGAGATCTACAGAAAATAATTTAATTTAAATCATACTTGAGGTATCTTATGCATACCGGGTAATTAGGTATTTGATAAAATTGTTGCAAATATGGAATCGTAAATATAATTGTCTGAGCGAAGCGACGGCTAATACTCAGCGAAATGTTACTGTCCGGACTCATTACAGCTATGATGGATATTAACGCCATGTCCTACTAAAAAAAAAGCCTAATAAAAACCTTTCGTCAAGCATAACTGAAAAAATATCTGTTGGATTTCGTTTCTGATTGCACCAGAAGGTACTTATGAGGTCCACCTACTGAATGCACCTACTGTGAAAAATAAGTTCCAAACCGTTTAAAAATTATATTAAAAAAAACTGATAAAAAAGCACATTTTATCTGCATACTTCATAGAAATTTGGTGTGCGTCACTTTCACCGGTGTATGTTTTCGTAGACAACTGGTTTGAACACATGGAGCAAATAAAAAAAATATGCACGCAGTAATATTGAATAGATCAGTTTCAACTACCTGATGACAAACCTTGGAACAACCCGTGGCAACCAGTTTTGGTGGGCAAACAAATAATAATACAGTACTCCGTACCACGGTGACCGTTTTTAGCCTGTTGTATAAAATCTGGCCTGTTGTATGACATACAACAGGCTAAATCCGGCTAAAAACTCAGGCTAAAAGACAGTTGTCAGTCTATCGACTGGAAATTAACAGATTTTTTTAATACTCGTATAACGAAATTTAGAAACGATTGTGGATGATTAAAACAAAAGACATGAGTGTTTATTGCTCCGGGAGATTATCTTTCTATGGATGTCTCTCTGTCTTCATACAGCATGCAATTTTCTTGTAAAGGATGATATTATTATCCAGTAAAACCTCCATAACGCACACACCCGATTAGTGGACACCTCTATTTAGTGGGCATTTTTTCGATTACCAACCCTTAAATAACTGTACATTTTTTACTCTCAGTCGCGGGCCCCTCCAAATAGAGGACAAATTCTGCCCTCCTGAGGTGTTCGCTATTCAGAGGTTTTACTGATAAAACCTACATAACGGACACACCCCATTAGCGGATACCTCTATTTAGCGGACATTTTTTTCGATTACCAACACTTAAATAACTGTATATGTTTTACTCTCAGTAGCGGACACCTCCAAATAGAGGACAAATTCTGCATTCTCTAGGTGTCCGCTATTCAGAGGTTTTACTGTATATATTATTGATAGTTATTTTACAGGGCCGCACAAAAGAATAAGAATATATGAAAAGAATATAAACTAAATTCGGGATTGGTAGATCGCTGATGGTAATGTAATTTTAGGCTGTTGTTACAGTCATCCGCAGCATGTTTTTAGAGTTTCGTTCATCTAACGAAATCCTACCCGCCTCACTCCTTTGTCTGTCTGTCTGTCTGTCCGTCTGTCACAGAGTCCGTTCTCAGAAACTATATATGTCGGAGACTTGAAAATTTGCATACTTATAGCTGAACACCACAAATCAAACGGCAAATATTAAAATTTTGAAAAAGTCTAATATTTAACCCTCTGGGCTCTAACTTGTGTATTTTAAGCAATTTTTCTAACTCAGCCCCTAATTAAGTTGGAGGCATGAAATTTTGCATACTTATAGCTGAACACCTCACATCAAACGACAAATAATAAAATTTTGAAAAAGGTATAATATTTAACCCTCTGGGCTCTAACTTGTGTATTTTAAACAATTTTTTTAACTCAGCCCCTAATTAAGTTGAAGACATGAAATTTTGCATACTTATAGCTGAACACCTCACATCAAACGACAAATAATAAAATTTTGAAAAAGGTCTAATATTTAACCCTCTGGGCTCTAACTTGTGTATTTTAAACAATTTTTTTAACTCAGCCCCTAATTAAGTTGAAGACATGAAATTTTGCATACTTATAGCTGAACACCTCACATCAAACGACAAATAATAAAATTTTGAAAAAGGTCTAATATTTAACCCTCTGGGCTCTAGCGTGTGTATTTTAAACAATTTTTTTAACTCAGCCCCTAATTAAGTTGAAGACATGAAATTTTGCATACTTATAGCTGAACACCTCACATCAAACGACAAATAATAAAATTTTGAAAAAGGTCTAATATTTAACCCTCTGGGCTCTAACTTGTGTATTTTAAACAATTTTTTTAACTCAGCCCCTAATTAAGTTGAAGACATGAAATTTTGCATACTTATAGCTGAACACCTCACATCAAACGACAAATAATAAAATTTTGAAAAAGGTCTAATATTTAACCCTCTGGGCTCTAACTTGTGTATTTTAAACAATTTTTTTAACTCAGCCCCTAATTAAGTTGAAGACATGAAATTTTGCATACTTATAGCTGAACACCTCACATCAAACGACAAATAATAAAATTTTGAAAAAGGTATAATATTTAACCCTCTGGGCTCTAACTTGTGTATTTTAAACAATTTTTTTAACTCAGCCCCTAATTAAGTTGAAGACATGAAATTTTGCATACTTATAGCTGAACACCTCACATCAAACGACAAATAATAAAATTTTGAAAAAGGTCTAATATTTAACCCTCTGGGCTCTAGCGTGTGTATTTTAAACAATTTTTTTAACTCAGCACCTAATTAAGTTGGAGACATGAAATTTTGCATACTTATAGCTGAACACCTCACATCAAATGACAAATAATAAAATTTTGAAAAAGGTCTAATATTTAACCCTCTGGGCTCTAACTTATGTATTTTAAGCAATTTTTCTAACTCATCCCCTAATTAAGTTGGATACTTGAAAGTTTGCATACTTATAACTGAACACTTGCGATAACACGATAAATCATAAAATTTTGAAAAAGTCATATTTAACCCTCCGGTCTGTAACTTTTGTATTTTAAGCAATTTTTCTAACTCAGCCCCTAATTAAGTTCGAGACATGAAATTTTGCATACTTATAGCTGAACACCTCACATCAAACGACAAATAATAAAATTTTGAAAAAGTCTAATATTTAACTCTCTGCGCTCTAACTTGTGTATTTTAAGCAATTTTTTTCTAACTCAGCCCCTAATTAAGTTGGAGACATGAAATTTTGCATGCTTATAGCTGAACACCTCACATCAAACGATAAATCATAAAATTTTGAAAAAGTCATATTTAACCCTCTGGTCTCTAACTTCTGTATTTTAAGCAATTTTTCTAACTCAGCCCCTAATTATGTTGGAGACATGAAATTTTTGCATACTTATAGCTGAACACCTCACATCAAAAAGGCAAATAATAAAATTTTGAAAAAGTCTAATATTTAACATCTAATATTTTGTCTCGCGTAATTTTTAAATTTAAACTGTTTTGCAATATTATTTTTTGTTCATTTTGCATAATAAGTGTAATGTGACGCAATTTCTTCTATTTAAGACTTCTAATGCATGTTAATGAATTTATTTTACAATATCCTTTCTCATTTAAAATTCACATTTAAATATAGTTTTTATGGCGTAATTTCCAAAAAGTGCTTGCTTTTTATGCATAATTATTTAATTCTAATTTGAAGGTTTTTTTTCTGTTTATAATAGTAACGTGTAAATATTTTTTTTTATTTGAAGCAAACATTGTTGTTTGCGCTGTTTATACAGTTTTCAACAGTTTAAATTAATACCATTTTCTAAAATATGTAAAAACTATCTGTCAAAATACTGAATATTTGAATTTAAAATAGAAATAAAACCTCAAAAAATGAGTCAAATTAAAAAATTAATGGAATCTGCACACCAGGATCTTCTATTGAATAAAATGATCTAAAAATGATTAAATTCCCATGTATAGTTTTTGCTCCTATAAAACTTTTTTAATGGAACGATTTTGTCCAACTTTAGCATTAAATATCTCTTAAAATAATTCTTCTATTTGAAAACTGTATGCATCAGCGTGTTGATGAAACATTTCTCTATAATACCACCGATTTTTATATTTTTGTATTCAATAGTTTTCTTAATATTAACAAAGAAAGATCTCCGTTCACAAAAAATTCAAAACCGGCGGCGGCGGTGACAGCGTTAGTTACTTTTTTATAGAATAGAGAGATATATAAAAATGAAAACTTGTCTATCTGTCTGTTTGTAATTCTATAATCCACAATTTGGAAGACAAAATTGTGAAAAGATACGTACATCTATTTATATAAAATCCAAGTCTCTGTGTGTCCCTCACTATTCCGGTAGGACCGCCTCATTGAAATGAGTAATTGTTGAAAAATATTAATGCAGGGTTACCACAGTAGCGCCAAATGTTTGCCAACTTGGCGATAGCTGGCTAATTTGGCGAAATTCCCATTTAAAACCATTAATCTTTCATAATGGAGGTCACCGAAATTTAATTTATACTCCACTCTTTTAAGATATTTTTTCGAAATCTATAGGTGAGAATTTAAAGTACATCTTTACATCTTCCTCCCGATGCTACTAATAAAATAACCGCCAATAGACAACGGTGTACTGTGTGAGCTCCTAACTGCGCGATTTTAATGTGCTTTAGGTACTTTTCCAGTATAGGTGCCTTGGCGAAAAAGGAAATTTGGTAACATATTTTCCGGGCACCTATTCACTGTTTCATTTTATATACACTAGGGGGCTCGGCCCCCTACGAGCTACGCTCGCCAACCCCCGTCCAGACACCGCATACTCTAAATGCACGCTAATGTGATCGGCTTTAAAAAGATTTCTAAAGATTGAATTGTAATTTAAAAAACAGTGGGGATCTCCCTATAAACGGATTTCTATTCACTTCTCTTTGATTGGGGAAATTTTAACGCCAAATTCACTGCGGTACTACTTGATTATCCCGTCGACTAATTGCGCCAAATTATATAAATCGCCAAACCACTCGCCAAATTATACAAATTGACATAATTATTATTTTAAATAACGAAAGAACAAATAAATTAATACAACATTAATAAAAATACAAATAAAACGTCGAAATAAAAATAACTTGATGACGTAGACACGTGTAACAACATTTCAAAATAAGCTAATATAAAAGGAATTAAGTAAACAGAATCTTTGTCTCCCGGTATTTTTTAACAAAGCGAAAAGAAAGTTCTTTTAAATGAGACATTTTAAATTAATCGTTTTTAATCTGACGTAATTTGGACCAAACTATTCTTTCTCTTTTTAATATTCACGTGAAAATACTTGTGTTTGAAATAAAATATTATTTGCGCTTTCCTAAGAAAAATAGTTGAAACGTATCCTCCATAATATCAAATAAATGTCTAGCGCAATTTGTAAATTTAAACCGTTTTGCAATATTATTTTGTGTTCATTTTATGTAATAACTGTAATGTGACGTAAATATGACGTAATTTCTCCTATTTAAGACTTCTAACGCATGTTAATAAATTTGTTATTTTACAAATTCCTTTCTCTCTTAAAATTCACGTGAAATTATAGTTTTTATGACGTAATTTTTAATAAGTTCTTGCTTTTTGTACATAATTATTTAATTCTAATTCCAAATGTTTTTCTGTTTATAATAGTCACATGTAAATAATTTTTTAATTTATTACACGTATATGTATATATATATATATATATATTAAGCAAACATTATTGTATCCGCTGTTTATACAGTTGGCAACAGTTTAAATTAATATCACTTTCTAAAATCTGTAAAAAATATCTCTCGAAATGCTGAAAATTTGAATTTAAAATAGATATAAAACCTCGAAAAATGAGTCGAATTAAAAAAATAAATCAATTCTGCACACCGGGAAATTATAACGTATAAAATGAACTAAAAATTATTAAATTCCGATGTATAGTTTTTGCTACTATAAAACTTTTTTAGTGGAACGATTTTGTCCAACTTTAGCAGTAAATATCTCTTAAAAAAATTCTTCGATTTGAAAACTGTCTGCATCAGCGTGTTTATCAAACATTTCTGTATAACACCACCGATTTTCATATTTTTGTATGCATTATTTTTCTTAATATTAACGAAGAAAGACCTCCGGTCACAAAAAATTCAAAACCGGCGGCGGCGGCGGCGGTGACAGCGGTAGTTACTTTTTTTTAGAATAGAGAGACACGCATTTTTTTCGATATTTATACGATTTATTTAACATAAAAAAGCCGTTTCTCTAATTTTATACAGAAACAGATGCAATTTGTACATAAAAACATCAATAATATGCATATAAAACAAACAAAAACGCTCATTAAATTTGTTTTCATAGCTGTTTATATGATTTGACAACAAATCTCGATATTTTTCCTTTATACGGACACCATGGCAAAATGTATGCTAATGCGCCAATTATTTCAAAATGCAAAAAGATATTTGTAATTTTATGCCAGCAGTTTAATATGAGTTTTATTTTATTGCTTTATTTTATAGCAGTTATTTGTTCACTTATTTTAAGTATATATTTGTGATTTGATGAAATAGTTCGTAAAAGTCTGGAATTTTCAAATGTTATATTTTTTAAATGCTCACTTTAGTATCGACAATGGTTTTTCGTTAATTTTTCAAATGCTTCAATTCACGATTTTGCGCCAACTATTACGCTTGGCGACAATGGTGTCCGCATAACGGAAAAGTACCCAAATCTCACTTTCTGATGCCCAAATTACACCAAGCTTTTTTAAAAAACTGCCAAAGCCCCTACAGTGGAAAAGTAACAAACTGTCTATTATTTTGCGCTATCCGTGTTATAGTTTGTACTATATGCAAAGGGAGTGGAGCGAAGAGTTTAAACATTAAATATTAAAGTTTCGGCACAGATGTCATATACGCCATATTGGCGCGATTTTTTTTCTGACGCCAATGTCATATACGCAACAGGTACTTAACTGGCTCCAAAGTGTCGTAATTTTGCTTGATATGGTAATCTGGATGTTGTTGTTTATGCTGTTGATGTTTTTTGCCAAATTGGCGTCGGAAAAAAATCGCGCCAATATATGATAACGTATATGACAACTGTGCCAAAGTTTCTATAAAGCAGTATAAGACTAAAAAATTAAGAATAAAATAAATGCAACATAAGACTAAAGAAGAAAGAAAAATCATGCGTTAAGCATAGAATATGAAACACTTTCCAACACATCCTGAATGCTTTAACAAAACTTCGTTATTTAGGAAAATAAGGTAAATAAGATAACGTTACTTCTTAGATATCCCGTCGACCAATTTCGCAAAATCAGTAGTAAAATATTAATAAAAATACAAATAAAACGTCGAATTAATGGTTTTGTTGGCCATTATTGGCATTTAATCTTACAATTAATTAATTAATGGCAACCATTATTGGCAATTAATCTTATAATTTGGCGACAGTAATTTGGTCGACCGGATAACTAAGAAGTACCAAGATAACTAAGTAAACATTTTAGGAAACGCATAAAAATATTTAAAAATTGGTTTCAGCAGTTACCGTCTATAGCCAATAGTACCGTTATTATATGCCACTATTTAGCTAAAATTTAATTTAAACTACTCTTAAAACTACTGAAATCACATTTCCAGATATTATCATCCATAGACGGTTATGTATCCAATTCTTTGCGTGACCATTTATATCATTTTATCTATATTCTACAAACATTTCTTAGGAAACTAAATGCAGTTCAGCGTAAAAATGCATAACTCCTTTAAAAACCACCTTTAAGCAATTTACTCTCATACTCAGTAACCCTTACGAATTCTTTTGTGTAGCCCTGCATATGAACTGTAGCATTTATACACACAGTATGGTATGCATAAATGTAGTAAAACATAAAAGCGCATATCATAATTAAAAATGCATTTCTAGCAATCATTGCTTATGTACAATACTTCGGAAAAAAGTTTCTTGGCGAGAAAGAAGTTTGCCAACGCATTTTCTGGCAACCTATTTACTGCTTCATACTCACAAGCAATTTTTTCCATATGTATACAATTTGGCACAGATATCATATATTGGCGCGATTTTTTAACGACGCCAATTTAGCGAAAACATCAGCATCATAAACAACATTCGGGTTACCATTACAAGCAAAATAAAGACGCTTTGGCGCCAGTTAAGTACCCGGTGCGTATATGACATCGACGTCAAAAAAAATCGCGCCAATATGGGCGTATATGACATCTGTGCCGACAATTTAATATAAAAAAAGCTATTTACCCATTTTTATAAAGAAACATAAGTAATTTTTGCACAGATGTCATATACGCATGGGGGTTGGCGTGATTTTTCTATGACGCCAATTTGGCAGAAATCTCGCTTTCGAATTCCAGTTACTTATATATTTTTCAATTATTTGCTATCATTTTGAAAAGGAAATAACTATAAATAAATAAAAGTTTGGATAATAACTATAGAACAAAGCAGTTTATATAATTAAAAAACAGAAAATAAAAGTAATTAAACAATTTATTAATAAATAAAAAACAATAGCCGGGTTACCATGGCAGGCAAAATAACACCATTTTGGCGCCAATTAGGTATCCCGGTTCATATCTGAAATCTGTGCCGTAATTTGTATATAAAAAAAATTATATATATTTAGAAACGAATTTTATATGCATATAAGTGCATATATAAACAAAGATAAAAGTTCATTAGATTTCTTTTCATAGCTGTTTACATATTTTCGCAACATATCTCACTTTCTGATGCCCGAATCGCGCCAAGCTTTTTTTAAAAATGCGCTATAATGGAAAAGTACTTAAATAAATAACAGAAATAACAAATTATACAAACTAAAACTTTTTATTTCGAGATCAAAGCATTGTTTTTAATTTCGATTAAAAATACATATATCCTTGGATAACTTCAATTGAAATTAGGTTCACAGCTTAATATCTCATTCCATGAACCTAAACAAACACAAGTGATTCATTCATCGTGAAACGTCAAAAATATTAAATCATTGAGGTAATCATTCACAAAGTAAGTTCTCCAACAATCAATGGGCAATATTCTAATGACGTCATAGTAGGTAAAATGGTGGCGTTATCGTTTGTTTATGGTTTGTAATCACAAAGATTTCATTTTGCAATGTCTCTTAGTTACATTATTTTATTGTCATATTTATGAACTCAGAACAAAAGCCTAATTTTTCATTATTTAATTATTAAAGATGGAAAAAAATTATAAATGCATGATTTGAAAATTTTAAATAATTTTCTTTCTTAATACTAAAAAATAACATCGGGAAGTAACAGCGGGTTTAAGCTAAATAAGTTTAACTGTTTAATTCTGTTGTAATAATCAAAATAACTGTATTTATTAGATTTCAGTACTCAACATCAGGTCCCGATTAAACTTTGAAGTTAGAGGAATTACAATGTCAGGACCTTTCTTTTGTAGAAGCTTTTCTAAATTCCATATATACATGGAAAATCTTCAGTGTTAGAAATATTATTCCTAGGACTGACATAACACGAGAACGGCCTGCAATTTTACACAAGTTTTTGAAAGCTACTTTATATCAGAAATTTGACTAAAAACTGGTTACTTTTTTGTTATAGCGGCCCACACTATTAGGATTATGACAAGTTGCAGCCAATTTCGCCAACGTCGTAACCAAGATCGTTAAGCACACACATATAATACTATTTCATGAAATCGTATACGATAATTTAATAGTTTCGAACCTTACTTCAAGTGTGTTATTTATTTATTTTTAAGGCTCAACAATCTAAATTGTCCAATATATGAATTTAAAAAAAATGTAAACAAAGATTGAATAGACATGACCACAAAAAGCCTCAAATCTGCATACACTTGGAACCAAACTGTGCAGATTAGTGGTCTTCTACTGTACACAGATTTTCATAAATGTGTTTCGTTCTTAAAATGTGTTATTTTCATCTATCACTGCGGAACAAGCGAGAAAACTCATATTCTTGCACATGAGTTGTATATATCTTTATATCTAAATTTCCGTCATTTTTGACGGGCTACCTTTCTAGTGTGTAATAAAACATGACCGAGGCAACTCAAGTAATCCGGAATCGAAATAATTTATAGTTAATTTTTAATTAAAAAAAAACACCAATTTAACAGCAAATTTATCAAATTTAAACATTTTTCGTTATAGCAGTTGCCAACAATTAAAATACACATTAAAATTATTACTACAACAATTAATTTTTTACTGCAAGATTTCCACGTGAAAAATGAAAATGAAATAAATAGTTTTCCGAATTAAAAAAAAAAAAAAAATGTGAATATTACATCATAACTTTTCTATTGCAAGATATTCACGTGAAAATGAAAATGAAATAAATAGTTTGACGAATTTAAATGAAAGTGAATATAACTTCATAACTTTTCTATTTCAAGGTTTCCACGTAAAAGAGGAAAATATTACGTCATATTGTAAATATGAGGGACATGGTGGATATAGTATAACGTCATATGAGTGTGAAAAATGTATTGAAGCATGATAAATCCCGATTAGGGAAATATTGGCGTATTTTAAATTATTGCTCCAATTATAAATTGAAATAAGTTCGTTTATAGCTGTATTCTTTTGCGTCTGTTATATACATTTATACATTTTTATATAGCGTTTTCATATGATTCATTCATACAACATTTCGACTGCTTTTTTTAATGTTTGTTTTGTGTTGTATGTTAAATTTTGAAATTTTGATTTTTCAGAACAAACATCCTTCAAATTCTGGGCAACGCCGGGCACTTTAGTTTGTAGCAGATTTTGTATCTGTACATCTAATGCTAAAATTTTAAAACGTTATAATATTATAAAGTGTATAATATTATTAATGCTTGTACGTTTGTGAGGTGTTATCTCTGAAATTACATAGCCAACTTAAAAAAATGTTGGTGGCCATCTCTGCTCCGAAAAAAAGACTGTATTTTATGTCAGTGCAAGAACCTACATCGCTGCAGGAGCACAAAATTTCTAAAATTGCGATTTCTGCGATATTGATTGGGTTAGAAACTTTAAATTTGGTGTGGTAGTTACTTTTAACATGTAAATACTCGTAATGAACGCTCTCTAAAAGGATCAATTTGATGGATAAAAGTAAAAATTTCTAGAAAGGTTTTAAACTATGATTTATTTGGAATACTGAAATCTTTCGGATACTGTTGGGGTTAGAAACTAGAACTTTGGCATGGTAGTAATTTATAAGATGTAAATGCACGTTGTAGAACGAATCATATAAAATCGAAAGATTATGCAGACGGTATATTCAGACCTTTTTTCATAATTTATGTTGCAATCATTGCCGGTTTCTTTTATTTAACACATGCTAAATACAGCTCAACTTGTGCAGAATGTGTTTGAAAACGAAACAATACAGCGTGTGTAGTGGCCAGCATACACTCATCATTCAAATCCGATCGAGCATATCTAAAACACATTCTAACGAAGCATTGCATCCCACAGTTGATGTATTCGGTTCTTTGATACTATATCAGATTTTGAGGAGAGAATTCCTTAACTGTTATCGACAACCTCATTGCATCCGTGGAAAACAGATATTGTACAATATTAACTATTCCGGGGGAGCACACACCATATAAAGTATAGTCCATTCTTTTTAACCATCATATATTTGTCATTTAAAGTTACTCAAATTGGTGCGGGATTCTGATTATGCTCTTGACATCATTTTATACAGTTGAAATTTCGTTATAAGATAATTTAGTGTTTCATTTTCTATTTTACTTTTAATATGTTGCGTACTTTCAATTTTATATCCATGCATGGCTGTCTTGCATGGTTTGATTTCCCATTTTTTTAAACAGTGTTTACAAATTTATATATAAGATTTTGTATTTCTTCGATTCGTTTATTTTCATCATTTCAATTTATCGCAGTATATGGACAATTAAAGATAACATCTCATTTTCTTAGCTTCCACATGTTATTATTAAATCTATGTTCTCAGCAATATCGCTCAGACTAATCCCTCTGAGGGAAGTCCTAGTATATTATACTCGTGAAAATATTTGAATCTCAGTATTACCTAATATCATTACAAATTCTTTATTTCACATTTCTTTTCTTTTTAGATATTAACATAATATATATATATATATATATATATATATAATATATATTATATATTTTATATATATATATATATATATATATATATTATATATATTTTATATATATATATATATATATATCTACCCTATATATATAAAATCCTAATGAAACGAATTTATGAAACGAACATATGAAACGCCTGAAATGTATCGATTCTTGAAATGAATCGACCGATTAAACAACTGATTTTGTTTCACGACGATTTCTCCTAAAATATGGAATACTTTGCGATGAAATTAACACCAAAAATCCGTGTTGATCCACAGATCTCAAAACTGGTATTAGAATTTTTAAATTCGAATTAGTTTTGAAATATTAATTTTTTTCTAATTTTAAATACATTTTTTCTAATGATGTCAACTCAAATTTTAATCATAACAGAATTTTTTTTTTCATAATTCAGAAAACGTTACTATTTTAAATTAATTTGGCGACAGTTGGGTCTCCTTTAAATCTGTGCTAAGAACAATGCTTTTTTTCTATTTCGTTATCATTTTATTAAATACAAAACTTTCATTTAAAAATGAAACATTTAAATTGATGACTTTCACTTCTAAAAAAAAAAAAAAAAAAAAAAAAAAAAAAAAAAAAAAAAAAAAAAAAATATTAGACACAGATGTCATATACGCACCGGGGTACCTAATTGGCGCACAAATGGCATTATTTTGATAGACATGGTAACCCGGCTATTGTTGTTTATTTAATAATAAATGTATATTTACTTTTATTTCTTTTTTAAATTTATATAAATTATTTTGTTCTATAGTAATTAATTATTTTTTTTGCTATTTCCTTTTGAAAATAATAGAAAATAATTAAAAAATACGGTACAATGTAGTAGTTATTCCGTCACCCAATTTCGCAAATAACATAAATCGCCAAACCACTCGCCAAATTGTACAGATTGACAAAATTTTTATTTTAAATAACGAAAGATTAAATAAATTAGTATAACATTAATAAATATAAAAATAAAAAGTCGAAATAAAAATCACTTAATGACGTAAACACGTGTAACTTGCTAAAAGTCAAGTGAATGTGACATTTACGATCAAGCATTATTGACATTTAATCTTATAGTTCGAGATAGATTTTTTGTCGACGGGATAACTAAGTAGAACCAAAAATACATATGTAACTGGTATTCGAATAGGCTTTTGCCAAATTTTCGTAAAAAAAAAAAAAAAAAAAAAAAAAAAATCATGCCAAACATGTGGTGCGTATATGACATCTGGCGAAATATTAAATTATGTAACAAACCATGACATTTAATTTCAACTTCAAATCAATGTTTTAATTTACCACTCGACCGTCTGTCCGCGGTCTAACTCTCGCAAATATACTCGGATTGCCTTGAAATTTTTGGATGTTATTGACGTTTACCATAGCACGGCCCCTATTTGTAATGAAGTTTGTAGCGTGTTTAATTCATCTACAGGAACAGCCAAGAGTATTTCGTTACACTACGGCCTACGGGAAAAAATCGTTCCAAATGATTTTTAACGATTTTACACGCTTTCAAACAGAATAAAATTGATATGAATTTATGAAACGCACTAAAATATGCATTCTGAAGAGTATGTGGTGCAACGAATAGTTATTGTTCATTTACAGGGCTAAAAAAGGAATTCCAATACATAATGATATAGGGGTGGAGGGAATTGTTTATGGCGTACTTTAATTATGTTAATCTATTTCATATATAATGAAATTTATATACGTCGCTGAAGTTTACATACTATAAATTATTTCATGTATAATACGAAGTGCATATAGCATTTACAGGGACATACAAAATATTTCAATACTATATTGTATCCGAAGTACTGTTCATTAACGATGATTGCTGGGAATGCATTTTTAATTATGATATGCGCTTTTATGGTTCACTATATTTATGCACAGTATATGGTGTATATAAATGCTACAATTCGTATACAGGGCTACACAAAAGTACTCGTAAGGGTTACTGCGTATGGGCGCAAATTGTTTAAAGGTGGTTTTTAAATGAGTTGTTCTTTTTTACGCTGAAATGCATTTAATTTGCTAAGAAATATTTGTAGAATATAGATAAAATGATATACAGGGTCACGTAAAGAATTGGATACATGGCCGTCTGTAAATCATAATTTCTGGAAATGTGATTTCAGCAGTTTTAAAAGTGTCTTAGTTTGAATTAAATTTTAACTAAATAGTGGAGTGTAATAAAGGTTCTAGGTAAACTACAGGATTGTACAAAAGTATTTAAGTATCTTTCCATTTATTAGTATAAATTGCTGAAAGAGAATTTCAACCTGTTATGTTTCAATTGCTAAACTAAATTTGGCGTTATATCAACCTACAAATCAAATACAGGACTGTTCAAAAGAATTAGAAAACATATTTGGCTATGGACGGTAACTGCTGAAATCAGTTTTTCAAATGTTTTATGCGTTTTCTAAAATGTTTACTTAGTTATCTTATTTACGTTATTTCCCTAAATTACGATGTCTTGTTAAAGCATTCAGGAAGCGTTGGAAAGTGTTTTATAATCTATGCTTAACGCATGATTTTTCTTACTTGTTTTTTTCTTTTCGCAGATCAGTCTTTTCCTATAAAACATACAAAATCTATTTAGGTCATATTCACAAAATACAATATACACAGGAATAAAAAATTTAAATAAATATGGCTTATAATGTCGTATTTAATAAAGCAATGACTAATCATTACACATTAAAATCTTACACATTCTTAATATCGAGCTTGTACTCAAGATCAAGCTTGGAATTTAATAAAAAAAAGATGTCAGTTGATAAGCATTGTTTTTTAAGTGGAAAATTTTAAAATATTTTAGAAGAATAGGACTCCAAAATAGCGATATTTTGCTAAAAAGTATGGTAAAAATATAACATTTTACATTTCAAACAAAACTTTATTTCAAAATTGTGCATTTTAAAATACATCACAGTGCTTATGACAAGGACCATCACAGTATTAAAACTTGGAAATTTTTCCAGAGAGAAACATTCGGCTTGCATACAATATTTCAAATGAAAATCAAATTTTAAATTAATTGCTTAAAAGGTGCAAAGGCTAACATAGTGAAAAAGATTCCATGCCGGGACTCGAACCCGGGCCATCAGTATAGTGCACTGACATTCTCCCGACTAAACCACATGGAACGATACCCAGCCTGGAAAATTTCTCACTATTACATGTTGGCAAGGCTACAAAAGCAGCACGAAAAGGGATATTTATCGTGAGCCACCGACATGTGGCAAACACGAAACTTAATTAAATCCAGATTCGATTGAAACTACATTAGCACTGGGAAATTTTTCCAAAGAGAAAACTTCGCCTTGAATGCAATATTTAAAATGAAAATCAAATTTCAAATTAAAACTGCCTTTTAAGCATGTAATTTGAAATTTGATTTTCATTTGAAATATTGTATGCTAGGCGAATGGTTCTCTCTGGAAAAATTTCCAAATATTAATATAGTTTCAATCGATGCTGGATTTAATTAAGTTTCGTGTTTGCCCCATGTCGGTGGCTCACGATAAATATCCCATTTTGTGATGCTTTTGTAGCCTTGCCAACATATAATAGTGAGAAATTTTCCAGGCTGGGTATCGTTCCATGTGGTTTAGTCGGGAGAATGTCAGTGCGCTATACTGATGGCCCGCGTTCGAGTCCCAGCATGGAATCTTTTTCACTATGTTGGCCTTTGCGTCTTTTAAGCAATTAATTTGAAATTTGATTTTCATTTGAAATTATCACAGTGTTTATGACAAATTCGTCACAAATGACACATATTTCACAAATTGGTCACAATGTGACTTCAAAACATTGTCACATTCGTCACAGGTTCGTCACAAAGTTAATGCCAAATTAGTCACAAATGACACACTTTTCACAAATTAGTCACACCGTGACTTCACAGAGTGGTCACAATGTGACGTCACAAACGACCTCTAAAACGGCCATAACGACCTCGCATTCTAGTCACTATGACGTCACATCGACGTCACGTGACGTCACATCGGCGGTCACAAAATCACAGCGTGACTTCACAACGACGTCGCCGTGACGTCACCATGCCTTACGGGTACGGCCCCATATTGGCGCGATTTGTTTCTGACGCTAATGTCATATACGCAACGGGTACTTAACTGGCGCCAAAGTATCGTTATTCTGCTTGATATGGTAAGCCGGATGTTGTTGTTTATGCTGTTGATCGGTTCTCGAAATTGGCGTTGGAAAAAAATCGCGCCAATATGGGGGCGTATATGACATTTGTTCCAAACTTACATATGAAAGGCGAAGGGATCAGATCGTATTTGTTTATGGCATTTGATGACTTGAACAATTATAATATAGATGAAATGATAGGGATAGAATAATATTTGGAGACTTATCACCTGTGCCTGGATAACATTAAAGTATCAAAATGGCACATAGAGTATAAAAAGCAAAGTGTTCCGCCCGGAACTGTTGATGATAGTCACATGATTTAGGCTATTGTTATAGAGATTGTTTTAAAATATCGGTTGACAAAGACTCTGAATGCTTAATTCATTTTATTTTAGCTTCTTTTCAAATGTTTAACTGATCCTCTTTAATCAAAAACGAAAACAACCATTGGATGTCTCAACAGCAACTAATTCTCCATTAAATTTTTGCAATCAAAGGAAATTGAATGGAAACCCGTTTACAGGGAGATCTGCACAGCTTTTTCAGTATAATTTAATCTTCTCTAATATTTTTAAAACCCATTAGATTTTTAGATTTTCAGATTCTGCGGTGTCTGAACGGGGGTTGGCGAGCGTAGCTTGCAGGGGGCAGAGCCCCCTAGTATATATATATATATATGTAGTATATATATAACAATTCTGTATCTCTTTTATAAAGTCCCCTTCTAATCTAGAACTTAGCACTTCTTATTCAAATAATTCTAGTATCAATTTTATGGATGTTAAAGATGGACCTTAATATTCAATATTTATGATAAACGTAATGACTTTTCATTTAATGTAATTAATTTTACAAACTTCAATTCCGGCTTACATATTTCAGTTTATAGAAATATTCTACTTAATCATAGTCTTCGTATAAACATTTATGTACAGTCGTGGAAAAGAAAAATGTAAACACCCCCTACTAACTCCTCAACAAATTATCGTAGAAGAAAGTTACTGGTACCGAACGATTGGAAATAAAGATTACTTTTAAATGATATATATAAAATTTGCTTAGGGGGCCATCTACGTATTAAAACGAATCCAAACTTCATTTTTTCCAATGACAATACCCAATTTTAACGAGAGATTTCAAATCTTCGGTTCAAACTATGCCTAGACACCGAATTTCAAGTCATTTGAATGATAAGTTTTTGAATTATAAACATTCAAAATTCAGTGCTTCTAATATTAAATTACATTTTCATATTTTTATTTATATCTCCAGAAATTATGTTCCTAATGTGCTAATTTTTGTGTAGCAATAATACTAATATACCCAAACATAAATACGCTGAAATTGCAATTTTTGTAACTTTATGATATGAATTATGATTTATGAAATTAATACTAGAAAAAATTATGAATTGCAACCTACAATTTTTTTGATGGAATTAGATTTATTAAGTCTTGCTTTATCGAAATCCAAAATTTCGCATTTTTCTTCCAAGTAGTTTTCAAATTATGCTTAAAAAACGGCAAAATAATGGTTTAAGGGGCCGTCTGTGATAGGAGTGACTAGATATTTTGAAATTTCTTTTACTGTTGTGTAATCTAGCAGGCTTCATTGACTTCTTAAGGTGCCTTGATCAAGATGAGGGCTCTCTCGGTTAACAGTCGAGTTCCGAACTTCAATTTGGATACAGCCCTTAAAATACACTCTTTTTAAAATAATTAATTTCTCAGAAAGTTATGGTACGAATTGCATAAAAATTTGTTTTTAGGTTAATTGAAGGGTGTAGAGTTCATTTATGCTGTCAGAATTGTGCACTGCTATTGAAAAAAACAAAGTTACGGTTCGTTTTAATATGTAGATGGCCCCTAAGCAAATTTTATCTATATCATTTAAAAGTAGACTTTATTTCCAATCATTCGGTACCAGTAACTTTCTTCTACAATAATTTGTTGAGGAGTTAGTAGGGGGTGTTTACTTCTTTTTTTTCCACGACTGTACCTCTGAATTCATACAGCCTAATATTTTTAAATTAGAGCAATTAGCATTGTCTTATAATTATCCCGTATCTTTTATATCTGCATGGATCAAATCTTAATATTACTTTTTTCCACTTTTTACCAGTATGGGCACATAATATGTAAAAGAAAAATTATAAAATCGAAAAAACTATTATGGAGGGTGGGATATCGATTGCTGAAAAAATAATAAAAGCGTACACAAAAATTTAAATAAAAAAAGGGAAAAAAGTATGAGTGTGTGTATGTTTTACATACATTATACACTCTTATATATATATATATATCAAAATACCATTATGGAGGGTTGAGGTAAGGCATGCTAAAAAATGTTTAAAAAACTTATATGCATATAAGTGTGTGAGCATGTATAAGTATATGTGTATGCATATATGCTTATATATTGTATGGATATATATTTAAAAAAAAACGGGGTATCATGCATTCAACATCATAATTTTTTTATTAATATTTCACATATTGGCACATAATGCAAGTTTATATTTTACTATCTCAAAAAATGTCTCGTTGTTATTTAAAAATTATTTATATACTAATTTTCTATTTTAAAATATTTAAAAAATTGTTAAAAAAAGTTTTAAAAGTGTTAATTTAATCAATGCCCTTTTATTTATTTATTTTTATATACTTATTTATTTTATATTTACTCAGTACTTATTAAGTGTTTTTCATTATACTTCAAATAAATGATAATTTAAGTCATTTCTTGATTTCTTCAATTAATTTCATTCTTTTGATGGATATAGCTGGCAGCACTAAACATTTTTATTAAAAATCTAGTTACAATATAGGTTTCCTTTTTCACACCAGATGGCAGTAATATTTTTGTTTTTTGATATTGCTCGCCACATATTTTAATAGTATTAAATCTGATTGCATCCTCACATGTTATAATATAGTGGGTCAACTTTCTGAAGTTTTGGACTCTAGTATATAATTGAGGTATTGTGCTCTAATCATTTTTCAATTTTGAATTACCTGTGTGAGATGTATCTTTCTTTAGATCGCTTGGTTTTTTATCATTTATTTTATTTTATGATGCGCTATTAGGAGCTAAATTTTATCATTTCAAGCTTAATGACGTCAAAATTGGATGAAATAACGCTTCTTCACTATGAATTAAACCTGAAGGCTCATCTGATGATTCTGTGGGTTATTCATAGTTTCTTATTTTACATACTGTTTTCCTATGTTCATATCTTGTTCATCTTTAGAATTTTACCTATTTGTTCATATATTTGTGATTTCATCTTTATATATATATATATTCAGTTACCCATAAACATTCTATTTATTTATAATCGCTAATAACACATAAAACTGAAAACAGTAAATACATATTATTTTTATGACCACTGGTATGAATTTGAAGAAATATTCTGTTCAGGTGTTACATATATATAACAACGTACAACCGTATAAATATACTTTTAAAAATGTTCTCATAATACTATTAAAATTCGATTCAGTTTAAATTTAATTTACTGCCGGAAATATTGCAGCTCTTTGAAATCCCATGCAATGATTGTTTTAAAAATAAACCAGGAGGTTCAACTGGATTTTCCGAGTCACAGGACAGTTTGTCAGGACAGGTGAAAAAACACTTCTTATTCAAAACTTTATAAGAATTTTTATATTTGATATATTTTTTAGGTTTACTTTACATCAAAAAGCATTTTTATGTGAAAAAATTATTTATGTATTAAAATAATATTTTGAAATTTATTAAAAGAGATGTCAAGCCGCATAACAAGTTTTAATAGTGGATGAAATCTCTAAATATTTCCTTTTTTTCGGCAGCTTTCTTAATTTTGATTATTTCTGTGTATAAACGGAAAGTTCGAATACATATCTCTTAAATTTATATTTTATTTTGTTTATTTACTGAGAAAATTTTAAGTGTGCTGTGCTGGAAACAAATGAAGAACTATTTATTCCTTTTTAATAGCAAATAGGTCAATCTTCTGTAATCGGGCTGCATGCGATACAGATCAATTTTAAAAAATCATGGTGGAAAATGCTGTTAAAAATAATTAAACTCAGTTAATTGAAATGGAGTTTTCAAAGAAATTCCTTCTGAAAGTACATTGTTTGTATTCGATGTATTAAAAATAAAAATTTTGCGATGTTAAGAAGTTCAAAATTTTGTGATAAAAACGAACGTGAATCCCCATATATTCCCTTTATAATATAGAAAATTTTAATAGAGTTGATGTTTTTTTAAAAATTCAATTGCATCAAACGGGAACAGTTATTGAATATTACAGTTGGACCCGGTTCAAGTACATACGGTTTATACGGAATCCCGCTTTATACGCTAAGTTTCCCGGTTCCTTGAACATCACCTTTAAAACTGTTGCAAAATATCACGCTTAATACACGAATGGTTATTACGGGATCCCGCTTAATACGCGATGAAATTTCGAACTCCTCAGGTTAAAAATATCGCTAACACGCGAATTCATAGATGAGGATGATAATGTCATCTCTTTTTTTCCGTGTACCATTTTAGTGCGATTTTTCTTGTTTAGATATCTACCATTATTGCCAAAATTAAAATTCGGCATATTGAATGACAGATTATTAATGCAAATATTACTAATCTGAAGTAGTGGTATATGTTTGAATGAAAATATCTCGCTTACTTATTAACACTGGAACCGGTCTTTGATCCCGCATCCTAATATTATTTGCCTATGGCTTCGTGTATGGGAACGTCCACTGTTACTCTTGTGACCTTCGAGCGGTTTTTTACAAATACTTCCAATTATTTTATTATAAATATAGTTAACATAAAAAGTTATATAATCAGTGAAATACTACTGTGCTCCACTCATTTAATGTACATCTAATTTGAAATAAAAAGCATTTCGCTTGTCTATATAATAAATCAAAATTTTGTTACTCTTGTAACCACAGTGTCACAAGAGTAATAAAATTTTGATTTAAAATATAAACAAATGAAATACATTTTTTTGCCAATTAGATATATATTACGAGAGTGGAACACAGTGATATTTAATTGGTTATATTAATTTTTATCTTAAATATATTTTATAATGAAATAATTGCAAGTATTTATGAAAAATTGCTCTAATTGTCACAAGAGTAATGAATGGACGTTCCCGTATGTTTTTACTGAAGTGGTGAAAAATGGACAATTTTTTGTTATTTATCCTTCTTTCTTCGTGCGGTGTATGTTGTCATTTTTTTTTTATTAAGTAGAAAGGGTAACGGTTTTTCGTTTTCAATTCTGTTCGATCGTTACTTTCTACTGATTCCTGCCTTCTCCTATTTTCCATGTAAAGAAATTTACCTACACCACGAGTTTCATGGAGTCAAGTGTTATCTTATTGTGTAGTACAGTTTTAGCAGATTTTCTGTTACTTTGGGGAACAGCCATAACATTACATGGAAGGCGTTACTCATTACCGTAAGTGATAAATATTGTTTAAGTAAAAAGGGTGTTTTGTAAAGGTCTAATATTTTTGTTTGTGTTAAAAAGTTTAATTTAGTCTAGCAAGAAAATATTTTGTTTTGCCTTATTGTTCACTAGCTGTTATCCGTGACTTCGTTCACTTAACATTTAAAGAAGAATAATTTCATCATTTAAGCAAAAAGCATCATTTATGCAATTAAACTTTTATCATATTTTACAGTAGAAACACTTTTAATGATGCCAGTTTTCTTATTTTTGTTTAAATATATAGGATCATTTAAATTTCTTTTGTGAGCTTGAAATTTCATACTCGTTTTTTAAGATTAAATGAAGAATAAATTTACATCTCTGTTATTCTATTTTATTATTTATATCTATTCTATTTTATATTTATTCCGTTCATAGATATTGATTTATGTTTTCGTGACAAAGAATATTATCTAGAGAGATATATTAGTAAATAGTGATTATTAACAGATCACTTCAGTCGTGTCTTTGAAATGATTAAAATAATCGAAAAATCAACATACAATTTATGTTTCTATTCCAAAAAATTACATCTTGGAAAGGAGAAAAATGATAAATGGTATTAAAAAAAATCAGACGTGGTGAAGCATCGAAAGTCAAAAATAAATAATAAAAGTACGAGAAATATCTTTCAAATATTTATTACATTTTTATTTCGTGGTACCACATTTTTATAAGCTGTAGATCTACCAGTACTATCAAAATGTTTATTACGCTCCGAAGCCTCTCGAAGCCTAAATGCTTATTGACGATGTCACCTGGTTAGTTTTTCGTACGGAATGATACTTGTCGATATATATGTATATATATATATATATATATATATATATATATATATATATATATATATATATTATTTCACTTCATGAATTATCTAAAACTATACATTTTAACTTAATTAAACCATGAAATAGCTTAATGGACTCCAATATTATTGTAAATGTACATTTAGAAAAAATATTGAAATTTATTTTTATTAAATGCTAAATTTCAAGTAAGAAAATGTATTTAAAATGTAAACTAAAGTTACATTTTGAAATAATGCGACTTTTGAGGCAAAAAATTATTTCGGAAATGTATATTGTTATTTTAAGATTTCATTTTTAATTTCGAAGCTTGTGAAATGAATATTACCCCACTACTAGACGCCTCTGGCGACCAGTTTAGTCTCCTTTAAATATATGCTAGGCATTGCATCATGTTACTTTCATTCTGAAACTAATTGACTTGCTCAATCCTTCCCAGAGTCCAAAGATTCTGATAGAGAAATCAAGAATTCTTTGCGAACTTGATAACATTTCATACATTTTTGTTGTTATGCGCATTTCGTCTTTTTTGACAAATACCTCATAATTTCCGTAGCTGTAAAAATGAGTGAAACTTCAAGTGTTTAAAGTGAGATTTGTTCATAAATTATCTAAATTAAACTTATTCTACTTAAACATGCAGTTACATAAATGTTATATTTAATATTAATAATTTTTTTTTAATTTTGCAAATCATGCATTTATAATTTTTTTTCATTACGTAATAACTAAATAATGAATATATATACTTTTGTTTTTATAGATTTGATTTCTGAGTTCATAAATATGACAATATACTAACGTAACTAAGAGAAATAGCAAAATAAAACCCTCTTGAATGCAAGTCGTTAACAATCGTTAGCGTCGCCAATTTACCTACTATGACGTCATAAGAATATTGTCCATTCATTGTTGAAGAACCTGCTTTGCGAATGATTACCTCCATGGTCTAACATTTTCTACCATTTATATGATGAATGAATCTCTTGTGTTTGTTTACTCTGCGAATTGAAATAGAAAGCCGTCAACTTAATTTCAATTGAAATCAAATCTTGGAATATATAATTATTTGAATGTAAATTAGAAACAATACTTTGATGTTGAAATGAAATATTTTTGTTTATGTTACTAGGGGGCTCGGCCCCCTACGAGCTACGCTCGCCAACCCCCGTCCAGACACCGCAGGCTCTAAATGCACGCTAATTTGATCGGCTTTAAAAATATTTCGAAAGATTGAATTATAATTTAAAAAACAGTGGCGTTCTCCCTAGAAACGAATTTCTATTCATTTCTCTTTGATTGGGGAATTTTACCGCCAAATCCGCTGCGGTACTACTTGATTATCCCGTCGACCAATTTCGCCAAATTATATAAATCGCCAAACCACTCGCCAAATTATATAAATCGCCAAACCACTCGCCAAATTATACAAATTGACATAATTTTTATTTTAAATAACGAAAGAACAAATAAATTCGTACAACATTAATAAAAATACAAATAAAACGTCGAAATAAAAATAACTTGATGACGTAGACACGTGTAACAACATTTCAAAATAAGCTAATATAAAAGGAATTAAGTAAACAGAGTCTTTGTCTCCTGGTATTTTTAAACAAAGCGAAAAGAAAGTTCTTTTAAATGAGACATTTTAAATTAATCGTTTTTAATCTGACGTAATTTTTACCAAGCTATTCTTTCTCTTTTAAATAATCGCGTGAAAGTACTTTTGTTAGCAATGAAATATTATTTGCGCTTTCCTAACAAAAATAGTTGAAAATATTTTCTCAAAATATTAAATAAATGTCTAGCGCAATTTCTAAATCTAAACTTTTTTGCAATATTATTTTGTGTTCATTTTATGTAATAACTATAATGTGACGTAAATATGACGTAATTTCTCCTAAGACTTCTAACGCATTTAATGAATTTATTATTTTACAATATCCTTTCTCTTTTAAAATTCACGTGCATACTTTTTATGACGTAATTTTTAACAAGTTCCAGCTTTTTATACATAATTATTTAATTCTAATTTGAAAGTTTTTTTCCTGTTCATAATAGTCACGTGTAAATAAATTTTTAATTTGAAGCAAACATTATTGCTTGCGCTTTTTATACAGTTGGCAACAGTTTAAATTAGTACAATTTTCTGAAATCTGTAAAAAATATCTCTAGAAATGCTGAAAATTTGAATTTAAAATAGAAATAAAACCTGAAAAAATGAGTCAAAATAAAAAAATTAATGCAATCTGCACTCCGGCAAATTCTAACGCATAAAATGATCTAAAAATGATTACACTGTCATGTATAGTTTTTGCTGCTATAAAACTTTTTTAGTGGAACGATTTTGTCCAATTTTAGCATTAAATATCTCTTAAAATAATTCTTCGATTTGAAAACTGTCTGCATCAGCGTGTTTATCAAACATTTCTGTATAAAACCACTGATTTTCATATTTTTGTATGCATTATTTTTCTCAATATTAACGAAGAAAGACCTCCGGTCACAAAAAATTCAAAACCGGCGGCGGGGCGGCGGCGGCAGTGACAGCGGTAGTTACTTTTTTTTAGAATAGAGAGATTATTATTACGATTAATTGTTTATTTAGGTACTTTTCCAGTACAGAGGCCTTGGCATTTTTCTTTAAGCTTGGCGCGATTCGGGCTTCAGAACGTGAAATATGTTGATAAAATATATAAATAGCTATGAAAACAAACCTGGTGAACTTCTATTTTTATTTATATGTATTTATTTGCATATAAACATTTTATTTACACATATATATACAATATTTGTTTACATATAAATTACTTATGTTTCTATATAAAAATAAATTATTGGCTTTGTCTTATCTTGTTTGCGTGGGTATTAATCTACTTAGAAATGAAGACAAGGTTTTAACACGGATGCACATCACTTTACTAAGACAACACGGACATAAATTACACGAATAAACATAACATATTTCACTATATGCTCAATCGGCATACCACCTAAACATAGCCATTTATAAACAATACTTATTTCATAATCTCGTTCACAGTACATTCATAATTTAGCTCGCTCAGGATATTAATAGAAACCATGGAGTAAATGTCACTATTCAGACACCACATCTCCTCCCCCTTTACAGGTCAAGCTTCTTGGGTGGTCTGCGAACTCTCTGAGAACGTCGAGGTATCATAGTTGGGCTTGCTTGAATCGGTGGAGCATCTGTCGTACCAGGTAATGGTAATGAACTATTTGAGTGATGGGCTGGGGAAGTCAGATCCTTACTCGGGACATCAGCAGTTGAAGGTGACGCTGCAGGTTTGTCACTGGAGATCGGAACAATAATACTTTCAGCATTCAGATGTTCCGGTTCTGAAGAAGTCTCTTTAAACTTTGTCGATGGAGATCGTCGATATTCATTCGATGTAGAATAATTCTTCTGCACTTGTTCACCTACTGGATGGATTTGGTCAACATGGCGTCTTACGAGAGTAACTTGAACATCGATTGTATAAAGAAGGACACCATCTTTATTAATTATTCTTCCAAATTTCCATTTCGAATTTGCCGATTTATAATCTTGTACTGCTACAGAATCACCGATGTCAAAATTTCTATCTCTAAATTCATATACTCCTTTTCGTACTTTTTCTTGAATCCTCGATTGTAGTTGAGGTAATAGTAAATCAATCCTACTTCGGATATTTCTTTTTAAAAATAACATAGCTGGGCGGTGATTTGTTGTTGCATTTGGTGCTTTTCTGTATTGAAGCAAAAATGTACTCAATTTTTGTTGTATACTTCCTTCATAACTCTGCATGGCTCGCAGCGACTGTTTTACCATATGGACATAGCGTTCAGCTTGGCCATTACTTGATGGTTTAAATGGCGCGGAAGTTCTGTGCTTGATACCGTTCCTTCGCATGAATCTCTGAAATTCATCAGACGAGAATTGTGGTCCGTTGTCATTGACAAGAACTAATGGCAATCCAAATCTCGCAAAACTGTCTCGTAAACATTCAATTGTTTTCTTCGCTGTGGTAATCTTCATCGGATATACTTCTAACCACTTAGAGTGAGCATCAACTATCACCAAAAACATGTGCTCAAATAAAGGACCGGCAAAATCAACATGTATACGTTCCCATGGCATGCTGGGATACTCCCAGTAATGAACTTTGGCCTTTGTTGGATCAGTCTTGTGTCTGGCACAATCAACGCAATTTCTAGCTGCTTCTTCTATATCGTTGTCAATCCCTTTCCAATAGACGAATGATCTTGCGATTGCTTTCATTTTAACAATGCCTAAGTGTCCTTGATGCAGTTCTTCCAGAACACGCTTTTGATATTTCTTCGGAACACACACTCTTTGGCCGTACATGATACATTCATCTTCAATGGTAAATTGTGCTTCTCTTCCCTGCAAATTCTGACCTTTCCGTAAAGCTTGCAAATGTAGACCCAATTGTTCATCTCTCCACGTCTCTTCTCATAATTCCTTTGAAGTAACTGGTAACGTTTCAATTTGTGACATCTGGAATATGGTAATGTCATCTTTCACTTCCAGTTCTTCCGAAGTTTTAGGCAATCTTGACAAAAAGCCTGCATTTCCATGATCATTAGTTTTTCGGAAAACTATGACAAATTGGAAGGATTGCAAAATTAATGCATAATGCAGTAATCTGGTAGCTGTTAATACGGGTAATCCTCGTTTCGATCCAAAAAATGCTACTAGAGGTTTGTGGTCAGTTATTAAGGTAAACCTTCTTCCTTTTAGATACAGGTAAAACTCTTTTACTGCCCATACAATTGATAAGGCCTCTTTGTCTATTTGGAAATAATTCTGTTCAGTCCTCGTTAAGGTTTTAGATGCAAAAGCTATTGGCCGTTCAGACCCATCTGGATATCAATGAGACTAAACACAACCAACACCTACTGGAGATGCATCACTTGCCAACGTTAAGGGAAGTTTCGGATCATAGGGAACTAAAACTTTTTCTGAACAGATTTCCTTTTTTATTTGCTCAAAGGCAACTTGACAGTTCTTTGACCATTTAAATTTCACATCTTTTCTTGTCAAATTATTAAGAGGATTTGCTATAGTTGCCAAATTTTTACAAAATTTCCCATAAAACATTACTAATCCCAGGAAACTCTTCACTTCTTGTACATTTTTAAGTACAGGAGCTTTTAAAATTGCTGAAACCTTCTCGTCGGTTTTATGTATCCCATTTTCATCTATTTTATGACCTAGAAATTTTATTTCATTTTGAAAGAACTGACTCTTACTTAGATTAAGCTTTAGACCATGCTCTTTATATTTTTTGAAAAACAGCTCTAAAGCTTTAAGATGTGACATTTCGTCCTTTCCTGTTATTCTAGCATTATCCATGAATACTTTAACCCATTCCATACCTTGGAACAAACCATCTACGTACCGCTGCCAAATTGCAGGCGCTCCATTTAACCCAAACATTACTCTCTTGCAAATATACAATCCTTTATGGGTATTTATTTGTCATATCTCAATAATAGTTGAGATCTGTATTAATAGATGGCAGCACCATACACGGACAGTCTGGAATTGTAAGGCTTTGCACGTAGTCGGGAATATTTCTGCGCAGTTATAAGATGTGTTTTGTTCTGAGAGCTGCGCTTAGCAGCTGCTGTAAATAATGTATATAATAAACTATAAGTAGTATTATAGTTATGCCTTCTTCCTTAGTTAAGGGTGATTAGTTATAATAAGAGATCGGCGTTATAAAAGTGGCGACGAAAATGGGATTTAAACCAAACTAAAAAGCAGTGAAAAAAAATCTTTTTCGAAAGAGAAAAAGAAAAAGTGGTACGGAAAATGGCCGAGAAAGAAACTCTGGGAAAGAAAGAATCTGGAAAGAAAGAATTACTCTGGGACGCTTGGAAGAATATAATGCAAATGTTCCTTGGACTATTTACGTCGAGAAAATTGATTTTTATTTCTCAGCGAACGGCATCAAGAATGATGAAATGAAAAAAAAAATTATTAAGTTCGGTTGGAACAACAATTTTGCTATTTTACGTGATGTTATTGTTCCGAATACGCTGAAAGAAATCAGTCACGAGGATCTTTTAAAGAAAGCTAAAGATCATTTTTCACCACGCACTAGTGAAATTGTCGAACGATTTAAGTTCCAGAAACGACTAAGGAAGCAAGGTGAGAATATAGCCGATTTTATAAGAGATTTACGTCGTTTATCCGAATATTGTAACTTCGGGAATACGCTTAATGACCGCCTGCGTGATCAGTTGGTGTTTGGCATCCAGGATGAGAAAATACAGCAAAAATTACTGGATTCTAGAGACTTAACGTTCCAAACAGCGATGGAAATAGCTGAGGCTGGAGTGAAATCCCTACACATCGGAGATAGCACAACTGTCAATCAAGTGCGTGTTCCGAAAGGAGAGAAATCGAAAGTAGAGAAGTATACTCATGCACCTAAGCCTAAAGAAGATAAATTCGCGCCTGAGAAACCGTGTTATAGATGTTCTAAAAATCATAACCCCAAGTTATGCCCTTTTAAATCTGCAGAATGCCATTTCTGCCATCGATTGGGGCATTTAAAAATTTGTTGTCGTAACAGAAACTTCGGAATGAAAAGTGAGAAACCTTTTAAGAACAGAAAAATTAAAACTGTTTAGGAAGAATATTGTTTAAATTTTATGGGCGACAAATCCAATAAGGTGTCATGGATTAAATCGGTTAAAATAAATGGTGTAAAAATACAATTTGAAATCGATAGTGGTGCGGCTCATACTATTGTAAGTAAAAGTGTTGCTCATAAATTGTTCTCAGGTAAGCTGCCTTTAATTAAATCTAATATTAAGCTACAAACTTATACTAAAGACTCTTTAACTGTTTTGGGGGAATTAAAAGTAAATGCTGTTGTTGATGAATATTCTATACCTGATTTAAGAATATTGGTAATTAAAGAGGAGGGTCCAAGTCTAATCCGAAAAACTTGTTTAAAAGCATCAAAATTATTTTGGCCTAATATAAATATGATTAAAAGCATTTCGAAAGATGATTTAATTAGAAATTTTCTTAATGTTTTTGCTGACGGGATCGGAACAATCAAGGGTCCTCCCGCGTCAATAAAATTGAAAAAAGATGCAAAGCCAGTTTTTCTTAAGTCTTGACCTGTTCCTTTTGCTTTAAGAAAAGCTACTGATGTTTGAATTGGAACGATTAACTAATGAGGGTATTTTAAAACCTGTTGATCATTCAGAATGGGCTAGTCCTATAGTAATTGTTCCTAAGCCTAATGGTTCTGTTAGAATATGTGGTTTTTATAGAGCAACAGTAAATGCAAATACTGAAAATGATAACTATCTTCTTCCTAGAATGGAAGAATTATTTTCTAAATTATCAGGTGGTAAATTTTTTACTGTTTTTGATTTAAAAGATGCTTATTTACAACAACCTGTAGATAAAGAAAGTATCAAAATTTTGACTATAAATACTCATAAAGGTTTGTATAATGTGTTAAAATTAGCATTTGGTGTAAAATGTGCTCCTGGTATGTTCCAAAGAAAAATTGAACATATTTTTAAAAAAATTGAATATGTTGGTGTATTTTTAGATGATGTTATTATTAGTACTAGTAATGAATCAGAACATTCTGAAAGAGTTGAAAATGTTCTGAAATGCTTTTCTGAGCATGGTATAAGATTAAATAAGGAAAAATTAAAATTTATGGTTTCGGAAGTTTCTTATTTAAGTCATAAAATATCTCAGGAAGGAATTAGACCTATTCCAGAAAAAGTTAACGCTATTTGGAATGCTCCTATTCCAAATAATGTGTCACAATTGCGTTCATTTTTAGGCTTAATTTCTTATTATAGAAACTTCCTGCCCAATATTTCAGATGTTTTAGAACCTTTACATAGATTATTAGATAATAATGTAAACTGGACATGGTCAGAAAAGCATGAAAAAGCGTTTCAAAAAGTGAAACAATTATTCACTAAATTTCACCAATATTTAGCTGGAAAAAATTTAAAATTATAACAGATCATAAACCTTTAATTAGATTATTTGATCCTGTTAAAAATGTACCTGATACATTATCACCTAGAATGCTGAGATGGTCGTTAATGTTAGCTGGGTATGATTATACAATTGAGTATCGCGAAGGTAAAAATAATAAAAATGCTGACGCATTAAGTAGATTACCTCTCCCAGAAACTGTAAATATAGTGAGTAATCCTGCGGAAATAATGTTTGTTTCAAATAATGATAATTGGCCTGTTACTTCTAAAACTATTGCAAAGTGGAAAAAATGAAAATCCTGCAACTAAACAAATTTTAGAGTGGGTGTTACATGGGTGGCCGCGAAAGGTTAAACAAGAAGAATATCAACCATATTTTCGTAGAAGGGAGGAAATTTCCTGTCTAGAAAATTGTCTATTGTGGGGACATAGAGTGATCGTACCAGAGGAAGGCCGTGAATATATATTAAAATTACTGCATTCCGTTCATCAGGGTATATCAAGCATGAAAGCGAAAGCTAGGGGGGGAAGTAGTTTGGTGGCCAAATATGGATAAAGAAATTGAACAAATGGTAAATTCTTGTAATTGATGTAAGATGTTTGCGAGGGATTGTCCCAAAATGAAACCCTTGAAATGGAAATCTGAACTGCCCTGGGAAAGGATCCATATAGATCATGCCGGTCCTTTTGAAGGTAAAATGTTTTTAGTAGTAGTCGATTCTTATACTAAATGGTTGGAGGTAGAAGTAGTACACAGGTCTGATAGTAAAACTACAATTAAGGTATTAAGAAGAATTTTTGCCACATTTGGATTACCTGTTGAATTGGTCAGTGATAATGGTCCCGCGTTCACAAGTGATGAATTTGAGGAATTTCTTAAAAATAATGGAATTAAGCATACGCCTGTTCCACCTTATCATCCGTCTTCGAGCGGACAAGCGGAAAGATATGTGCAAACTGTGAAAAATTGCCTTAAAAAGCTAGATAAAAGTGACATAACATTGTGAATTTCACGATTTTTGTTAGAAAATAATTCCACTCCTCATTCGGTGACTGGTAAAACTCCTGCTGAATTAATGTTTGGAAGGCCAGTTCGAACAGCTCTTCACTTGGTATTACCATCAAAACCTAAAATACAGCAACCCCTGCACAAATATAAGCTTCATGATTTAGTTTTTGTTAAAAATTTTGGAAAAGGGGAGAAATGGGTAAAAGGAAAAATTATGAAATTATTGGGGAGTAAATGGGTTTTAGTAAATAGATGTGATGGAGTAATGTGTAAACGTCACGTTGATCAGTTGAGACGAAATAAAGAGATAAGTGATGAAATACCAGAGAGAGTTATATAGATGAATCGAAATGATAAACTAATGTCAGACAAATTTCAAAATATGGGACATAGTGGTAAAAATTACAGTGATTATGATAGGTATGAAAGGGTTAACCAAAACCGTTTTTGGAGAATTAATGGAAAAGTAAAAGAACAGCTTAATAATGATGATACTATAGAACCAAGCCAATCTCATCCTTCGCATGATATTGTGACAGGTACAGTTGTAAGTAATAAAAATGATTTTACGACAGATAAAACTGTAAAAGACAATTTGACTAAAAACAATGACGATGACTGTCTGAAAAGTGCTCCAGTTCGAAGAAGTCATAGAACAAGATTGCCTGTAGTTCGTTTGAACTATGAGGTGAGGGGTGTCATATCTCAATAATAGTTGAGATCTGTATTAATAGATGGCAGCACCATACACTGACAGTCTTGAATTGTAAGGCTTTGCACGTAGCCGGGAATATTACTGCGCAGTTATAAGATGTGTTTTGTTCTGAGAGCTGCGCTTAGCAGCTGCTATAAATAATGTATATAATAAACTATAAGTAGTATTATAGTTATTCATTCTTCCTTAGTTAAGAGTAATCTATACTCCTATTATAAAGAGGAAAAAATTGTTTATTTGTCGGAGGTAAGCTCTGGAACTACCGAACCGATTCCAAAAGTAATGGCATCAAAATGATGGTGTTAGTCCATCTTAGAACATAGGCTATATCTTATGTCGGTGCCACTAGCCCAAAGGGGGTGTAGGAGCAAAAAACGTTCTAAAAATGCGATTTTAGCGTTCCTAAAGGGCCTAGAAATATGAAATTTTGAATATTAGTTACTTATAAGATATAAATGATGTCTAAGAACAGTTCTTAAACAATTCGAAATTTAAAAGGGGTGAAAATGCACAAAAAGCATTCTAGAAAACGTTCTAAATGGTAGTTTCTACACAATCTCAGGAAATACCAAACCGATTTAAAAAATAATGGTGTCAAAATGATGGTGACAACGCTTGCTCCAAGATAAGCTATGTTTCATGTCTGTGCCACTACCCCAAAGGGGGTGTAGGAGCAAAAAACGTTCTAAAAATGCGATTTTAGCGTTACTGAAGGGCCTAGAAATATGAAATTTTGAATATTAGTTAATTATAAGATATAAATGATGTCTAAGAAGAATTCTTAAACAATTCGAAATTTAAAAGGGGTGAAAATGCACAAAAAGCGTTCTAAAAAACGTTCTAAATGGTAGTTTCTACACAATCTCAGGAAATACCAAACCGATTTAAAAAATATTGGTGTCAAAATAATGGTGACAACGTTTGCTCCAAGGTAGGCTATGTTTTATGTCGGAGTCACTACACCAAAGAGGATGCAGGAGCAAAAAACGTTCTAAAAATGCGATTTACGTGTTACTGAAGGGCCTAGAAATATGAAATTTGGAATATTAGTTACTTATAAGATATAAATGATGTCTAAGAACAGTTCTTAAATAATTCGAAATTTAAAAGGGGTGAAAATGCGCGAAAAGCGTTCTAAAAAACGTTCTAAATGGTGGTTTCTACACAATCTCTGGAAATACCAAACGATTTAAAAAATAATGGTGTCAAAATGACGGTGACAACCCTTGCTCCAACATAGGCTATGTTTTATGTCGGTGACACTACCCCAAAGGGGGTGCAGGGGAAAAACGTTCTAAATTGCGGTTTTTGCGTTACGGAAGTGCCAAGAAACGTGAAATTTGGAATGGTAGTATAGTTATAAGATATCAATGATCTCTAAGGGCATTTTCTAAAAAAATCGAAATGTAAAAGGGAGACAAATGCGCAAAAAGCGTTCTAAAAAACGTTCTAAATTGCGATTTCTATGCAATCTTAGAAAGAACTGAACCGATTTCAAATATAATGGTGTAAAAATTATGCTGACAGATCTCGCTCCAAGTTAGGCTATATTTTATATCTGTTTCCACTACCCCAGAGGAGATGCAGGAGCAAAATGCGCGAAAAGCGTTCTAAAAACGTTCTAAATGCCGATTTGTCAGCGATATCTCTGGAAGAATCAAACTGATTTCAAAAGAAATGGTAGGAAAATTGATGCTGACAGACTCTACTCTAACACAGAAGCTATTTTATGTCGTTATCACTATCACCTAGACGTTGCAGGAGCAAAAAAGCGTTCTAAATTTCGATTTTTGTGATCGGTACGGGCTAGCAACTTAAAATTAGGCAAGGCAAGGTACATATTTATTAGATATAAATGACCTTTAAGAACAGTTAAAAAAAAATAGAAATTTAAAAAGGTGTGAAAATGAGCGAAAAGTGTTCTAAAAACGTTCTAAATTGCGATTTATACTTAATCTCAGGAAATACCAAAGCTATTTCAAAATTAATGGTTGCAAATCAACGGTGATAATCCCTGCTATAACATAGGTTATATTTTATGTTGCTGTCACTACCATCGGGGGGGGGGTTGCAAAAGCAAAACATGTTCTAATTTGAGTTTTTTGCACAACTGAGGTGTCTAACACTTTGAAGTATGGCATGGTATTTACTTACAAGATGCAACTGCTTTCTAAGAATAGTCGAAAGAAAATTCCAAATTTAAAAAGATGAAGTAAGCGAAAAGCATTATAAATTACAATTTTTATGCAATCTTATCAAATACTAAACCAATTTAAAAAATAATGATGACAAATTGTTGGTGTTAGAACCTGCTCAAACATAAGCTATATTTTATATCTGTGCCACTAGCACCAGAGTGTTGCAGGTGCTAAAACTTTCTAAATTGCGATTTCTGTAATACTGAAAAGGCTAGAAACTTTAAATATGGCATGGTAGTTAATTATAAAATATAAATGCCCTCGAAGGACTGTCGAAAATAAATTCGAATTAAAAAGGGGTGAAGCGAAGGGGAGGTGTGAAAAGCATTCTAAAAAACTCCTAAATTACGATATCTATGCAATTTCAGGGAATATAAACCGATTATAAAAGTAATATTTGCGAATCAATGGTAACAGTCTCTGATCCTACACAGGCCGATGATTCTACCACCTGGGGTTTACAGGAACAACAAACGTTCTATAAAAAGGCCTTTAAAAGCTTTCTAAATTACGTTTCTGTGGAATATTAAAAATAACAAACCGATTTCAAAATTAATGTTGGCAAGTTAATGGTGATAGTTCCTAATTCAACATAGCCTTTTCTGTTGAGAGAGATGGTAGGACTTGGAATTTGACATGATAGTTAATTTTAAGATGTAAGAAGATGGTTTCTAAAAGATTCAAAACTTCAAATGAATACTGAAATGAGCGTATTAAATGAGCCTAAAGGTTTCAAAATATTTTCTAAATTATCATTTATTTAGTTTTATTAATTTAAGTCTCATTTCTGCCTAATGCAGTGTAATAATGATGTTTAATAAAACTGTGTTTTAAATAGTAATTTTTCAATTATTCTTAAAAGTAATAAGTAAAAATTTAGTTACTACCTTTTAATAAAAATTAGACAGATAAATATCACTTGGCATATTTCAAATATTACGCGAGCAAAGCCGCGGGGTTTGCTAGTTATCTATCTATACTCCTATTATAAAGAGGAAAAAATTGTTTATTTGTCGGAGGTAAGCTCTGGAACTACCGAACCGATTCCAAAAGTAATGGTATCAAAATGATGGTGTTAGTACAACTTAGAACATAGGCTATATCTTATGTCGGTGCCACTACCCCAAAAGGGGTGTAGGAGCAAAAAACGTTCTAAAAATGCGATTTTAGCGTTACTGAAGGGCCTAGAAATATGAAATTTGGAATATTAGTTATAAGATATAAATGATGTCTAAGAACAGTTCTTGAACAATTCGAAATTTAAAAGGGGTGAAAATGCACAAAAAGCGTTCTAAAAAACGTTCTAAATGGTAGCTTCTACACAATCTCAGGAAATACCAAACCGATTTAAAAAATATTGGTGTCATAATGATTGTGACAACGCTTGCTCCAAGATAGGTTATGTTTTATGTCGGTGTCACTACCCCAAAGGGGGTGTAGGAGCAAAAAACGTTCTAAAAATGCGATTTTAGCGTTACTAAAGGGCCTTGAAATATGAAATTTTGAATATTAGTTACTTACAAGATATAAATGATGTCTAAGAACAGTTCTTAAACAATTCGAAATTTGAAAGGGGTGAAAATGCGCAAAAAGCGTTCTAAAAAACGTTCTAAATGGTAGTTTCTACACAATCTCAGAAATACCAAACCGATTTAAAAAATATTGGTGTCATAATGATGGTGACAACGCTTGCTCCAAGATAGGCTATGTTTTATGTCGGTGTCACTACCCCAAAGGGGGTGCAGGAGAAAAAAACTTTCTAAAATGCGATTTTAGCGTTACTGAAGGACCTAGAAATATGAAATTTTGAATATTAGTTACATATAAGATATAAATGATGTCAAATAACAGTTCTTAAACAATTCAAAATTTGAAAGGGGTGAAAATGCGCAAAAAGCGTTCTAAAAAACTTCTAAATGGTAGTTTCTACACAATCTCAGGAAATACCAAACCGATCTAAAAAATAATGGCGTCAAAATGATGGTGACAACCCTTGCTCCAACATAGGCGATGTTTTATGTCGGTGCCACTACCCCAAAGGGGGTGCAGGAGAAAAACGTTCTAAATTGCGGCTTTTGCGTTACGGAAGGGCCTAGAATCGTGAAATTTGGAATGGTAGTTAGTTATAAGATATCAATGATCTCTAAGGACATTTCCTAAAAAAATCGAAATTTAAAAGGGGGTCAAAATGCGCAAAAAGCGTTGTAAAAAATTCTAAATTGCGATTTCTATGCAATCTCAGGAAGTACTTAACCGATTTCAAATATAATGGTGTAAAAGTGATGGTGACAGATTTTGCTCCAAGAGAGGCTATATTTTATATCTGTTTCCACTACCTCAGAGGAGATGCAGGAGCAAAATGCGCTAAAAGCGTTCTAAAAACGTTTTAAATGCCGATTTGTTGGCAATATCTCAGGAAGAATGAATCTTATTTGAAACGTAATGGTAGGAAATTGATGCTGACAGCCTCTGCTCTAACATAGACGCTATTTTGTGTCGGTATCACTATCACAAAGACGTTGCAGGAGCTAAAATGCGCTCTAAATTTCGATTTTTGTGATCGGTAGGGGCTAGCAACTTAAAACGCAAGGTGCATATTTATTAGATATAAATGATTTTTAAGAACAGTTTCGAAAAAATTTGAAATTTAAAAAGGGGTGAAAATGCGCGAAAAGCGATCTGAAAACGTTCTAAATTGCGATTTCTACTCAATCTAAGGAAATACCAAAGCTATTTCAAAAGTAATGGTTGCAAATCAATGGTGACAGTCCCTGCTATAACATAGGTTATATTTTATGTTGCTGTCACTACCATCGGGGGGGGGGGGGGTTGCAAAAGCAAAACATGTTCTAATTTGCGTTTTTTGCACAACTGAGGTGTCTAACACTTTGAAGTATGGCATGGTATTTACTTACAAGATGCAACTGCTTTCTATGAACTGTCGAAAGAAAATTTCAAATTTAAAAAGATGAAGTGAGTGAAAAGCGTTATAAATTACAATTTTTATGTAATCTTTTCAAATACCAAACCGATTAAAAAAATAATGATAACAAATTGTTGGTGATAGAACCTGCTCAAACATAAGCTATATCTCATGTCTGTGCCACTACCACCAGAGGGTTGCAGTAGCTAAAAACTTTCTAAATTCCGATTTCTGTGATACTGAAAAGGCTAGAAACTTTAAATATGACATGGTAGTTACTTATAAAATATAAATGCCCTCGAAGGAACATCGAATATAAATTCGAATTAAAAAGGGGTGAAGCGAAGGGGAGGAGCGAAAAGCATTCTAAAAAAGTTCTAAATTACGATTCTATGCAATTTCAGGGAATATAAACCGATTATAAAAGTAATAGTTGCGAATCAGTGGTAACAGTCTCTGATCCTACACAGGCTATATTTTATGCCGGTGATTCTACCACCTGGGATTCACAGAGAAATGAGACTTAAATTAATAAAATGAAATAAAACTAAATAAATGATAATTTAGAAAATATTTTGAAACTTTTATGCTTAATTAATACGCTCATTTCAGTATTCATTTGAAGTTTTGAATTTTTTAGAAACCATCTTCTTACATCTTAAAATTAACCATCATGTCAAATTCCAAGTCCTACTACCTCTTTCGACATAAAGGGCTATGTTGAAACAGGAACTGTCACCATTAATTTACCAAAAAATAATTTTGAAATCGGTTTGTTATTTCCTAATATTCCACAGAAACGTAAATTAAAAAGCTTTTAAAGCCCTTTTTTAGAAAGTTTGTTGTTCCTGTGAATCCTGTAAAACATAGCCTATCTTGGAGCAAACGTTGTCACTATCATTTTGACACCAATATTTTTTAAATCGGTTTGGTATTTCCTGAAATTATGTAGAAACTACCATTTAGAACGTTTTTTAGAACGCTTTTTGTGCATTTTCACCCCTTTTTAATTTCGAATTGTATAAGAACTGTTCTTAGACACCATTTATATCTTATAAGTAATTAATATTCCAAATTTCATATTTCTAGGTCCTTCAGTAACGCAAAAATCGCATTTTAGAACGTTTTTTGCTCCTGCACCCCCTTTGGGGTAGTGGCACCGACAGAAAATATAGCCTATGTTCTAAGTTGGACTAACACCATCATTTTGATACCATTACTTTTGAAATCGGTTTGGTATTTCCTGAGATTAGGTAGAAACTACCATTTAGAACGTTTTTTAGAACGCTTTTTGTGCATTTTCACCGCTTTTAAATTTCGAATTGTTTAATACCAAACCGATTAAAAAAATAATGATAACAATTTGTTGGTGATAGAACCTGCTCAAACATAAGCTATATTTTATATCTGTGCCACTACCACCAGAGGGTTGCAGTAGCTAAAAACTTTCTAAATTGCGATTTCTGTGATACTGAAAAGGCTAGAAACTTTAAATATGGCATGGTAGTTACTTATAAAATATAAATGCCCTCGAAGGACTGTCGAAAATAAATTCGAATTAAAAAGGGGTGAAGTGAAGGGGAGGTGCGAAAAGCATTCTAAAAAAGTCCTAAATTACTATTTCTACGCTATTTCAGGAAATATAAACCAAATATAAAAGTAATAGTTGCGAATCAAAGGTAACAGTCTCTGATCCTACACAGGCTATATTTTATGCCGATGATTCTACCACCTGGGATTCACAGGAACAACAAACGCTCTAAAAAAGGCCTTTAAAAGCTTTCTAAATTACGTTTCTGTGGAATATTAGGAAATAACAAACCAATTTCAAAATTAATGTTGGCAAATTAATGGTGACAGTTCCTATTTCAACATAGCCCTTTATGTCGAAAGAGGTGGTAGGACTTGGAATTTGACATGATGGTTAATTTTAAGATGTAAGAAGATGGTTTTTAAAAAATTCAAAACTTCAAATGAATACTGAAATGAGCGTATTAATTGAGCATAAAAGTTTCAAAATATTTTCTAAATTATTATTTATTTAGTTTTATTAATTTAAGTCTCATTTCTGCCTTATGCAGTGTAACAATGATATTTAATCAAACTGTGTTTTAAATAGTATTTTTTTAAATTATTCCTAAAAGTAATAAGTACCTTTTAATAAAATAAGATATTACCTTTTAATAAAATAAAAATTTAGTTAGTACCTTTTAATAAAAATTTGACATATAAATATCACTTGGCATATTTCAAATATTAAGCGAGCAAAGCCGCGGGGTTTGCTAGTTAGTTATAATAAGAGATTGGCGTTATAAATTTATTGTTAACAGTTTCTGACTTTCCGGATCTACCTTCATTTGCAAATATGCATGTTTGAAATCTAATTTTGAGAATTGTTTTCCCCCATTCAAACTTGCGAATATCTCCTCTAATCGTGGCAAAGGGTGTTGTGGTACGATTAAATTAGGATTTAAAGTTACGGAATAATCGGCACATAATCGTATACTGCCATCCGATTTTACGACTGGTACTACAGGTGTTGCTCATTCAGAGCTTTCAACCCTCTCTAAAATACATTCTTTTTCTAATCTATCTATTTCATTTTTAACTCTGCTCTTTAATGCAAATGGAACTCTTCTAACTCTGCAAAATATGGGTTTAAGATCCAGTTTAAGTTCGAGCTTAGCTTCATAATTATTTATTTAACCCAGTTTATCATCAAAAATATCTTTATATTGTTCCAACAGATCTTTTAAGTTCAGTTTAGTCGTAGCTCTTAATGCTTTAATAGCATTCCAGTCTAGACTAATTTTGTGAATCCATTCATGGCCAAAAATGGTATCCAAGTTCTCCTTAACAATGTATAAGTTCAAATCCGAAATCTGGTTTTTATATTGAACTCTAACTGTAACATACCCCATAGGTACTAATGATTCACCATTATAAGTTTTAAAAACTATATCAGTGGGTTGAATCTGTTTCTTTGAAATTTTTCTAAAATTACTTATACTCATAACACTTACTGCTCCACCAGTATCTAATTCCATAGAACAAATCTTTCCGTCAAGTTTCAAAGTAATCATTTTCGGTTCTTCCTCGCGTAATGTACAATCAGTGGTATTTAAACCAAATAATGGAACCTGGACATTATTTTCTTTAAATTTACTTGTTTTTGTTTAACTGGTCTAGCATTCGCCTCTTTTTCTGCGAAACACGCTCTTTTTATATGCCCAGTTTTTGGACAAATGTTGCACTTACTCGAAATAAATCTACAGTTTTCTTTGACATGATCCGTGCCTGTACATCGCGTGCAAAATAAAGATTTCCACTGCTTTTCCACAAAGTTTGTTTTTCTTTACCATTGTTTCTTTACTGCATGAACTGCATTTATTTCACGGCCCATAATATCATTTGCCCCCTTAAATGCCTTTTCCATAGTTAAAGCTATTTGCAAAGTTTTATCCAGATCTATATTATCTTCTTCAAATATTCTATCTAGAATTATTTTATCGCGTAATCCACTAACAAAAACATCACGTAACATGATATTTAACATATTACTTTCATAATCGCAATTAATTGCTAGTGGTGGAGTTCCGCTATATAATTATTAATACTCTCCCCTTCATTCTGTTTACGATTCAGAAACTTATGTCGGGAAGGTATAATCAATGGCTTTGGGGTCAAATGCTTTTTCAAAATATCTTTCAATTTATCTAAGCTTTGCGCAGAAGGAATTTCTGGAGACAACAATTTTTTTAGTAACTGATACAATTTAGGACTTAGAGAAGAAATAAACACTTTAGCCCTAAGATCTTCCGGTACTTTTTGTACATCTAAGTATGTGAGAAATCTTTCGAAAAAACCATCGAAATTTTCATATTCTTCATTAAATTTTTCAAATTGAACAGTTACTTTATGAGAAACACTCTCTTAATTTTGAAGAGCAAGAATCAATTCTCGATTCTGTTTCAAGATTTCTTGTATTTGCTGTTCCATAATTCAATTTAATTAAAAGATGAAAATGAAACTTTTACCTTTAGCCGTCTTCGTACAGATCTACTTTTTTTTTTATCGTCGCCAGCTGTCCTATCTTGTTTGCGTAGGTATTAATCTACTTAGAAATGAAGACAAGGTTTTAACACGGGTGCACATCACTTTACTAAGACAACACGGACATAAATTACGCGAATAAATATAACATATTTCACTATATGCTCAATCGGCATACCACCTAAACTTAGCCATTTATAAACAATACTTATTCCATAATCTCGTTCACAGTATATTCATAATTTAGCTCTCTCAGGATAATAATAGAGACCATGGAGTAAATGTCACTATTCAGACACCACAGGCTTCTTTAGATTAAGTCAATTGTATACATATGGAAAAAATTGCTTATGTATATGAAACAGGATATTGATTGCCGGAAAATTCGATACCATTTTTTTTCTCGCCAAGAACCTATACTGGAAAAATATCTATTTATTTATTTATTGTACTTTAAATGAGGTAAATGAAAGATGTGTATTTTAAATGAAAGTTATGTATTTTAAATGAAATGATGGCGAAGGAACCCTATTTGGCGATTTAATCATCTGCGTCCAGCTCAATTAAAAGTAGCAAAATGGTCGCTTGGCATATAAAAAGTGAAGCGGTCAGCCCGGAACTATTGATGACAGTCACATGACTTCGTCTTTTATTATATAGATGATTATATATTAATATTTTCTAATAGACAATATCCGCCTGACGTCACACTGTGAAAAATAACAATACCTACTACATATGTTACTTGTTTATTTACGCTTTCGATTCAACTTTTGTCGCCAATCAATGCAATTTACCGCCAAGATGTATAAACGTGCGTTGTTTGCAATAATGTTTTTTTCAAATGTATGAAAGCAGTTATGGATGAAATTTTTATATTCAAGTGTAAATTATATAAACATGGTTTATGCATTTAACTTTAAAAATTGAAGCATTATAAAAATGGAGTAAAAAATTTTAATTCCAATCGAAATGTTTGCTACACACAATAAACCCTGGTTACGAAAGTTAAATTAAATTTGCACCAACCGATGCTGACTAAAATAGCCAATTGGCAACAAAACCGGATTACGAATATTTTGACTTTGGTATTACGAAAACTTATGGAAAGAAATACTTTTTCGTCTATAAACGAATTAATTGAACTGTTGCAACAGCTATACGCAGCATAATACTTTGGCACATGGGGAAATAATTTACTTTCAGACAATTAAAAAAAAATTCCACCATACTTTTCTAAGGAAACATGCCGGTTTGTTTTCCCCAATCATGTGACTTTTACAGCCTTGAACTCAGATCAACGGAAAATGCCCATTAAAAGGAATACTTTCCATGAAAAAAACGGTACTTCTTAGTTATCCCATCGACCGATTTCGCCAAATTATATAAATCGCCGAACCACTCGCCAAATTATACAAATTGACATAATTTTTATTTTAAATAACGAAAGAACAAATAAATTTTTATAACATTAATAGAAATACAAATGAAATGTTGAAATAAAAATCACTTGATGACGTAAACACGTTTAACTTGTTTAAAGTCAAGTGAATGTGACATTTACGATCAATCATTATTGGCATTTAATCTTATAATTTGGCGATAGATTTTTTGTCGACAGTATAAATAAGTAGTACCGAAAAAATATTACAACATTTTTACCCGATAAAACCTACTAAAAACGCCTTTGTGATACATTAAAACTGTCATCTGTTAAAAATAATTAATTACAATAGTATATGATTTTTTTAAATTCAATTCGTAGGGCAATAACTTTCCACTTAAATGTATGGGAGTTTAATTAACATCCTTGGTTGTAAATGTCAATATGTGTATATGTCAATATGACAGACAATTTTTGCTCCTGTGGAATAAATTCATTCATAGAGCTTCAATATGTGAAAATATGTTTTTAGTTTTAGAAAAATTTACATTAATCATGTTTTTGTACCATCTATATAAATTGAAATTAAATTTGTTTTAATTTTAAAGAGAAAATAGCGTCAAAAAATATATTAATCAGATTTATTTCCCCCTTTTCCACAAAAAATGACTTCTACTGATAATCATAATGTGAATTTTGAATGCATGCAAACTCTCATTTGTATGTAACTTATATTCAAACTTATTAATCAATATTAGTAAAAAAAAATTCTAATTCGTTTTAAATATGACGTCATATTTTATCTATTTTCATTAGTTACTGATATTCATGCTCCTTGTATTTTTAACGAATACTTGAAAATACCTGTTTTATTTCAGGTATGACCTCATATTTTTCCAAATGAAACATTTTATTAATAATATAATTCTTATTCATTCTTTTTCCTTCTAACTATATCGCTATTTTTGACAGAAAACCCCTTATTAACGTAACCGATGTTTATGATTTGTAAATAATAATAAAAAAAAAAAAAACTTCATTTTTTTGTTTCAAATATGACGTCATATTTATTTCTTTTTATTCTCAGTTTTCATGCAGAAATTGTTGAATTAAAAATTAATTGCCGAGGAGAAATTATTATTCCAGATGTTGATTTTCTTGGCAACGGAAAAGGAAAATGGGCAAATTTTATCGGAAGAAAGGCAATTGATTCTGCATAAAAAAGTGTGAAATTTTAAATTATTAAGAAAAATATTTGGATAAAATAAATAAGACATAGCCTATGTTCATTTCCGATTCATAATCCATCTATATACAAAGATATAAAAGCATTATTTCATCCGTTTTGATGTGGACTTCATTCAAACTTTCGGACACACATTGACATTTATAATACTATAAGGATTGTAACGTATTTGCAAAAGTCATTTTTCAATCCATATCTTTTCAGTTACTATTTGTCGGTCATATGCAAACACGATGAATTAAACTTAAATACCGTTAAATTTTAATCTGAATATGCATGAAAGACACTATTTTTGATCGTAACCATATAAGCGAGAGCTTTAAAATTCATTTAGACGATTAGATGGATATGTAAATATAATCACTTTCTGCAATGTTATACAAATGACGTTTAATACGCGACTTATGTCCAGTCCGTTCAAATGCGTCTTAAAGGAGTTGTTCTCTGTTAAATAGTAACACAGCTTAAAACAACTTTCATATTTTATAACGCAAACTGTTTTATTTATTTTTTTGCGTTCTGAAAGCGCAGCGTCTTCTTTCGATGATATTTGAAACTAAAGCAACGAAACATAGTTAAGAAATCTGCAACTTCACATATTAATAGGATAACTTTAATAGCTGTAATTTTTTGCTTGTTACTGAATCGAAAATCCTGCAGCCTATTTTAGGATATCATATATATCTGATTCAAATATACTTTGGAAAGAAATACCGATTATTAAAACTTTATACTTAGAAAATAATCGTTTAGAATAAAAGCTAAAATAAAGCAGTTAATTTCATTTTTCATTCAAACTGCTATTCCAATTTTACATTTATAACTCAGTACTCTATTTTGAATAAATTTTACTATTTTCATTCAAAAATAAAGGAACCTAACTCTTTGTTCTTAAATATTATTTCGAAAAAAAAAAAAAAGAATTTATTTTATTTAAGTTCTGTGAGTGTCGGAGCGAAACTAATAGTCACGTTAAGAGTCCGAAAAAACAACGTCCGATCGTTGGCAACAGTCCCATCTTGGCACTCGCACGATCGATCAGACGCCGTTTTATAAAATATTTCTTTCTCCTCTGGTGGCTGTTGCAGCTTTGAATGCTCTGCTTCTGATCAAACGGCAATAAAATTGAACAATAGGAAAATATTTTACGATTCAAGAAATATCATAAAAGAAATAAAGTTTTTCTGCAAATATTCTAAAGTTTTTTTCTTCTTCTTCTTTTGGATTATTGAAACGCTGTTGCGGATTTCTGAGATTTTTCTTCTTCAGAATTAAGTATTGAGAATTTGGAAAAAAGAGTCAATGATATGGAATTTGAATGTAGTTCACATGTCATTTGTTTATGTCAGATTATCGAACAATGAAATTTTAAGTTTAATATGTGTAAATTTTTTTAATGGACACATTATATTTAAATAATAAGATTATGAAACAGAGACGTAAAATATATTATTAAAATGACGATTGTGTATTTTTATAATTATTTACGTACAAATAAAGTTGTCAAGTCATCCAGCAACCATTTATACTCTCCCCCTCGTCCTTTATTTTTTCGTAAGTGTTATGATGCTCGGTGCAAGACATGTCCATACGCTTCTCAGACACAAATTATCTCAGATCCTAATTATTCAAGCTTTTTTAAAGCATTTAATGTGATTTATAGTATAAAGTGCAACTTATGTAATATGAAATAGATTGGTGAAACATTAGGTCCAATTCATAAACGTATCAATCATCATCGTTCAGACTCTAATAATAACAAAGCAAAAAATATACAATCTACAGCTGAAATTCAACATTTTCATATACATCAATTTAAAAATACGACAATTGAAATTCTTCAAATTCTAAAAAATAAATCAGAACGTCTTTATATGGAATCATCATTTATGAAATATTACAACACAATTTATCCTTATGGACTTAACAGTGAAGTATTTAATAGACCTGTCAAAGTCTTCACATCTATAAATAACAATATTGATTATTCTCCAATTTATCCTACTCTTAATCATAATTTAAATAGTAAAACAACACGTAATAAACGAGGAAAGGGTTCATCATCAGTTGTAGTTTCCAAAAAATCTATCACTAAACATATAAATGATCTTCAAAGAAAATATTTAGAGAATTATAACTGGTTGTTAATTCGAAAACACATCTTTGCTATTAAAAAGAAACAGATTGTACAACATTTAAATGTATTTCTAAGTAAATCTTTCTCTAAACATTTCTCAGATATTTATTTTGACCTCATTATGTCTAGGGTTAATCTTTTAAATATTAATTTACAAAAAAAAACATAAAATTCAAAACATGAATACTCAAATGTTAATTACTTTTTCAAATCACATATTTAATAAAATTAATATCAATTCTATAATTAATGATAAAAATTGTTTTTTTTCCTATTAATAATCTTCATATCTCAAAAACCTTTAAATATCCTAATACAATTGGTAGAAAGATTTTTAACTACAATACATTTTCAAAAAATACATCTGCTGCAAGTAATTTTCCGTGTAAATGCAATGACCTCACTCTAAAAAAATACATAAAAAATGATCATGGACATATAATCACTGGAAATCTTGATATTGTTAATGATTTTAAATTGAAACAACTAATGGGTTATGGTACTAAATATAGACTTCCATCTAAATTCAATGTTAAATCTATTATCAAACAGTTTACACATGATATTGATATTTTTATTTATAAAATTTCTATCTCTTATAATAAGCCTATTGAATATTTTAATCAGTAGAAAATATTAGTAATTGAAAAATTAACTATGGCTTTAAAAAATAATATGGCTGATTTGGTTTCTATTAATACACAGCATATTTTCCAACAAATTACTAAATTACAAAAAAACTACGTTATTACATATGTAGACAAATCTCCTAATAATTATGCTATTATTTGTAAATCTTATTATCACCAACTTCTTACAAATTGTATTTCTTCTAATAAGTCATTTCAAAAAACTAATGAAAATGTAATTGTAAATAATCGTAAAATTCGAAGTTATTATAAACTATTAAATATTTTATCTACTAACTTTAATTATCCATATTTAGTTCTTATTCCCAAATTTCATAAAACTCCAATTAAATTTAGGACTGTAACTATTGGTTGCAATACATATAATAATAAAGCCAATAAACTTCTCTTAAAAATTCTTAATCAATTATATGTACTTACTACAAACAATGATAATACACACTGTATAAAAAATAGCTATCAACTTGTCAATATTTTAAAAAATCTTCATTGTGTATATAATATAACGACATATGACTTCAAAGATCTTTTTAATAATATAGACCTATTAGATTTACATAAAATTATAAATGCATTATTTAAAAAGTATTATAAAAAACTGGAACTACCATCTAATATTGATATTGCATATTTTAAATCTTTAACTAACTTCATTATCTATAATAATTATATCTTGCAAGATAACACTTTATATTTACAGCATGTCGGTATACCACAAGGCGGTTGTACATCCAGTTTACTCTCAGACTTATACTTATATCATTATGAACGTAATTTTACTAATAATAATCTACATTTATATCGTTATATTGATGACATAATTTTAATTGATACTGATCATTCTGCAATTACTCCATTTCCAGTAGATTATCCCACTAATTTGGAATTAACGGAAAACCTTTTATCTAACAATACAATTAACTTCTTAGATCTTAAAATTACAATAAAAGACAACAAAACAATCACAGATTTATATGACAAACGTAAAGAATTTAAATTCAAAGTTAATACATTTACAAATTTTAAATCTTGTCTACATCATTCTGTATTTCGAAATATAATACTTAATCATTTATATAGAATAAAATGTTTATGTTCTTCTCCTCTAATTAACAATAATATTAAAAAACTAATTTATGATGCATTAAATCATGGTTTTCCAAAAAAATTCATATATTCATTAATATACAATTAGTATTTTTCTTACATGATCTTTTAAAACAAATTAACACATGCGTAAACAAAATTACAAAAAAATTATAAAAAAAAAAAATCTCTATAAAAAAATAAAAATTGTAAAATAACATAAAAAAATTATTATAGGTTGGATGGGTGGGTAGATGTTAGAGTAAGGAGGAGGGTGGTGTTGTCTGGATAATACGCAATGGTTAATTTATATATATATATAAAATGGGGCTTTTATATTATTACTATATTTTTGATACGTATTTTATAAGGATGTTGATTTGATATTTTATATGTAATTGGTGAATTTCATTAATTATTAGCTTAATTATTGTTTAATCTTATTTACAATCATTTGTTATAAATTTTAATTTAATAAGGACAATATCATATTAATTACTAATAGTATGCCATTTTTATAGTGATTGATATACATATAAGTATATTTAATATAAATAAAGTTATACTGTATGGATTAAAATTGGGTAATTATATTTATTATTCCTCTATTCTTATTAATATTTTAATATTTAGTTATTTTCACTTAGTGTTATATAATTTATTATCGGTTTAATGTTTTTGAATGTCCCAGATTCATACTTTTCGGATTTTTATGGATGTATAAAATAATCCACACACTATATTTGTGCTTTTTAGGTAATCGGAATTTAAGTATCAGTTCACCTTCTTTATACTACCATATGTTTTTTATTTTCCTGTTCATTTTATAATTATCTTATATATAATAGTTTTTATTAAAGATTTTTATATTTTTAATAATTATTTACATTAATTATTAATGAATTTATTTTGTTTTATAGCATATAGCTATATGCTATATACAATATGTATTATCGATGTTCTAGAATTATTTAAATTCTTAGTGTAGTTTAAATAAATTTGCTAATAGAATATTTTGTATGCTTTTTAAATTTTATTAACAATAGTTTTTTTTTTAAATACATTGTGTGGTTTATATTCAGTTTATAATTATCTATATATAAGGATATGTTTGGTTTTGCTGTTAATAAAACAATTGTTACATTCAATTGCTTACAACTGAAGCAAGTCTTTTGACAATTAAATCATAAAAGTAATACTAGATGGCAGCACCACAATTTGTGTTTTTTTTTTCGATAAGTTCTAGATTTACTTATTCCAGCTTCATTTCAGTTATAATTTACTACACCAGGGGGAATTTTTAGCTAAATTTTGACGATATTGTTTAACGGTTTTTAATTAATTTAATAGTGCATTTTAATTATGCAATTACTTTCTATTTATATTATTTTATATTATATTAAAAGTTATTTAACATTTATTTCAATAAGTATTAACTGCATCCTATGGTATAAATTACTGTGATTTCTTAACTGTTTTATTAACCTTAATCTTTACGATATGGGTGCCATGTGCGCGTGGATTTATTCTAAAATATTAATCGGTATGGTGTTTATTATTTCATTTTATATCCTATAAATATTTAAATAGGTTTTATTGTTTTTTCCATTTCATATTATTTGTTTCTATTCTGTTTTCATTTTTAATCAATTCACTTGATTTTAATGGTTGTTTGGGCACAGGGGAAAATAACTTTTAGCTTTAGCTTATTTTTCCCACAGAAAACAACCATTTTGCTTATATCATTGAATTCTGTGCCCTTGAAAACGTAATTCAATATATAAGCATTTCCATTATTTGTCGGTGTCCACTTTCTTATCTTTCTTCCATAATAATTCTTATAATTAATTTAATCTTTTTTTTTATATATATATATATACTTACAGCTTTAATTCATAATATTACGGTTTTTGATGGTGGTAGGTTATGTTTAATTATTGGTTATATATATATATATATTTATATATGTATC